>NW_019384243.1:709640-747931 GCF_000648655.2 Copidosoma floridanum | reverse complement strand
AAACAGTGTTGTTAATTTTATTTTCATTGATTTTATTAGACATACCCTATTATTATGTTTAAAGATTTTTTATACGTTCAAGATTTATGTAACGTACATGAATAAGAATGCAATTAATGTCTTTCATCAAGTCTTATTCATTATACAAAAGCCAAATAACTTGCAAAAACTAAGTTTTTCAAAAAACCTTCTTTTTAGCTAGATATTTAATATATAGTGGACGTCCTTAGAGAATATTATGTGCATGGGGGAGTATTGTATGCCTATAGACATCAAGACAAGAATAAAGAGACAGAAAATCAAGAACAGTACAACATTATTTCTCTAACATGCATCAGATTGGGTGAAATTTTTCCATGTATATAATATTGCAGTTGTAAGCATGATAGGTGTAGAGAGAGAATTAATATAGGTGTAATTTCACTCATTTTTGTCGTACCTAAGTTTCTTTCACTACACTTATATTTAGGCATATAATCCTAATTTATATATATGATTCATGTGTCACAAAGCTGAATGTCATGATAGCCTTGTGGGTTACAGCAGACTTAATAAAACGTGCATTAGCATCAATTCCTATTGTCAACAATTTCGAGAAAAAAATTTTACTCAAATTTCATTTTTAATATGAAAAATAAATATTATAGTCTGGTTATTTCAGCAGGACTATTAATTTTTTATTTTTAATGGTAATACTTATATAATTTAAAAATAGAAGTTTTTGTACGATGGATGCTAAGTAAAGAAATTTCGTTTAGTCCGAAGCCAATCAGACATTCACGGGGAAAAATTATTCGGATACAAATTTTTTTGCCATATCTTTTAAAATGTGCTACTGTACCTAAAAGTGCCTGATGCTAAATCAAAATGTTGTCGCAATTTGTTTTTACAATTTTTTTATAAATAGTTTCGTCAAAGTTGTTTTTTTGGTCTAAAAAAAAGTTCACATATTCTTTGGCACATGCGAAACAAAAAACTAATAGAGATGGATATAGCTAATCCCCACAGTTTACCGTATTTATTTCATGTTTATAAAAAAATATTCTCATATTTTTTTATAGTTCCTAATTTCAATATAACATTGTTAAAAACATTTTTTTTTATTTAAAATCTTTCTTTTGAATAAACTCTTCTTAGGATATCTTATCATAAATAAAAACAGCTGATAACCAAGTTATTTTGTAAAGATAAATAATGATGCGTATCTTCGTTACAGTTTAATGTAATTTTACGTATTTTTTTTTCAAATTTCCAGCCAAATATCGTACTATTATAAGTATAAAGTCACCACCCTCTAATGATCTGGGGCTTTGACTTTGTTTTCATCATAGCTTATCAGAACTACTGTAATAATAGGTGTTTTCTAACTAATTACCTTGACTAGGCCACAGTTGCTGTGACACTTGCGTAAGTTCCAACGGATTCACATAGATCGTAGGGTATGGAGTGCTGGTACTGCTTCCGATGCTGCCAACGCTGTTCATGCGGTAAACTGACGAGCTGAAAAAAAAAAATTATTTTTATAGGTTATTCACAAAAAAACAAAATTTTTCTTGCATGATTAATATGAGTTTATAACCTCTTCACTGCTAGCATAAAAATGTCCGATTTTTCTTACTTTTTATAAAAGGATTTCATTTTTGGGGTTGTACTTGTACAGGCACGTTATGTGCTCGAGTAAACCAACGGTTTTAGAACTCTGACCTTTAGAAAATAAGTGATAGAAGAGGATTTCTTGTTTCAACTCCCCCTCACTCCACCCTGTCTTCTCATGCCACCCCACGTCAGCTCCCTCCACATCACACTAAGCCATCATAGTACAGTATACATTTCGAACTTGAATAAATTTTATTTCTTATTCTTTAACTGATTCTCTTCGAAAAATAAAAAACACTTTCCTTAAAATTGAAGTTGGTAATCTTCTGTACAAGAATCTAATACCTTGTCCACTCTACTATAAGTGGTCCTTATATAAAGAAATCACATACTTTTTTTATGGTGTGGTTTGTAACTTTTTTAAATTAAAGTATTCATCTATTGTTTGTTAAGCAAATTGATTTGATTGTAAATTACATCATTTAGTTAACTATTTCTTCTCCTAATGAATTAGTATATTACGTACGAGTTTGCAAAGGCTTCGATTTACGAACCGAGAGGTTTACGGCACGAGCCGTAAATTAGCCGTATTCTTTAACGAGTTTCGTATGTTATTTTTTTGCCTGTTGAAAGTGCTATTTTCAGGTTAGAAGGCGGAAAAAATCATTCGTAAAAAGTTATAAAATAATTTTTTTTATCAGCAGCTTTCTTATATATTAATTGACATTTATCTTATTTTCATTAGTTTGCTATTTTAAAAAAAATTTAATCATTTTTTCTACAATTTAAAAGATTTTGTTTTAAGTTTTCAAAATTTTTCCCAGCAGTTTTCCATTTATTTCAACTTTTCAATGGCTTATTCATGCGAGGTTTTATTATTAAATTTATTGATTTTCATTGCGTTTAATTGTATCACAATTGTTTCATTCATGACTAAGGTGGTTTTTTGAGTTAAAGTCGTTCATCACAGTTGTCAAGGGAAAAGTTCAGAAAGGTGAGAGAAGCGCAAATATGGCAATCATTTTGTTAATACAAATATACCTAAATATATATGTACTTTAATGCATACTGAACATCTGTTTTCTGATTTTTTAAAGCAAAAAAAAAAACAATTTGTAGATCTGTTTAAAAATTTGATTGGTTTTTCTCATTGCAATATATTGTATAGCACAAATTGGGAGATTTCTAATTGAACGCATAAAAAAACAGTGTTGTTAATTTTATTTTCATTGATTTTATTAGACATACCCTATTATTATGTTTGCAGTATACTTTATTGACCATATATACTATTCAACTATTTAATGTAACTGAATAAATATTCTTGTAAATATACACTGTAGGTATTATATTTACATATGACAGGTAAAAGTGTGCCCTAATAAATGTTTTACACATAAAAAGTTGTTCTAAATATATCATTCTTCAGAGTTTTTCATTAAAATCTTAAGACATTTCGTATAACCACATTTTATTATCGAATATTTTAATTGTAAGGATAATTGCATCACTTTCAATACATTGCAGTGGGTTGTTTTACTGAGTGTTTTGGAAAAGGTATATCTGCATGTATATATCATCTTCCAGAGAAGTGTAACTTCATACTCGGGTGTCCAACCACCTACTGACCAATGGATTTGTTTATCTCTTTTTGCTGAAGCCACCAAGTATTTTGATAAAGTCGATGCAAAATAAGCACAACAACGTAAGTAATGTTTCCGGTTTTTCCGTGTCTCCAGAGAGAATCTTGCAACGGCCTTTCGGCCAGCTAATAATATATGACTAAGCTAACAGTTTTCTTACACTTGAAGCTCAGAACACAATACGTTACAAATTTTTTAAACCCAACAAAAATCCACGTTAAAACAAAAGTAATGCAATGAAAATTTGAGATTATTGTGAAAACAATATTATTTTACTATGTTAATGAAATCATGTTGTGATAAAAGGTAATACACAGAGAAAAGTGGTGTTAGAAAAAGTATTACAACTATAATAAAAATTACTATATTTTATAGGAAAGCTGAGACACCCTCGTCATATTATAAAAATTACTATGCTACGTAGTAAACTCAGATAATAGTAAAATTTGTTACTCAACATAATAATTTTTACTTTGCTCAGAAAAAATTTTTATGTTAGTATGTAAGAGAAGATAAATATATATGTGCATACATATTGCCCAGAGAACATATGTATTAAAAAGATTTTTATTTCTTATGGTAAATTAATATTGATGAATTTGAAACATATTTTTATTTTACAAAAGGTCTGCAGTGACTGGGATTTGAACTTTCATCTTTGAGCGTCCGAGTCAGGCTCCACAACCACTAGACCACGAGACATGATGTCCGCGCAAGTATATATAAAGTACATGTGGGAACATGGATTGTTTATCATAGACACAATAAAGTTAAAAAATCAAAGGGTTTTCTGTGGACCACGGTATTAACAACGGATAGTTAGTCGATTCAAAATTAATTGTCAGCACGTATCAATGTTCAACCCTAATAAATCAAATCAAGTAATATGTTTATCTCAATATTTACATTCGTATAACCTTAAATTTGAGACTTAATAGGCGTATATACTTATAGACATCATACGAAATTACTATGCCACGCCTCGCCTATCAATGGTAGTTTTTGTCACAGAAGCATCATCGCCTTTGGAGCTATTTTGCAGCTTGAGTAACCGTAAAGTAGCCGTGCATGGATGACACTTGTAAGCTAAAAAGAGTTGTAATGTAAAAACTTTTAAAGATAAAGCAAGACAGCTTAAAATAAGCTTTAAAAATATGAACCTTCTTTATGTGTTAAAAATGTAATACTTTTCTTCCACGACCAAATTTTTGTTGTTTCATAAGGGAAGTTTCGGCATTTGTGCACGTGAGAGATCCAAAAATCTTTTTCCGATCTTTATAAGAACAAAAGTTTTTATAAATTAAGCTAGTTGGTCCAAAATTTAACCTACAACTAGAGTGTCCCAAACATTGAGAATAACTTTATAATAATGTTGTACATCATTAGTTTAAATTTTGCAAAAGTATTGCTTATGCTGTTTAAAGATAATAAATTTCACAGTTTTATTCTTTGATGAGGAAAATATAGATTAACTCTACGAAAAACGGATGATATTAGTGATACAAATAAAGCCTGTAATTGATTTTCTTCAAAACTAGCTTGTTATTTTCAATATGATTAATGATAAGGTATTAAAAAATGAGATTATCAGCCCATGGTATTCATAAATATCCGAGTTGTTGTATGATTTTCCATGCTTTTGATATAATTACACCACGATAACGTTGTTCTTAAATTTCAAGATTTTATAAAAGTTTCATAACATTTTTTATAATATCTGCTATTTATAAGTGTTTTAGAACATTTCAGACATAATATATGTTAACAATTTAGAGTTGTTGTCAAAATGATAAATTATCTGTCAAATCACATAACAGCTCACAAACCACTTAAGGTAGCTCCCTGGCAAGAATCTCAGGGATAAAATATGTTTAAATTGATAAATTAAAATCTGCTGAATCCAGTGGTAACTCTGTTTATCCTCAAAATTGTACGAAATCCCAAGAAATTCTAGCTCAAAGTTAAACCGTGTAACGCTAACTCATATGGAAGAGCATTGAAAAATTAGCTGAACGAGCGGTTTCCGACTTAAAATCAAAAACCTGAGCGGATACTTTATGATTTTCATGTAGAAAAAATCCGTTTTTCAAGATCTGCTTTAGAGAATGCTGAGATTGATGGTTAAATAGGAAACGTAAATAATGGCCCTCAAAAGGGCCAGTGACGAAACTTCCAGCTATGCCTTATTATTATCATTGGTGGAAAGTGGGCTGTGCGTGTAGCTTGACTCTCAGAGTCTCTGCGTATGGAGACCGTGCTGGAGGAAGGTACGCCGCTGATCAGAGAATGTCTTATTTCCGGGTTGTTCTCCAGATAACCAACTATTCACCGTTGGTTGGAGAAGTGGGCCATGGAGAATATTTTCTCTGTGGGTATGCCTATAGGATGAGCCAGAGAGAAAGAGACTGATGAAACTTCCAGTTCATGAAGCTCCCCAAGCTCCTCAGGATCGTTTTTCTTGGCTTGCTGTAGTAGCAAAATCTGCTTCGACAGAATCAGGTAGGTTAAAAGAACATTCGCTAAACTCCTGACTATTAGATCAGACTGTACTTTGGCTAGACGTCTCCTGGTATTACACCAGAGACGTTGGCATTAAGAATCCCGTTTATCCGTGGCACTCGTTAGTTTTTGTGATTCGGGATGGAATTTTAATGTAAGTTGCTTGTTCAGTGGAGAAGATTGTTGTCAGTAGCCAGGATACTTAGCTGCATGACTCCCTACTCTATACTTCATGCATTGCTGATGATCTATTGTGGTATTCGGTACTTTGCTCGGGGATAGAGAATACAGTAAATAGAGTTACTCAAATCTATTGTTGGTAGCTTCGGTTTGACTTTTACGCCACCTACTGGATTCTAGTGAACTAACTTGAAAAGCTAGCGTATCTTTACAAAATTTTGAGCTTAATTATTGCTATTGTAATTAAGTTTTTTAAAATAAAAACTGTACCAAAACCATATAGGAAGTGTCAAGAATCAGTATCCAAAATTTTAGCGAGATCGGTTGAGTAGTTTTCGTGGTTAGTGATTACAACGGTTTTAGTGACTTGTTTTTATGTATTAGTAAGATTCGATTTATAAGATTGACTTACATTTTACTATTGTAAAACTTATTTTCTTACAAACTCTGTCTTAAAAAGTTATTTTTATAAACACATTACTTTGGGCTTTGGACTTTGGTCCTTGGACTAGCACTTAAATAATTGTACTCTTTTTGCAAATACTAAGGACTAGTCTTTTACTAACAGTTATTCAACAATTTTTGATTCAGATAAATACATGTGCCTAGGATACGGATCAAATAAAGCTTCAGCTTTGTGTCTAGTATTATTACTATTATTACTAAAGTAATCTTTACTACTGTTGTCGTCATCAGTTAATTCTACAATATTCAGATTTGGTCGAGTTGTTTTAAGTTCATTGTGTCAAAAAAATTTTAAGTTATGACTAATATACGTTATTTTAATAGATTAGGTGTTGTTAGCCTATATCGTTAATTACTATTAATTCAGACATGAGTGCGAAAAGCTCTTTTTATAGCTTCTGATGTCGGTGATGCATTTAATATTAATACAGTAATTTTGCTTGAGGAAATTTCTTAAAAATAAGATCGCTACTTCACGTGATTTGATAATTTTGCTGTTTTTACTGAGAGTTTAGTCTCAAATACACCAGAACCTTCATTGTAAGGTGTTAACTGATTTATTATGTCGACTTCATTTACATCAAATCTTCCTACTTGTCATAAGATATATGCACTTGCTTCGTGAACTTCATCTTGGGTAAGTTTTTCTTCTTTTAAATTTGGTGCAAGTATGTTACTTGCTAAGTACATGGGTTTCACAATCATACTGTATCATTGTATCAATTTATCTTTACCTGAAGCCATTAGCCTTGAAGTTAAGGAGGTTGACTATGCTTGGAGGGGGGTGCGAGAGAAAGAGAGGTCCGATTTTGAGCCTTTTTTAGATAAGAAATGTGTGCACATGCCCCGTATTTTAATATTGTGTTGTATTTACACTCCAGGTTATCAGGATATTCATTAATAACTATTTTTACCAGGACCTAGTCAACGTAATTATTTTACATAGTAAAAATGCAGACATTAATCTGCTATTAACTACAGTTGTGTCCAAATTTACCTGATAATTGCATTAACATTTTTTTATATAAGAGTCACTTTTAACGATCTCCCGTAAGGACGCATGTAAAATTCAAAAAATTTGTTTTATTCATTTCTTTTTTTGTAAGCACCGAGAGTTGTTAAAACTTTGCATAAATTTTTTAAATTCATTTTTGAAGCTCTGCACGAGTTTGAGTTAAGAACTGACTGTCAATTACTAAAGGTAGTCAACCTTCTTAAGGGCATTCAGAATATTGGCCGGAGTTTTTACTTTATCAACTTCTCTATTGTGAGAAATTATGGTTAATAACTAATTATCTGGCTGTTTAAATTCAAAATAAGGATAAAAGCTCCCAAGCTAGCACTTTGAAAAATCAGCGGAGTCAAAAATTCAATGCAATTCGTTGCAAACTGAGAGAGAAAAGCTACATTTTTTGATCATGAAACAGTGTGTCAGTGTGCGAAATCTGAAATGTTACTTTTTTCAAAAAGTAATGCATTGAATTATCTAAAATTTTAACTGGGCCTTTAAAATAAAAAGGAAAACGTGGATTTTCTTGTAGTTTTGCAACTATCGAGTATTAAAAATTGATATTTATCGCAAGCGGCATTGCATAACCTATAAATCTGTATATGTTGAGTAAGTTCAAAATTAAAACTGCATATTCACAAATACTATGAGAGGACCGATGTTTGTCTTTTTATGTTAGTGGTTCTGTCAAAATTTCAGGTAATTCAATGCATTACGTTTTGAAAAAAGTTACATTTTAGATTATGCACACTGTCACACTCTTTTGTGATCAGGAAATGTAACTTTTCTCTCACAACTTGCAACGGATTGCATTATGTTTGGGCTTGATTGATTTCTCGAAGTACCAGCTGGGGGGCTCTTCTCCTTATTTTTTATGAAAACCGCTAGATAATTAGTTATTAACCAGAATTTGTAACAATAGAGAAGACGGTAGAGTAGAAACAATGGCCGATATACTGAATGCCCTTAAGAGCGATAGACTTGACTGAAAAATTTGATATAATTTAGTTTCAATCAGACATTTTACTATAGAAGTACAACACTTTATCGAATGTACTGTTTTTATTTAATCTAGTTCAGTGATACTATTGCTCAGTAAATTTAGCCCATAAACCACACATAGCCTTCTTCGTCTATGACTTTCGACATTTTTTTTTAAGCTGGGAAACTTTAATGTTACTTTTCAACTCCAAGCTTTTATACAATTTTATCTCAGGCATTTTTACCACAAAATTTATGATTTTCTTATATCATACATTAGACCACGTGTTATTTTTTAGGCATGGACATTTCACTACTGTTATTTTCTTTTATACTTCTTTTTAACAACACTGTAAGCGTCATCCAGAAGTTTGTTTGACACGTCATGTCTGGATGGCAGTTCAAAAGAAGGTCGAATAAATTTTAAAAAGTCAATCCAAAGGTTATTTTCGACTATATGAAGCGGTATTCGTGATGCATAAATAGCTCTTACCAGCAGTATACTGGCTTTTTCTTGGTCGCTTGTCCACATGGTATCGAAACATTTTGATACATTTTTTTTCAATTTTGGAATAACTGACGACTTTTATTATAGGATCACTAGTTTGACGATTTTCTGTGTTATGAACGATAAGAAGTTCTTTGAAAACCTTACTTACATGTTGATTAGAGTCATCACTTGAAAATTCATCGGATAAAGCTCTAGATCAACTGTTCCCTCTCTTTCTTTTCTTGTTTTTTTTCCGTAATTTTTTACTGTTCTCCACACTACCAGGACATGCTCTGCATGCGTTTACAAGATGGTCTCTCAAACTTGTTACGTGCATGCAATACTTATGGGTGTCATACAAGCATTGGTAACAATCAAGTTTCTCATTAGCATTAGCAGTTACTTGCTTTAAGTGACATAAATATTCTTTTGTACTTAACCGTTTTTGATGCCTCAAAAATATAGTGCTAGAAATTTTTGTGAGTATTTAAAATATGCAAGAACAATGCGAAAAAACTTGCTTTTCTAATATTTTTATGAATGTATACTAAGTACACGTGTTAACTAAGCACGTTACTTCAACTTAGCATTATGAAACTACTAGCGGCCCTCCGTCTCGGCTTCACCCGAGAATCACTAAATGGAACACCATAGTGTGTTGACATGTAATGTGAAACGTTTTTAGCTAGAAATTTTACATCTACTTCTGACACTTCTCAGAACAAAAATGTTCTTATTAAAAACATATTTGTTCGGAATGCATACAGTTTATTTGGTCAAGTAAAAAGCTGTAAGAAATAAAAAAAATATAATTATGCTAAAAAGTACCGTGCATTTCTTATGCCATTAAATAATCCTTGGCCATAAAAGGTCGTTGATTTGCAGTTTCTCCCGTATAATCAATGGACAGGGCTATTTTTTGAAACTGTCAAGACTCAAAACTCTCAAAAAATATATAATTAAAAAAATTTTTTCTCTTATGTCACAACTTTATTACCACAGTATTAAAGTCCTAGAGCTTAATCTCTACAGTTTTTATTGCTACAAAAATATAAATACATATTTTACCTATTAAAAAATCTGGAAGATTCAAGAGATTACTTACAGTAAAAAGCTGATCTCTCACTTATTAAATTCTTTATTGGTCGATTTTGATACTGCTTTAATCTCCATGAATGTTTAGCGTCATTTTCTTGACACCTAAGGTTGTATTCAAACTTGAATTATATAAAAAAACGCCATCAACATGAAACTGGAGTCTTATTAATTTTTTTTTTGTGTAATTTAAGATCAACAATATTTTATAGATTTTTGGATACTCCAAATTAAACGTGCTTAACTGAGTCACCGTACTTGTCAGGATTAAACAGTTCAATCACTGATTTTTTTTTTTTTTAATGATGTTTTGTGAGACAGCGGTAAAGTTTTATCGATGGATTTAAATTTCTTAAAAAAATAATCTACGTGTGTATAAGGAGGATTACAATCTGTCATGTAATCCCTTAAAATTTTTTTTATTTTTGACTCGCCATTTCCATCATTTTGTTTGTCTGCACTCCCATGCAAAAATTCTTCGTCACTGGATTCGCTGTCGCTATAAAATCTGTTAGTTTCATAAAGATCATTACCATCTATCAACAATTTAACTTCTAAGATACTTTTATTCTCATTGTAGCTCTGAGTGACATTAAAAGGAACTTCTGATTCTTCTTGACAAGAAGAAATAATGTCTTTATCACTAGTAGAAACGAATTTTGATCGGCCAACAGAGGGCCAAAGTAGAATTTGCACACTTGCCTAAATTGGGTGAATCAACATATCATTAGGCAGACGCCTTCAGGCCAAACAATTTTTCGTGGTACCCACGCAGCATTTTCTGTTCGGGGTAGAGAATTAAGTAAAAGTTAATTAAATAATAAGTGATTATCATAAGAAATAACTGAAACGACAAGCCCCTTTACCTGGTTTGAAATTTTGCCAGTGTAATTTTTAATTTAATCAATTGTTTATTTTGTTATTTCTTTACCAATATAATAACTAGCAGTAAAGCCTCTCTAGCATACATCAATACTCTGCTCGATACCTTGTCAGTTAGGTCACATTTAATTCAAGGGTTTGCAGGTTTCATTGTTAGTAACGCAATTTTTTTTCTAATTAGCCTCCATTCAGAACACTTTTATTATTATTCAGTATCTAATTTTTATTGGCTGAGTGAAATTGGTGTAGTGGCTTCTCAGTTAAATTGTTTTTAAAACTCATTATTCGTTATTTAACTAGCTTTTATTCTTATCCTTACGTACGATTAACTCCCTGTAAGTTTTATTAGGTTAGCTTAGTGGCTTGTCGATTTATTTATTTACTTAACTATTCATTTATCAATTTACCTCTCTAATGTCGTACAAAGTACTAATTTTTTGTTGGCTGCGTTAGATTAACTAAGTTGTTTCGTCGTTTAACCAGTACATCATCATTCGAGATTCGACTCCGATCTACCTTGATTAGCTAGTGGATAATACTTGTACTAATTTATTTGTTATACTTATTATATTTAACCAAGGCACATTAGGTTATGTGGAGTTAGCTTGCTTGGGGATCAATGAGAAGTTTTTGTATTATTTAAATTTTGAGCATAGGCGCACTGTTGTATGGAGCTAACTTACTTAGAATTAGATAAAAGTATTTTTCAATTTCTCTTTAAAAGATAAGAGAAACACATGGGAGATAACTGAGTTATAAGGATTTCTGAATAAAATTCTCATAAAGAGCATAAACTCAGTTCAAGTTTCAATTTTTTCCCTTTACATAGGCGGCGAAGCTTTCATGGCGTTAGGATGGCAAATATTTTAATACGGCCCAGATAACGTCTTCTTTAAGTATTGGATAATTGATTAAGACATTTATTTGTACGATTATTAATAATTAGTACATGATATAAATGGAAGGAAAAGTCAAATTAAAGAATCTTTTTTTTTTTTGAAAGTATACGGTCCAAAAGATGAGAGTCGTAAGAGTTTTTCTCGTATAAATCCAGCATAGAACAAAAATTTTATCTTATTTTGGTCACAATCATATAAAGAAAGTTTAAAAAAAACAAAAAGACATTTTAAGCTTTGTCCATTGCTAGCATTGAAAACATGTGCTCGGTTTCATAAACCAATACTAAAATCATTTTGCACTTCAAGCTGTTAAGTAATACATATGGTAAATTTACTCTTTTCTCTGCACAATACATTTGTATATGAAGACATTGAAGCCTCATAGTTCATCGAATATATCTGACTAATATATAAAGCAAAGTCGCTAAAACCGTTGTAATCGCTAACTGCGAAAACTACTGAACCAATTTTGCTGAAATTTTGCATACTGATTCTTAAAGATTTCGAAAGGGGTTTTCACATAGTTTTTTTCTTGAAAAAATTAATAACAATAGCGATAAATGAGCTCAAAGTTTTGCTAAAATAAGCTAGCTTTGTGCCTTAGTTCAGTAGGATCTGCTAGGCGGCGTCAAGGTAACATTCAATTCACCCGCAATCAAAGATAGTGAAAAGTGGTTATAAGATGCCCCATTGAGTTGACGATTATCGTAGAGTAGAGTGCTGTTTAGACGCCGTGTGAGTCACATCGAGCTGATGATTAGTAGTGAGATACACATAGACCATTAATAAGAGTGGCAGACTCGGTACTGCTCCCCCCGGGGGACGAGCGTCGCAACCGCGCTGGACCGCCGGGTCCTGGCGGAGAATCATCCACCCGGGGCAACAAACCGGATGAAATCAGTCTTATGGACATCGACCAGCTGGGATCGTTCGTCCAAGTCAAGATCCCACTAACAAACAAAAGGAAAAAAATCAGCGAGGAATAAGCCGAAGGAATAACAATACAAAACAAGTTCCGTCTCCTGGCAGACGCAAAAGACTCGACCCAAGAGGCTCAGGAAAACCAAAACAAAACACGAAAGCAAAGTGAACAAGATGGGCCACACACATGGGGGCACGCGCACCACACATCCCTGCAAAAGGGTATACCTCCGATAGTCATACACAACTTTGAAAGACCTGCCGGATATCCTAAGTCATAAAATACACAATGAACTGAAGGCAAAGGGCATAAGCTGCTTCAAAATTTCAGTCATAAGGAAAAGAGACGCACCAATGCCGAACCACCCAGTCAGACTGCTAAAGATTTAAGCAGACAGTGACCTAAAAGAGGTTAGAGCAATTAAGCATCTATTTAACACGAAAATAACGTGGGAAAATTACGTAAACAAACGCGGCGTCACTCAATGTCACCGCTGCCAAAGATTCGGACACGGGTCAAGAATCTGTAATCTGGACCCTAGATGTGTAAAATGCGGGCAAGGACATTTAATCGCTATCTACACCAAATCGAAAGAAGAAGCCCCTAAATGCGCCAACTGTGAGGAGGCTCATCCAGCAAGCTACTTGAGGTGCCCTAAGGCCCCCAAAGCGAAAGAACCCAAAAATCAGGCAAACAAGAAAAATGCCCAAGTCCCCCCAAGACCTCCAAGGAACGGAAGACTTGGACAAAATGCTCCAAATCCTCGACACTGTCAAAAGGATCAAAGCTAAAATAAACCTAGAGGAACTTCTAGCCAAATTAGGCCAAATCAAACGTAGCATTAACTCATGCCAGAGCAGCGAGCAAGTAACGCTCTCACTCTTAAAATCATTCAGCAGTCAAAATTAAAGTCGCATTCTGGAATGCGGACGGTCTCGCAGGAAAGTGGGACAAACAAAAACATTTTATCAATCAACACAATGTAGACATAATGGTCGTGGGCGAAACAAATATAGTTAAAAGAATCAAGCTAAAAATATAAGGTTTTAACATAAATAGGAAAGACAGAAACTCTCAAGGAGGGGGTGTGCTCATTATGTGCAGAAATACAATAAGCCATTATCTGCTTGCAACAAGAACAAGTGAAATGAAAACAATAGGTATAAGTCTAATAAACGGGCCAAGAATCTTTGCAGCCTACTGCCCCCCCCCCCCCCCCCCCCCCCCAACAGTGTCAATAACAAAGTCAGACTTTAACACGATTTTTAATAGAGCGAACCAAGTGATCTTTATAGGAGACCTAAACACCTGAATGCCAAGCATACAACCTAGCACAACAGGAGGGCAAATAAAAACGGAGCAACCCTCTATAATTACACATTAAGCAGACAAAAAACTGTCATTGACCCAAAAGAATATACCACAAGACCATACTTAATAAAGCACAAACCATCGGCTATAGACCTAGTGGTCATCAAAAATCTACCTCATGGTATCTCCATGCAAGTGATAGATAAGCTAAGCTCAAACCGCAAGCCGTGTGCCTTTGAGCTGGGAAATGAAGCTCAAAAAGCAGAACAACCACCAATCCAACCCAACTTCAAAAAAGCAGACTGGGTCAAGTTTAGAGATACCCTGCATGCAAGCATACAAATAGATAATAAACTAACCCTTACAGCCAGTATTGATGCCAGTATCCAAACTTTGACAGACGCAATATCTAAAGCAGCAGAACTGGCAACGCCAAAACAATAGGCTTAACGTCCCAACAAAGACGTGCTACCAGGACATATCAGCCAGTTAATAAAAGATAGAAACTTCGTTACAAGAGTTTTTCAAAGGAATAGGACTGAAGGAAGCCAAACAAAAAGAAACAAATTTAATACAAAAATTATAACAGAAATTAAAAAGTGGAAAAATACTAGGTGGGAGGAAAGCCTTATAAAACTAAATCCTAGAGACAGCTCCCTCTGAAAAGTGACAAAAGCGCTCATAAATAAAACAAACATGCACATCCCCCCACTAGAAGATGAACAAAACATAGCACTCTCAGACCAAGAATAGGCTGAAACATTAGCAAGCTACTTTGAAGAAATTCACAAACTCACACAGGACTACGGAGATCCAGAAATCAACAAAACAGACCAAGAAATAGCCAATGAACTAAGCAAACACCACATTAATCTGAAGGACTTTAAACCCACTTCACCCCACAAGATCGAGATCATAATCAAAAAATTCAAAAACAATAAAGCTTCAGGTAAATATGGAATAGGCAATGTTCTGCTAAAGAATCTAAATAATAAAGCGCTGATTCAATTAAATCACATCTATAACGCCTGTATCAGACTAGGATACTTCCCAGACGCCTAAAAACAGCTACAATCCTAGCATTTCACAAATCAGGCAAAACCCCATCCAGCCCAGCTAGTTATAGACCAATCAGCTTACTGTCCGTACTAAGCAAAATACTGGAAAACCTCATCCTCAACAGAATCAAAGAACAAGCCAATTTGGACGACATCGCGAGTGACACCCAGTTCGAATTCAGAAGGAATAGAAGCACAACAGCCCAACTGGCCAAGGTAACCTGCAAAATACTAAACAACTTCAACATAAAGCGATCCACAGCAGCTATGCTGCTCGACGCAGAAAAATCCTTCGAAACAGTTGACTACGAAAGACTAATCGCCACACTAGGCAAAGTAAGCATACCCGCCTACCTAACTAAAAGCATTTCAAGCTTCTTATCAAACAAAAAATTCGAAGTCAAACTACCAAATGGTACTTCCACAACCAAAAATATAACCGCAGGCGTCCCACAAGGATCAATCTTAGGACCAGTTCTATATATTCTATACATAAATAACACACCTGCAAACAGACTAGTAAAAGTGGCCTAATTTGTGGATGATACCATGTTTCATAGCCACTCGAGAAGAAGCCAAACCACAATCAAATACATACAACAGCACACCGACACATTAAAACCATACTATGAGGACAGCAGAACCAAACTTAATACCAAAAAAACAGAGTGTATAGTATTCACTACAGGAAAGCAGAACCTACCCAAAACCGTCGAACTATTTGACCAACACGTGAAACTGAGTAATGAAGACAAGTACCTGAGAGTTATGCTTGACAAAAAGCTCCAGTACCATAAGCATGTGAACAGAACCATTACAAACACAGCCAAAGCGATTGGAGCTTTGCTGCTCCTGCTGGGCAAATCCAGCAAGTTACCTACCGAAAATGAGCTTACAATTTATGCAACGGTAATGACGGCAACACTCCTATATGCATCCCTAGTATAGGCGGCCAGGATATCGACCACTAACAGCAAAAGATTACAACAAGTACAAAACAGATGCCTTAGAGTGGCTTTGGAAGCCCATAGAAAAACCAAAATCTTAGAATTGCATGAGAAGGCTCACATGCAACCATTAAAAGCTATAATAGAAAATCAAGCCAAAACATTCTACCAAAACATCAAACTGGACTCGCTAGCCTTCCTCAAAGAATAGAAAAAAGATGCGGTTCCATACAAAATGAAATATAAACTCCCACAAACAGGTTTTCTGGAATTATTCAAATCCAGACATTCAAACCAGAACATTAGATTTTAAACAACCAACTCATCGCTATCTCTCTAGGCAAGTTAAGACAAATTATACAAAATCATCGTAACATAAGAAAACATATATTAGGAAAGCTCAAGTTCAAAATAAGACTTCCAAGGTTAAAACGCACCAGAAGCGCTAGGAACTAAGATGCAAACAAAACAGCAGCGCTTTCCCTCCACGATGAGGCGGATGGCACTCAAAAGAGTATTTAACAACTCCTATACACTAGCTGACTGACGATTATCGTAGTCACTCATCGGCACTACACCATGAGCAGAATAGTGCGTCGTGCAGCTGGGCATTTCGGCTACCGATGACACTCTTCTTTCATGGGTAAGCAAAATAAATCGTGTTTATCCCCGGATCACCAAAATAACCAAGTGCCACGGAAAAATAAGCGTTTGGAACGTCAACGGCTCTGGTGAAATACCAGGAGACGTGTCTAGCCAGAGCACAACCTGCCCCAGTATTTCAGAGCTTCGAGGCCATTCATTCCGCCAACCTGGTGCCGTCAGAAAATTTTCTACTTCAAATGCGAGCCAAGAAAGACAGCCCTGAAGTGTACGGGCAGCCACAACAGCCTCCTCCTTAGTGGTCGTCCCAACGGCATACCTACAGAGACGGTATTTTCCGGCCGACTTTCTTAACTAACGATGAACGGTTGGTTATCCGGAGAACAACCTGAAGACGAGATATTCTTTGGTCAGCCACGTACCTCCCTCCTGTACGGTCTCCGTACATAGAGACTCGAAGGATGAGAGTCTAGCTACCTGCAGCTGGCTCTCCATTATCCAGAATAATAAAATAAGGAATAGCTGTAAGTTTCACCACTGGCCCTTTTCAGGGTGATCATAAGTATTTACGTTCCCTACTTAACCATCAATCACATCGGTTCTTTTAAGGGCCACCTAAGTTTTAATTATCTTGCCAACAAATATATTTTTACTACGATTTCCAAAGACGATTCGTCAACTCAAAGACTATATAAGACGGGCCACTATTAAATTAAACCAATCATTCACTGGCCAACGTCACAAGTGGAGCTGTTCGTTGCAAGGCTGGGAAACCCGGTGACCGATGACCCTAGAGTCTGCAAAAAAAAAGAAGGTGCTTTTGACACCAACGTCTTCGACGTTATACCAGGAGACGTTGAGAATAAGCTCTACAACTCGCTCTAAGGCTTTAAGCGTTGTAGTTTTCTTCCCAATTAGTGTGGTGCTGCAATAACAGGCCAGAAAATATTATCCTGATGTAAAGAGGAAACTTTTGCTGGAAACTTTAGTGAAAAAAGAGTTTACTTAAGAAAATCACTTGTACTTTTCAGGGTGGTTAGACGTCAATCCACCTTGCCAACAAATATATAAGAACCTGAGAAAGTTTGAAAAAAAGCCTGTAGGACTTACAAGAGTCTCAACTATGCCAAAAGTCACAAGAAATTGAATTGGAAGGAAAACTTCAAATGCATCTTATGAATACACATTTAGGCATCAAGAAGACGACGAAAGAATTCATTAAGTGAGAGATAAGCTTATTACTATGACTCTCATAGTAATCTCTCCAATCTTCCAGATTTTTCAATAGGTAGAATATGTATTTGTATTTTTGTTGTGATAAAAAACGTAGAGATTGAGCTCCAGAACTTTGTTGCTCTGGCTTAAAGTTGTGAGGTAAGAGAAAAAAATTTCTTATTTGTATATTCTTTGTGAGCTTTAAATCTTAACACCTCCAAAAACTAGCCCTGTTCGTAGATTTTACGGGAGAATCTGCAAATTAACGGCCTTTTAAGGCCAACGATTATTTTATGGCATAAGGAATGCACGGTACTTTTTAGCATAATTATATTTTTTTCATTTTTTACAGCTCTTTACTTGACTAAATAAAATGTATGCATTCCGAACAAATATGTTTTTAATAAGAAGATTTTTGTTCTGAGATGTGTGAGAAATAGATGTAAAATTTTTAACTGAAAACGTTTTACATTACATGTGAACACACGACGGTGTTCCATTTAGTGAGTCTCGGGTGAAACCGAGAGGGGGGTGCCGCTAGTGGAAGATAAAAGTATGTTTGAGTAAATGTATGATACTAGTGGTGGTTCTCTGGTACAAGTTAGAACTTCTTAAATTACGTCTTTATAATTTTGTAACTAATAAAACTGCTTGAAACTTACGTTCACGTTAGCTGTTTGTCGTTTTACATTAACAAACCTTTTTTATCCATACTTACTAAGTCTGAGTAAAATAAAGTATTTTATCACTTTATACGATTCTGTTATTGTATTTTAAAGTTCATTCTGTTTCAGCACATTAAAAAACTAAGTAAGGGTTACGAAACAACGTTTTGAGGGTTAAATTTATAAACTTAAGTTTGTTTTTGAAAGCAAGAGTAAACGCAACTTAAAATATTCAATTCAGATTGAGTTGTGATAGAAACAAGTAGTGCTTTTTGCGCAAAAGGAGAATTCTTCAAATAAATTAACAATACCATTACTTCTCATAATTGATTGTTAACTTTTTATGCACTAACGTTTAAGTTATGAAATATAAAATAGCTAAGCTTGGATATTAACCTTTCTTATCTCATTCATAAGTATTATTAGTGGTTCAATTAATAAATTCCTTAAAAATGATTTTTCCACATCTAAAACGGCAAAAAATCTTGCAAGTTAAGTCTTAGAAGGTTAAGATGCGGCCACAAAATGTTTAAATAGATTTGCTTCCACCGTAATTCAATTTACAGTACAGGGATTTAATAAACGTATAGATAACGGCATTCTCTTGAGCTTTAGACTGGTTGAATAATTCATACAAATAAAAAATATAAGAATAAGAATTCAAAAAATTATCTCATAAAAAAAAATAATAATTTTTCTAAGATATGTGGATGCAAGGATGTGTATTACTTTCAAGTGAATTCACTGCAGAGGAAGATGGCCCAAAGCAGGTTAGTTAACGTTCAAGATCTAGAAAATTAAGTATTTGTATGATGACAATGATTAATTTTATCTTCTTTGGTAAAGGGCACGTAGAACCATGAAATATTTAAGCAATATTGGGTTAAAATCTACTATACTGATCTGTTAATAAAAATATAGAGATCCTTGAAAAACTGCTTTGGCCTAGGGGAGGGGGGGCGTAAAGTGGATTACCTGTCTGGGAAAAGCGGGTAGGCCAGACATTAAGGGAAAATATGTTTTGTGTTATTATTCCATTGGTAATTTAAGTCTAATTTGATTACTCTTTCATAGCTTAAGAGACTTGATTATAATAATTGAGCGATATTTAGATCTAAATGATTATTGAATTAGTAACTTGAAAACTTGAAAGTTGTAAACAATATTTAAAAAATTTGTGAATCAAATGTATCATTTATCCCATAAATCGCTTTGTTTTTTACTAACGTTTACTTACCATTTAAAAAGTAATTGAAAAAAAAGATGTAATAAGCTATATCAGTACTCATCAGATATTTGCCAAACAACCCGCATTGCGCTATCCACTTTGCCCGAGCACACATTTTTTGATTAAGTAATACTAACCTCAAGAAGTTCAAAACAGAATTCTAATATATTTGGGTTAATTTACACTTCATAGGGTTCAAATTGTGTATTCGTTTCTGACTGATCACAAAGTACATACCTCCGTTTTTTAAAATCAAATTATTAATTTTTCAAAAGTGATAATCACGCCACACCACTGTATAACGGTTTGTTTAAAATTGCGTGAGACTTTGAGGTACCTGGGGAATCTCAACATACCAACACCTTGTTCTTTGTATTTCATGCACTGGCACACAAGTGCCTACGTGCTTTCGGCCACTTTCTCTTATTTATAAACAATAGTAGTTGATATAAAGAACATCATTTATTTAATACCTGTATTTCGCTATAAGATCGTCTATTACTTTTACACAGCTATCTATAAAAGTACACATTCGGTTAAAAGGAAAAAATACTCGGCTCGACAGCAGGTAATATTATTCATCATGGAAGCAAAGTAATAATTTGCAACATCTGCAAATTTAGAGAGTAAGAAAAATCCAACTCACTCATCTTTAACCTAGTATTTTCTCTCAAGTACGGTATTTTATTCAAATTCCGAATATAGTAAACATACATAATTACAAATATGCCTTTAAAGTACACAGTCTTAAGTAAACTTACACACTAGACTTGTACACAATTCGAACAAACTTAGTTTCTCCACTTATATTCCAGCGCAAGTTAAATTTTGTATTTCGCACAAGTTAGTGAGAGCCTCTCCTCTTATTTCTTTGATAGTAAGCTGGTCTCCAAAATTTTTAATTATTTTTTATTGTTTTCTTTTTACTTAGAGGCCCCTTTTGTTTTCTAGCAGGAGTAGTCCTAACGGACTAGTTCAATATGAAAAGGATAGTTTTAGTCGGTTGGTACCAAGGTCAATACGATACTAAATGTTTCCCAAAGATTGTTTCTCCTGGACTCTTAAAAAAAATAAGCATAATTAGGTCTAAGAACTCCCTTGTTTTTCTTTACTCTACTGTTTTTATGTAAGGATTGACTAGAAGTATTAGATAGAAAAATCTATGGTTTTAGTTTTGAAAAAAAAATTGTATTAATTTCTGTTTACCTAATTAATCAACAACCGTCAAATTTTATTTAATCGGTACTAGCTTTGCTACAGGTATAAACGTCTTTAATATTTTATTCTCAGTAAATTAAAGTTGGCGCTTTCTTTAACCATGTTATCGATACATTATTGTTGGGGAGCTCCCAGTGGCTTAAGTGGTAGAGTACCTGCCTTTCTTCCGGAGGGTTTGGGTGTGAGACCCCGCTCCATCACTTTATCGCGGGTACCTCTGTGATTTTTTTCCGTATGTCTCAAATATTGTGGAGATTCTTGTTAGTATGGTGTAATGCTACCGTGCCATCTGAGAGTAAGAAAAACGGTGCCAGGGCTCTGCCGTGTAATGCGTACCGTGCTGTTGGAGCAGTAAGAATCAACGGTGCCTCAAATTATTAGTTCTCGAGCAAACAGATGTAAGAAACACCAATAAAGATAGATTCAACATGGCAAACAGTTGTCACATGAAGTGACACAAGGCGGCGAGGACAACCACAAAGACTAAGACAGAGATATTCTGTTGATTCTAGAAAGTATCAGATTTACATGAAACTGTCTGTCTCATAGAAAGGATTGTGTTTCAACAAGAATGACTTAAAAATCTGCTTCAAAATAAGCTTCTGGTCAGTGCCATAGTTTAAAAATACATGAGCATAACATTTCCGGAGATCAAATTTATCTGTCAATGGAATCCAAAAGTTCTAACTAGTTTCACTTCTTACAACTTGATTACAATATTGAGATCATATTTACGAACGTACAATTTAGAAAATCTCATTTCACCCTAGAACTAATAGCAGTCTACTTTAGGTTATTGATTACTACAGGCCTTGTAACGGGTGCAATGTCATTTTATCTAGAATGTGCTGTTTAGTTTTAAATGAAGCTATACCAGTGTAGAAAGTTAATGAAAAACAAACTGATCGAACAAACAGAATGATATTAAATGACTGAAAATGTATGGACCTTTTTATTAGCGTTGTTTAACTTTGGTAGTAGTGTTTTATCCATTAGCAGTCGTCATTTTGAGAAAAGGAATGAGGGTAAGGTATCATCATCAAATCAGGAAGTAAGGGAAAGATGACTTCCGAATGCGGGCCCGTGACCCTGTCTCCACTCAGGTGTATCGGCAGCCAAGAACATGACTACTCCATTACCTTCAACGGGCAGTGGGCTCGACGAGACAGTGCACGTTGGCTAAGCGACTTTTTGTTCCTACTTTTTCCCCCTCATAGATAGTTCTATAGCAACGTGATAAAAGTATAGCAAGTCATCGTTGTCCGTGGCATTTCAAGCACGTCACCGGTCGTAGTTAAGTGTTTGGGTATTACGGGGGCATTCTCTAAGCACCACATTTCTTATATTTTGTTGTGTCTGACAGTGAATTGTGCTCCCCTACTTTTTTTAGTATATTTTTATANTTTGTATGTAACAGCATTTTTACTTATACGAGTCACTTGTATATATTCTATAATATTGCAAACAAACTGAAATTGTACATGTAAGTGGAGGGTAAAATAAGATAACCTGGTCAACGCTTGGCCAGTTGTTGCATATATGTATATATACATATGAAGTTTTCAAACAGACATCAAACTTCTCACCGCCCCAGATCCCAGCTCAGCTAACGCTGCAGCAATACATCTACTATAACACACTTCTAGACAATACAACCACACAGCTTGTTATGAGCCGCAAGTTAAAATATTTTTTGTACAATTAACACATATTGGACATCTCAAATTAAGTTTTATAGTGATAATAGGTATGACAAATAACTAAAATGACTGATTCTTGAATAATTTTTTTGACTAACAATTGCAAATGTAAAAGATTTAACTTTATAGTTTCTACAAAACAACTTTTTATTAAAAAACTACTTTTTCACACATAAATTTCTAGAGCCTTGAGAAGTTGTAGCGTATTTTGGTATAAATTTGTCTTAAGAACTGTCTATTTAATCTTCTATTTATGTTAAATTAATTATTTTTGTAGGGGCCTTGCAAAGTAAGTTTAAAAAAAGTGCTAAGTTGTAAAATGTAATTTCTGGAAGAATTTGGACAAAATCGTTTCAGGAATTTTTTTTATTAAAGGCACGATTCTTATCTCAGTTAAAAAAAATTATTATTGTACAACCTGTTGAAGCAAAGATAAAGATCCTGGCGTACTCTTTTCCAATGTAGATAACTAAAACCTTTCATGAATTTTAAATAACACTGACAAATTGATTTATAAATTATTGCAAAACGATACGCTGACAAGCACAATCGCATTAGCAATATAAGCGTGAGGGGCTTATTGGAGGGGCCTAGCTGGGATCAGTAATTCAGTATGAGCAGAGACCAGAAATACCAATATCAGGTGCTTCAAACCATGCGTACTTGTAAGATCATTATTCTCTTGGCTTCTTGTGATCAGACCAGAAGTTATAAAAAACGAACTGATGTGGGGGATGATACAACAACTATCAATATGTTTGCTTGGAGCATTTTGAGTGATTCAGTTGCAGTTATTTTTTTGTTTTTATTTTTGCATGCAGTTTCACCATGTTTCATTATTTCAGGCCTATGGTTGCAGTATACTATTTTACATTTTAGTAGCAAAATAATCTAAAAAATAAGTATCAATAACATTTCTTAAGGGTAATGCTCAATGTAAAAAATGGTTGTTATGGATTTTAAAAAAGAAACAAAAAAATTTAGGTGCATGAACAAAGAGAAATTGACTGGTATGCAAACATAACCTTAAAATGTCTGGTTATTTTGGCAATATAATAAGATGTAATAATGGTTTATGCACGAAAGTGTGCATGATCACTGCAGACAATAAGCACTACATATATATGTGTATACTTCCATGCGTAAACAGTTTTCACATCAGATTGGCTAGAGCCTAAGAACCGGTTCCGCCATCTATGATTGATTTACCTAATCACTGTCCCTGTACTAGTCAATGCGAAAAATACAATGTGTTTTTTGCAATTAAAATTCTATAAATAACACATATTAAATTTGCCAAAGTATCTCAAACTTCATTTTATCTAAACTTAAAAAGTAAATTAGTTATAGAATTTCATGGATTACTTATTATTAACATTAACATTTGTAAAATCTAGTTTATAATTAAAATAATATTTTCGTAAATGATTAAAAATTTGTTTTATCTGCAGAATTGTATTTTAAAAATTAAAGTTTGCTCTATTTTCACGTCTTTAATTATTCATGTGAATCTAGTTAGAAGAGTATGTAACTATTCACTACATTGTACCAATATTTGTATCATAATAAAAAATTAATCATAAAATATTTTTTTTTGTTAAATTTGTCAAGGACACTGATCTTATATCACTAAAGATATTTTAAAAAAAATATACATAACATTCTTGGACAGTAGTCAATCATTTTTATTAATTGTTTTCTTAAGCAATAGCATAAGCTCTTTAAATTGCTCGTGTAACCGTTGTTCGTCTGGGGCTTCGTGCCCGATGGACTTTTTTGGCCTAAAATTTAATAATCTCTGTATTTCAGACGGTAACTAAACAAAAGTAAATAATAATGAGCTTAGCAATGTAAAAATTTCATTAAATATGGTTATACATGCGTGCATATGTTAAGAACTATCATATAAAACAGTTTACTTGCTTAAATGACAGTTTTCATTAATCCTAGACGATAAATAATCATTAATTAGAGTCGGTCTGGTGCCACTGGTCTAATATTAAAAAAACGATAAGAAATTTATAAAAAAAGTAGGTATTATGAAGAAAGTTAAGCAAAAAAGTGCATGCTATGAAAAAATAATCCATGGGCATCAGAATTAAAGTCATAAGCAAATTACTAAATGAAAACTTAGTATTACTATGTAAATAATTTAGTCAAGTAATGTGAGTGACTTTCAATTTATTACATACTGTTTATTCCGTTTTTTTTTAGAAATATTTTGGAGAGGCAGGATCAATTTCTCATCAATAAAATAGCATGCAGTACGACATTTCTTTCTCCGGGCAGTGTACAAGCTCTAGATTAAAAATTGAATAATATAAAAACAGTTTGAGTTTGACGAGTTTGTAAACTTAATACCATACTATTTACTGTGTGGGTTAATCCACGACAGTGCGAAATGCTGCAAAAAAAACAGTGGTCATCGTGTAAAGGTTATTTGTCAGATGACGCAATCGTGCTTTAGCGAAAATGTTTGTATGTAACAGCATTTTTACTTATACGAGTCACTTGTATATATTCTATAATATTGCAAACAAACTGAAATTGTACATGTAAGTGGAGGGTAAAATAAGATAACCTGGTCAACGCTTGGCCAGTTGTTGCATATATGTATATATACATATGAAGTTTTCAAACAGACATCAAACTTCTCACCGCCCCAGATCCCAGCTCAGCTAACGCTGCAGCAATACATCTACTATAACACACTTCTAGACAATACAACCACACAGCTTGTTATGAGCCGCAAGTTAAAATATTTTTTGTACAATTAACACATATTGGACATCTCAAATTAAGTTTCTTCGTGACGAGGATTAGTTTTTAGTAGAAAACAGTTTCTTAGTACGTCTTCAATTATTTTTTTTTGATGGTTAATAGATTACTCAAACAAAAGTATCAGGTACAAACAGGGTATTCTTATAGATTTAGACTTTATATTTCCGGTGCAGTTGTTAAAAAACAGTGATTGGATTTAAAATTCAGATAGTTGCAAAAGAAAAAGAAATACTATTTTTACTTTAGGTAATTGTAACTAAAGTTAGTTAGTCATATTATATTCATACTTGGCAAAGTGTACGTAGTTAAAAATAAATGGACATATAAATTCAAGTAATTAGCGGTACTCAAAATTCTTGTAAACATAACAGATTGCACGACTATTCAAACTATTTTGGCAGTAGTAAGTACGCAAAAAAATACTATAAAAAATAAATACCAGTTTGCGGTTGTAAATTTAAATTTATTCATAATTTTACGGCTCTAATAGATTTGTTATAAACATTTTTTTAGTAGCACAGTATATTACTTCTGTGGTACAGGCTGGATCCTCCTTAAAATGGTGCAAGGGATGTAATTAGAATTTGCTACTATGTGTATGATCTACTGTGGATAATCAAGTTCAATTAAATTCTTTTTTAATCAATGCATTATATAACCTTGTTTACATTTCATATATATATGAGTGCTTACCCTAGTTTGTGAATAAATATTTTCTAATAATTGATTTGAAAAACGAATAAAAACTTTTTCTTTGCTTAAAGCAAATTTTATATTGTTTAGCATATTTCATACTAAACAGATCCCTCGGGTAAGCTTATAAATTTCAGAATAAAAAATTGCTGAAGTTAAAAATTTGGGTGTTGATAATGTTAAAGTAAATGGCTTAGCTGTTAATGCATTATTTCTGAGCTACTTGTACCCATAGAGACAATTATAGTATTGGTAAACAACACACGGCCGTCTTCTAACCTTACCATGCATCAACGTGTTCGCTATGAGAACAAGCTGCATTTTTAGGAAAGTGGTCACATTTGACATTTTGTAAGGTTATTTATCATATATTGGAATTGGCAACATAACGGTCGCGCCATCTGTCGGTGAGCTTTCAAACAGTGAGAGAATGCTTTTTGGCAGGCTCAAAACTCAATCAGTGCTCCCAAGTGTAATTAACTTATTCTTTATCAATATTCATTAATTGTTGTGACAGTGTGTGTAATAGGTAGGTTAATTAAAAGTGTGTATGAGTATTTATCTTATAGTTGTTCATGCTTCTATCGTTTGAATTAATACTGTTCCTAAACGTAGTAGAATACATTCACAATTTTTGAATATTCATGTGCTGACAGCATGAAAATATTAAGCACCGATTTTTTTAAGTTAAATTGATCATGAAACAAAATTGTAAGCTATAAAAGAGAATACTACTATAATAAAAAAAGAGACTCAACTGCCTTGCGCGATACGGTGAGAAGTGCCCTTTGATGATAAACTCTATAAAATACAAACAATTAGATTAATTTATGCTAATCATTACGTACTGCATAACAGGCACTATTAAAAATCAAAAGATTGCCGTAACTGAAAGTGTAATTTAAATTGTAGGATTTTAATATGTTTTTAATTTTCATTTGCTTACAGCATAAAACTATTCAGCACCAATTTTTTTAAGTTGAAAAAAATACTATTATAAAAGTTTGCTGGTAAAAATTGCTAATGATATCATTGAAACAAAAGTAAATATTTTGGCTTTCAACTGTTTTCTCTCGTAAGCTGGATGTTTATGATTTCTTAGAAGTCTTAAGACGTTTAAATTTTATATACATCCTTAAAAATCATTTCTTTAGTATTATTAAATTATGNAAAAGAAAAAAAAAGAAAAAAAAAGAAAAAAAAAACACTGTACATGTATATAATCTTGTAAATTAACGAAACACTCCCAACGCAGGATGTGGGCGGTGAATGTCAAGGTCAGCGGTCCTCTTGTGCAAAACCATCGGCCTCCACGTCCTCTTCAGCTGTATCGTTAATGTCGATGCAGATTACAGTGCGTTTCCTTTTCTCTCTCTCGCTTGGATTGTATTTTTCCTTTGTTTTCGCTATAAAAAAAAAAATAAAAAAAAAAACTGAAGCCAATATGAATCGAATAGTTATTTTAAACAGAACAAATTTTTTTGTTACATTATTTTTTTATTTATTTTTTTTAACTATCGAATAAAAAATGTAATTTGTTTGAAACAAATTCTTGACTCTCAAAATCAATACTTTAAGTGTAAAAAATGCAACATAACTACTAAAAACAATAATGTATGCCGCCCAGAACAGGTATGTAATCGTGTTATCCAGCATTGCCTTTTTCTCGCCATGTAGATGACGCTGTTTCAGATTACTGCACATAGCAAATGTATACACGAAAGGGACTAACACACATCGAAAATAAGCAAATTCTGTTCGCAATCTGTAGTAAACATAAGTAAAAAATTGTAACTGTCTTCTGAATAGTTGTACATGCCACTGGATGTACTAGCACGTGCACAACACTAAACAATGAACGAGTTTATATTGTTTTTCACCACATAATTAATAAACATTTCTAAAATTGTGGTTCAGGTTTTTTTTTTTTTACATATCTTACAAAATAAGGGGATGAAATTTTAAAAATAAATCTAAGAAACTGTCCAAGTAATAACGGCTTGAATGTGAAAAAGCAAGAAAAATCTTTTTTTTTATTGTTACTCAAAATTCGTTTTAGAAATAAACACCCCATTTTTAGAGAAAAAGTAACATTAGATTCGTATTCAGTAACCTAAATAATGTAAGAAGTCACTTAAATTAGCCACTAGGATTATCATGGTCACTTACAGTTGTTTCTAAGTAACTTTTTGGAGCTCTTCTGCTCGCCTAGAAGGTTCCTTCAGCCATATTACATTATAATATTATTTATTCATTAACTAACTATTTTACAAAAAAAAAGAAAAGTAGATATGTAATCGGAGATCGCAACATAGTTGTTATCAGGGCTTAGCTGGTCCCTTTCAAATATCTAAGGTACATTTTCAGATTTGGTGCTAAATGTGTCGCTTTGTATCTATTGTGCAATGAAGTTTTGGCAGAATTATGACAGCATAACGTTTATCGACCTCTTCGTTTCAACGAATAGTAAAAGTTTGTATTCTTCATTGTTCTTTCATTTTCTTCTATGTCTTCAGAGATTTATTGGTACGTAACAAAATCTGTTTGTTCTGTTGTGTCACAAGTTAAGGTACCGTTTTTGGCGAGGCCCTGTTCTTTAAAAAGTCACTGCTTATTAGTTGCAATAGTATTGTATATTTTTATAAAACATTTTATAATTTAATAATACCTTTCAGGTTTTATTTGCTTTTTTATTTTGAACAGATTGGTACCTTCGAAATTATTGGTCATTACACGATTACAGGAGACAATGATATAAATGTATAACCACGTTGCCTTGCAGCTTTCACACCTTATGCACTTACAGAAACTAATTTTCATAAAATTGTAGGACTTAATTTTGTGTAGTTATTCACAAAGTATTTTAGTTTACTTATATTGCATCCTTATTTGCATTTTCAATAATTTTGAATACACTTTTATTAAATAAAAGGTAGTATTGCTTATGTCATTAGTTAAAAGTTTGTTACCCTCTTATAACTATAAAATAGTAGGTACCTAAAACTTATTGGGAGCTGTCAAGTTGAAAACAAATGTATTTTTTGTTATGTACAAAGAGGACGTATTAGAGCTAAGTCAAGACGCATTTTTTATCCAACAGGAGTCCAACAGGAGCCTCCTGCCGTACTTCAGCCTATCTGCTTTAAAAAATTTTCGATTTCTTTTAAAAAAAGGGTCATTCATATTGTAGTTTTTTACGAAACTCATTTAGAGCAGGACATACATGTGAAGCAGAGCACCAAAAATACTCCAAGGCGGCCGTGGTGGGTTGTGCACTAGGAGAAAAAATGCTACTGTTTTTACAGAATACGTAAAAAAAATTCTTGTAAATTGAAAAAAATAAAATAAAAAGGTTTTATTATATATATGAGTGCTTACCCTAGTTTGTGAATAAATATTTTCTAATAATTGATTTGAAAAACGAATAAAAACTTTTTCTTTGCTTAAAGCAAATTTTATATTGTTTAGCATATTTCATACTAAACAGATCCCTCGGGTAAGCTTATAAATTTCAGAATAAANATTAATAATATAAAAATTTTTAACGAGATCATTAATTGTAATAATAAAGCATAGAAAAAAGTTCTAGGGATTCTGGATTTATCCAACACAACAACGTAATACTTATCAGCCTAAGCATTTTGATTTTTATCGATAATTTGTCTGTAACAAAAATCAAGTTTAATATGTGAAGCACACTGGGTCTTGCGTCTACATATAAGTTACACAGGATACAATGCTTATAGAGGATTAAGGTGGTTTGGGCAGTTGGTAAAGTATCTAGGGAAGGATACTGTAAGGGCCCCTATGAAATCAACGCTTTTCGACTGTAAATTTTTTAATAAATATCGTTATTTTGATAAGACCAGTACAAGATCAAGAAATTGTATTTAAGAAAAGCACTGTGAAATTATAGTTGTGAGGATTGGGAGATGTTGGGAGGCAAGCCAGAATGATATTTAACCTCTTTTTTCTGATTTTCTTTTGAGTAAAGTCGTTGACCCTATATTTTTAAGAATCGAAAGACTTTTTGTAAAAAAAAAACACAAGAACTATTTTAAATTTTTTAGGTAAATCAAGGATTTCCGATGATATAGTCAATTTTCTGTCCACTGTCCATAAGAGCAGGTTTTCAATTGGTAACTTTTCAGTAGAAATTTGCGAAAAATTTAAGTCGTTGATCCCAGTATTTTCTTATCGCAAATAAATTTGGCATACTTTATTTACATAATTCCAGAATTTCAGAGGTTTTGATCAAGTCGATGAAAATCGCCTTAACCACCTGAAAAGACAAAAAAATGATATTTTTGTATTTGTGATAAAAGTGCTTAATGAAAGAGGTAATGCAGCCCGAAGTTTAAAAGAAAAATTGATTCACCTTCAGAACTTGAGAAAAAGAAAATAAACTTCCTCACTTGATCACAAGGGAACAAACAGTTGCGATAAACGTGACATACGTGAGGGAGGAAGAGAGCTATAGCTGAAATGGATGAGGAAGATTTGCTTAGAAAAAAGCTCAGTTTGGGCTGTCATCTTAGCTATCTAGGTGAGATTGCCAGAAAGCACATGTACAAACACATACACAAGAAAAACATAAAGGCAAATTAGGTTCGTAAATTTATATTGGCGGAAATGTAAAGCACCCTGCTCTGTGCACCATATGTACAAATGTACTAGTTAATACACTGAGAAAAAAAGTGTTAGAAAAAGTGTCACAACGTATCAGTTTTCAACACTTGTAAACGAAAAGATATGTTTTTCGTCTTGATTACACTAGTAGTAGCTCAGATTCGAAACTCAATAGGCATGTATACTTATAGATAAAATTACTTTGAACACAGTAACTTTTACTGTACTGAATAGCGATGCAGTGGAATGAGAAATTTTTTATATTACTTAGCAAATTGTACTTTAAAATGTGGGAGATTTTAAACCACTTACAATAAAAATTACCATGTCGTGTAGCAAAAACTATACTATTACAATTTTTGCTATGTTAAACATAGTAATTTTTGTTACGCAGTGTAAATATTTTTGTAGGGCTGCTACATAATAATAATAATAATTATTTAAAATATCATGAAAATTATTTTAATTTTAATAATTTGCGTAATTAGGTGAGTATGTTGCCTAAAAAATGCAGTAATTTTTTATATAGTTATAGTACTCTTTTTAACCCTACTTTTCTCAGTGTACTACTTTTCAGCGTCTTTTTTACGGCAAACTTACTGTGCAGGACTTAAAAGATTCAAGATACCCATGACACGAAAGTTGGAGGAGGGTATAAATAGTGTAACACCTTAACTGGAATTGTTGGTAGAATCTTATGAAAAAAGGTTATGGTAAGAAAAAAAATTAGAATCGAGAGCTGCTGACATCATAAGAGAAAAAATAAGAACAGAAAAATTTTTCGGCGTTTATGAATAGATGTGAAACGAGTCAATGAGTAACAAACTCCAGATGCCTCGCGTACTTTACTACCAGGCCATGCCCCACGTTCTGATGAAATTAAAAAAAAATAAAGTATTTTTTGTTTAAATCTAAGTACAGAAAAAAAAGTTCAAGACGATAATTGTAATACAAATAAAAAAAAAAAAATATAAGACTTTACCATAATCTGGCAATGATGACATAAAAATGTAAAAATCCGGTTTTTAGCGTTGGATATAAACCTATTCAATTTAAAAAAAGTAAGCTTGGAGTAGCTTTTGTGCCGTAAACAAAAATTTAAAGAATGTGCTGTGGATCGTAAGACTTGATTAATCCAGTGGGTTTCCCACAAATTGCAAAAAAACGATCGATTTTTCTTTAAACCTCAAAAATTGATGAGAGCTTAAATTTCACGTGCTGTTTTTTACATTAGGCTAAAGTTTGTTTTAAGTATACATCTAATCTTGCTTAAATTTGAGCAGTAATTGAAACTTACAAAAGCTACAAAGCAATGAAATTTAAGCTGCCAATCTTTAAGAGAACAACAGTTATAAATTTATAAAATTTCGAGAAAAATCGACGGTTTTTTTTTTAATTTTGTGGGAATACCAATGGACCAACTGGGTTTAACTGCTCTTTCTGTTATTTTATGGCATAAAAGCTAACTTCAAGTTTTATTATTCCTTTTTTTTTTTAACTAAATCAATTGATTTCCCACACTCGAGTCCATTTTTAACAGGTTTACTATTTTTTTCCTACCTCGGGCGTTTTTGAGAAGCTGGAGTACCCTTGGTAGGGGAAATAGGATTCAGCACATAAGCGCCATCGCTCCCATCGCTGCCTCTCCAAAACGCGCAAGGTAGGAAAACCACTATTTCTTACCATGGGCCCAAAGTGCAGTTGCCCCTTTGTGCCCTCGGGTCATACTTTGCGCCCTTGTAATCACTTTGGGCCCACAGGCAGAAAAGTTTATTGCACCCTCCAGGCTCAAAGTGATTTACTGGGCGCAAAGTGTGCCCACGGGCGCAAAATAGTACTTTGCGCCCTCGGTAAGAATAACATTATTCGGGACTCGGACACCAACGTACAACAACCGCACCCTTTGGGCGCTCTTGTTTGTACTTTGTGCCCTAGTGACGTGATGTATCATTTTCTACCTTGGGCGTTTTTGAGAGTCTGGTGTGCCCTTGGTAGAAAAAATAGGATTCGCCACATAAGTGCCATCGCTTTGCGGCTACCTAACGTCCCTGCTTCGCAAGTCCCTTGAGCTACAAAATAGCCTCGGAAACGACGGCACTTATCTGACAAAAACTACTAATTATGGACCTTTACCGGAAATAGTATAGTGTTCAATTTGAATATTTTTTTTTATGGAAACTATCTTCGTAAATTAATTTTTTTCTTTAAACTCAAAACTGACAACGTCTAAAAGCTAATTTCATCACATTAATTGTGAGCAGGTGTAGCACAGTGCTGGTCTAGCAATAGTTGTGAATACCCTTACTCTTAAACAGTTTTCTACTAAGCGAAATGGTATTTATTTGAAGTTGGATAATGATCAGCATTAGAGAAAAGTTTAGTAGAGCATAATTCAAATTTTGATTTATGATCTGAAATTCTATTTATTAAGTTCAGTATTAATTATTATCTATCCATAAATAAATTGTACATCAGATTCTTCTTCTCTGACACTTTTATTTAAGATAGTAATGTTGATTTAGAACAACTGCAACTATGACACTTCCTTAATGAAAATGATTTTTTATTTACTGTTGAGAATAACCGTTCTGATTAAGTTTTAGATTGACATCAGGGTTTTTACGCCACTTTGCTAGTTAATTTATTAATTTTGTAAGATGCGCCGAATGACAGTGAATAAAATTCTGAAATAAGGTTTCAAATGGTAGTATTTTCGAATCCTTTTATTATTAAACTAAAAGTCGACGTTTCAGCCACTTGGATACAATATTCCACCCTCATGAAGTACATACGTCTACTGCGTATAAGTTGTCAAGGCTCTGTGACTTGACATACGCACAATAGTGCACCTCAGAGTGCAATTAATATAGCTGCTTTCGGTTATTGTCGTAGCTCAGCGGTTAGTGTAAAATCTTGCTAATTCTTAGTTGATTGATTCGAGCCCCGCTTTTCTTTTGTGGCAGAGCTACTCATTTTCAATAATTCGGTCACTATGGCCACTTTGATCCATTTATTTAATACACCGGAATTACCTACTTCCCATTACAATGAGAATCCCTGACGCTTGCTCCGTAACAGTATGCAAATGAATATTCACAAACTGTGGAGTACAACAAATGTTTTCTAGTTGACTAGTTGTACACCATATTTTCTTTCATTATTATTTAATTCATATTCTTTAGCTCGATATTGTATCCGTTTAGTGTATGTACACGACTGTCACTATTATGCTACTTATCTTCTCTGGAAGAAGTAAGAGATTTGTTCTTGTAACACAGTACGAGAAGTGAAATGTATGTGTGCATTGCTGTACAAATCTACCTAATATCAGTAGCCAATTTGTTAAGAAGCGATCAGAACACGTTAGCTTCTTATACCCGAGGGCTTTAGTATTTTTATTTAATGTGCACCCATGTAACCCGCTTTTTTAAATAAAACTTACATGTTTATATGTTTGAAATCACCTTTCTAATCCCTTTTACTTAAAAAAAGTTTTGCTCAATCATTACCTACATAACATTGTAGTTAAATAACTAATTATCTTAAAACTTAGTCGATTAAATGATAATGAAGCTACGATTAGGTACTTGAAAATCAAAATTCAATTTAAATGTTTTAATTTTTATAAATGAACGAAGTAAAATTTCCTAATGATACTAGTATTGAAAGAAAAACTTTCTTGTGTCAACAAGATTTCTCAATTTCAAAATAAAATGCTGCTAAAGACTAAATTAGTCCGAAAATTTAGCAGACGTTAATAACCGTCATGGTGAGAGGAATGGTGTATGTGGGACGTGGAGAGAAGTGAAGAGCTATGGGGTGTGAACATAAGGTTTTAAATATCTGTAATTAATTATTTTAAATTATGGTTTTAAAGACCACTATAAGCAGTTCATACTTTTCATCGTCTTGCGCTGAAAGAAGGAACTTTTGTCTCTCTTCAAGGAAATAAAATTATATCTCTTGGCACAGGATTAGTTAAAAAATCGCACAAAATATACTGGAACATATAATAAAAGCCTAACATTATACTTTCTGCTTCATCTCCAATTCCAAAGTCCCCTGATCGAAATCATTTTTTCTTTTTTTCTCTGAAGGAGAGTTATACTACTACACATTTTATCGCAAAAAGCAGTGTGCAAAGTAATAATGTTAAGCACTACAATGCTAAAAATGTTAGTACTCTTCTTCTTTGGGTAGTTCTTTACTTTTTGGCGTTTACTGCGCCATCTGTAAGAACAATAGAGCTAACACTCGACATTATCACAAAACTGAATATCTTAAAGTTAGCATATTCTAGAAAATCTAAAGATATAAGAAATATATTAACTGACAGAAAACCTTTATAAGTTAACTGTCAAAGTTAAAATTTATCATTTTCAAAAGTTAGCGTGCAGACAAACTAACGTTAACTTATTGGCACCATGTTATCACAGAATCTCTCAACAAAGTGTGGCCGGTCATTTAGGGCTCTTATTTACATAGAGATATTAGAATAGAGCACGCTAGAGGCCAACTCATGTGATGTACCCAAAAAAAGAGAGAAGGCTGCCAGTGAGTCCCCCTGTGTCCTTGTCTAACAAGTGTACTGAACGAAAAGAGTCAATACGCATGCGTTTATTAGACAAGGACACAGAAGAATATACTGGCAGCCTTCTCTCTCGCTTCGCATATCGAATCCACTCACAGGCTAGCAGACTCCTGGCGTGCTCTATTCTAATATCTCTATGCTTATTTGTAGGACTCTCAGACCTGGTGCTGATCCTAGTGACATGCACCACCACCCACCAGGTACAAAAACTACTATTGCGCACTAGTAGAGAAATTAAGCACTATTGCTTAAGTTTTGCGCTCCCTAGCATTAAAATACAGCCTCGCTCGTGCGTGCAAAGTAATTAAAGAATACAAGTTAAAAATGCATTATTTGATTTCATACTGTATTACCGAACTAAACTAAAGAAAATTCTGAGTTTCAGAAAAGTGTTAAGCACATGGTGTGCCCTTGCTTGTCTGGGTTGAATGTGCGCCTAGTGAAAACCCTGCTTTTTTTATCGTAAACGCAGAAAACGTCATGAATTAAAAAAAAAAAAAAATGCTACAGGTAGGCAGTTAGAGTTCTTTTTATCTGATAACTTAGATCAACTAAATCAGTACGAAATAATGACTGAACGACTTGCAAATCAGGGACTAAGGATTTTTTGTGATAGCCTTGATCGAATACATAACTGCTGCGAGGGCTATGCATTGAACTAAAAACATAGTAACCATCAAAAGCTTAGAAAAACGCCTGAGGTATAAAAATCAGCGTCTTTGCACAATAATTAAAGTATGACAGTGAAAATTTTATTTATTTTTAGATTGGAATTTATCTGATTAAAATGCAGTTTTGATTGGTTCCTCAAAACATTTATTATTAATTTTAAAAAACCAATAACCTTATGAAGGAAAAAGCAGTTCCTGTCTATCATAGTTATAAATTTCTTGGAGTCATTTTATCCATTTCGCTTGAATCACTTCGAATGGTGTTACGTATTTTTAAGAATTAAGAAGTAAATACTTATATTTGGTATTCATAAAAGTGAGAAGATCATCAGCAATCATTAAAAAAAAAATAGCTTATATTAATGAAACACAATAGTCAAATAGGTCAGTAGAAATACGTAAAGCAAGAAAAAACGAATGCGTTATACGCTGTACTGCGAGTGATAAGATAAGAATAAAGGCGAGTAAATATTTGAAATCTGTCAGTTGGGCGTGTTAGGATTGTCCCACTCCAAGTAAGAGTGGATGTTCCTATATAAACAGATAGAAAGACACATTTACATGCAAACACTTATATGTACACCATTACATCAAGGTACTCAATACGTGCATGCTAGTATGGTAGATACACATATTTTTTTCGTGTACATCCTGCTCAGATGTTTTCTTCCTACTGTCTCTCCCACTCTCTTTGACCTTTGACCTTTGACCACTCTACGTATGACCTATTAGTTTTTATTTTTTGTAATATTTTTGTAATGTTTTCTTTTTACTTTACTTTTCTCTAACAAATTTGTCATATCTTATAACTACTATTATTTATTACTATTACTTAATTTAAGTATTTATTCTTTATATTATATATATTTAAGTTATAAGCAATTTTATGTATTAGAGCGCTACCTGCTCTAACCTATGTCAGCTTGTACCTAGCTCTGGCTATTATGGACCCTGAGTCCTTAGCTATATAATTCAATAAAAATCTAATCTAATCTAATCTAATCTAATCTAATCTCTCTCTCTCTCTCTCTATTAAATTTTACTGTTTTGTTACCTTATATATTTCACTGAATTTACATATGTATACATTTTCTACTTTTATATTTATAAGTCACAAATGTACAAATATTGCTTTTGCCATACGGATCATGTAGGTCCTTGGCATAATAAACGTGTTTCAATCAATCAATCTCGCTCTCTCTCTCTCTCTCTCTCTCTCTTTTATCCTCCATCAAAGGTAGACAACTTCCTTTAGTGCTCATGAATGCGTTTTTTGATTGATTAGCTAAGCGAGTGCTGTGCATTTCATATTTATACATATGGGTAAGGTATTTACAGTAACATCGTGTTGGCACTCATATAATGATATTCTAAATGCATGCATCAACTCAGCTGACTGAATAAAAAATGTTATCACGACAACTAAACACTTTTACGAAAAAAAGCTTGTCGGTAATCTGTTACATTTTCTGATCTGCATTCAAAAGATGGCGATTACTGGACGAAAGTAATGCCAAGTCAGGACAAGCTGCACCTAAGTCACATACAGATACTCACGTTCAGTGCTATATAAATAGAATAAATAGAAATAAAAATACTGTAAATAAGAAACAGGAGAGATAAAGTAAATAATAAATACATCAGTTTAATTAACTACGATACTTCTCTCAATAGCATTAAGTATTTTTCTGCTTGACAAGTGCTACGACTTGGCCTCTTGCTACGCTCGCGCACTAGCCCATTATATCAATCTTTACGCGGACTTCTATATTTATGTTTATTCACGTTCAATGATTTAAAATTGATAACCGTCGCGGAAGGATATGTGTTTTTTCAAAGATATTCGTTATTTTCCTTTGTTGACTCGTAATTTTTTCGTTGTCAATAACGTGTGATATCATCTTTTATGTATCGTAAAGTACACCGTAAGTATTGATGTGGGGATAAGTTGAGGGGTGGAGTTTTCCCAAAACCTTTCCAGATAGGATTAATACATCATCCTGTTATGATGTTGACAAGTCCCCATACTCAAATTCCTGTTCCTTCCTTATCGTTTTCAAATGGGGGTATTTTTCTGGGAAGGTTAAACATCTTACTCATACGTATTGTAGCACGATTTTGTATGAACGAACTTGTATCAGAATATATGGAGAAGTATACCGTAGAAAAGCGTGACAGATGGTATTACAAAATTTGCGACCCTATCCTTTTGTTACAAACATTCAAATTCGTATTTTTTAAACGCGATCTATGTTTATATATATATGTGTGTGTGTGTGTGTGTGTGTGTGTGTGTGTGTGTGTGTGTGTGTGTGTGTGT
>NW_019384243.1:673558-697991 GCF_000648655.2 Copidosoma floridanum | reverse complement strand
CCCCCCCCCCCCCCTCATGGGAAGAAGAATTATTCTGGCCCTGCTAGGCCCAAAGTTTGTTCCCAGGGCAGAAAGTATTTGGCGGGTGAAAAGTGTGCTTCGGGTGCGCATATTGTAATTTCTGCCCGAGGTAAAAATTATACTATTTATTTATTATTCTTTATTATTTTACCTCAATAAGTGTATATTGTAGTAAAGAACAATAAGAAGACACACAGCTTATGCTCTGAGAAATCAATTATGCCCAAACTTATTTCAATCAACTTCCAATTAAAGAAGAAAAGTTTTATCTTGTCATAATTATTGCCATGTACTCTAATTAAGAATTAGAAGATAAAACATTTCCTTTTCAGATTCTATCTAATTATAATATATTAAGGCCTTATACAACAATGTCAAAGTACTAACTTTGTACGTAAACTCATTATATTACATAAAAATAGCTGTGAGATAAAAAAAATGAAATTTCTTAAAGAAGAGTAGCCTGTAAAGCAGAAGCTCCATGTGACACACTGAATTTTTTTGAATTGATTGTGAACACCGAAGTTGAGTTTGATAGTTACAAATTTGCACCTGATTACAATAAGTTTGGGCTTGATTTATACCTCAAGCATGAGCTTTGTACGTCTTCTCTTTGTTTTCTGTTAAAAGAAGAAAAAAATTTGCCTCCTCACATTACCACTGTAGGCCTACCTTGCGTATTTTGGCATCCATAGGGAGGTTTCTAGTTTGCCAAACTACAACTTCTAATGGGTTATCACTGCCTATGTATACTAGCGCTGCGAGTATCCACCCTTCTACACTGGCAGTGACACTCTACAAGTGAAATCGACGATCAAGCCTTTCTGAGAATATTTTTCTGTTAAGAGTACATCCTAATTAGTAATTTATTTCAAATATTCCTAATTAGTATATATTTAAATATATAGTAAAATAGTATAACTTTTCAATTCCTTTCTAAAAATTATTAATGGCTACTTCTATACAACGTTTACAGCATTCTGCCATCAGAAATCGTGTTTAACAAGATAAAGTAGTTCAAGAAAGTTGGGGTAGGACCATTTTATTTAGAAAGTCCACGACCATCGCCCATATTATCCCATCGCCCGTCAAGAATACTTGTCCAAAATTTTAGATCGAAAGTCTTCGAAGGCTCAATTTTATCATACCACCAAGTACGTCTCGATCTTATTTATTAACATTTTTACTTAAGAAACATTAAGTAACGTGATTTTCTAAGGCTTCTAAAATGAGAACTTGCTTAGAAATGCACAGTTATTCATATAGCTTCTTCTTTTAGGGTTCTTGTTTTTAATTTTGCAACTATGCTCATTATTGTATATTCGTATTCATCTATAAATACAGATAGTGCTATATTATTTTTCTAATATGTTTAAAATCTTATTTCCATTCTCTTTCTCTCAAAAATCAATGTAAACTCCATAGAATACAGAGTGATTAATTAAAAAACGTGGAGCATGCTCAGGATTAGTAAATATGTGTATAGATTAACCCGTAAAGATTTCATAACAACGTAACTTTTAAAACATAGAAAAAATGCTTTAACAGAAAGGAGTACCAAAATGGACTAAAATTGAAAATGTTTACGAGTTTCCTTGCAAAAGAAGATATTATTGCTTATGTTTGTGAATTTTTTAGTCACTATACGTTTATTTTTTTCAAAGCAATTTATTAATACATTTTTTCCTTTTTTTCGACCTTAAAAAACTCAAATCCACTCAATGGAAATTCATAAACATTTTTAAAAAGCTAAATATACGAAAAATATGCACAAACTTCTTTTAAGGAAGTTTTCCGAGGTCACTTGAGGTCAGTAAATTGATTTTATTAAAAAAATACAAATTTTTATGATTAAGCCGTGCATAAATAATTCATGAGTATTTAAATTGTAATAAAAAGTTTCATACAATTTGAATATTGCAGAAAACATGAAACTTATAGGTTTTCCATACGGATAACATATTAATACACTAATATGAATGAAATTAGAGTGAATCTTTGAGTAGACGTAGCTTAATTAAGACAAGCATTTTCTCAACAATACCTTTTTTTCTAAATTTCTGCTACTTTTTTATACACTATATCAGATTTTTAACGAAGACTTAAGAAAATTTTATTGTGCACTACTAATAATGTCTGTTAAATACTTCTAATTTATCTGTTTACTGTATTAAAATAGCAGCATTAAAAGTTGATTGCCTTGAAACAAAATATTTTTTGAGCACTAAATATAAGTTGTTCCCACCTACAGAGGACACAAAGACAGACTTGTAGTAATAATTTTAATAATGTCTTAAAGCCGAAAAAAACTGAATTTTCTAACTATAAACGTTTAATTTCTTACTTATAGCTTGCGAGATCTCCGTGATGTGATAACTTAGTGAATGTCAGAACGCTAAACCTTAGAAGCTGATTTCTTCATCTCTTTTTCTTAAGAGGTATACCTTCTCCCAGGATTTCTGGAAAACTATATTCCAATTTTTTCTTTATTTTGTTTTTCTAATGCTCCACAAAATACGAGACAAAATATTCCATACTTAATTAAGGGGAGTGTAAACATATAATCCTGAATTATTGTTCACTATAAAATACTTGAGTTACAATGTTACAACATTTGGTACATCATGGTTTTTTTAGAGTTCAAAAGTCTTGAAATTTTCACTCTGTTTTGCGTTGTATGCATTTGCAAGGACTTTCGTTTTACGTTAGGACAAAGATGTTCTCATTTAGACCATGCATGAAAAGAGAATACTAAAAATGCTGATCATGAAGGGTTACCTGAGTTCTATTCTACAGAAATATGAGTCCAAGAATTACTTTTTTCAAACGTCAACTGGTTTGTTGTTCGTATGTTTTTCAAAATAGACTCTGCATTTGAGCCTGATGCAGTGAAAAAAATGCAATATATTGTGAAGCAGAACTTTTTACGCAGTGCCTGAATATTCCACACAATAAATTAACGGCACCTCATATATCACTAAGAATTTTCTCACACCAATTTAAATTGTCGTTGAAGAAAAGTGTGGGACAGATCGAGAAAGAGAGAGAGATGGAGAGAGAAAGAGGGACTGAGAGTGAAGGAGAGAGAAAGAGAGCGAGAGAGAGAGAGAGAGAAAGAAAGAAGGAGATGAAAAAAATAGTGAGAAATAAGCAGCTATTGGGTAGAGTAAGAGAGCAGAAAGGGTAACCACGCCTCTATCTTCTGTTTTTATTGTAGCTTCTGAAGGCTTTGTTTTATTATATGAGTAGATAGTAAAAGGTAGAAGTCGCCGTTAGAAACGTGACATATCTGCTTACTTGTGAGCAATATTGATTACGAGCATATCTCAGGTGGTGCTTTCGAAGCCGGAGCATAGTACCAGATTTGGCAAGCATAAAAGCATTTGATCTGATGAGAACGATTATATTTTAATTTATTACAACTATACTTTCATGTAGTAATTTATGGAATCAGTAAATTTCACAAGATACTGGTTTAATTTATCGAAGACGCACTATTTTAGAGTGACTACGATATTCCCTTTATAACAAAGTAAAAGTTAATTCCATACTACACTGAAAGAAATCATGTACAATTCTGGCTAAACATGCCAACGTCGTTCCAGTGGTTCGGTTAGGCTGAACATTCCAACGCCATATCATCGGATTGGCTAGTGGTAGATGGCTGCAAAAAATGGCCTGGCACACTGCTGTTTTTGTATTGCCATCACTTGTCAAACCGCTGAAACAGCATTGGCATGTTTATCTAAAATCGTAAGGGATTTCTTTCTGTGTATGTAGGCAAGGTTAGTCAGCTTATAAGATATACCATACAGGTAGGTATAGATAATACGTGTTGTTTACTTGACAAGCTCTCCTAATCTTGTTCCCTTGTTTTTGGCCAATTTATTTTCTCTTGAATAGTTTTGTTGAACAAACTGTTTTTACGCCATGTAAAAAGTATTGGAGTCATAAAATACAACATGACAATAGAACTTTAATTAATTAATTAAATTACTTAATTGAAATATACCTGTTTCCGTAATACCCGATGCTCTTATGCTGGAAAATTAGTTACTGAGCTCCAGTATTGGTAACACTACCTGAGATGTGCTCGTGGTCATTACAGAGATTCAGACGCATACTAGAAGACTTAGTACAAATAAAGAGGATATAATATATAAAATCTTATTTTATGTTTATTATTGCCCTATTGCTTTGATGTGGCTATTCTTACACCACTTAGTGTATTCAGCCATACGATAGGAAGTAGCAAGGGTGTCAGTGCGTTTCAACAGTGTAAACAGTGTAAAAACAGATTGTAAATAAATGTAATTGTTAGAGGTAAATTTTATCAATGACCTTACTATTTCTTGGTTAAAAATAAATTCGGAATATTTTGTAAATATAATCTCCAAGTTTATAGGCAAATGTCAGGTGATTTTAAAGAGCCGAAACTACCTTCAATATTTATCCATTGTGTAAGAAAGTAGTGAAATATTTACCGCAGTACAAAAATTACTATGTTACATAATTAATCCGGATCCTATCAAACTTGACGGTGCACTGTAGTGAACATTCTTTATCCACTGTAGTAAACTTTACTCTTAGTGCTTAATAATATTTAAGATATTCGAAAATACTCTTTTAATACATATGAGATAAAAAGTGATTTTGCTTAATAATGCTGATTTAATTTAATGCCTTATCAATACTTCATTTATGGTGAGTTCTTTGATATTTTAGTACTCTTTTGTTCTTGAATAGGGATGGTTACTTCATTGAAGCTTACAATAAAAAATGGTCTTATTTCATAAAATATATCTCAAAAACAATTTAAATCTTGTTACTAAAAAGAAAATATTGAACAGAATGACGTTTAAAAAGTTTTGTTTAATTTAACGATTTGGACAAGTTAGTGATAAGATAGTAATGATTGTCACAGAAGAGACATTACCAAAGGGATTATTTTTCAACCTAAAAAACAAGAGATTAACTCTAGCTGAAGGGTTCTTATGTAACAAACACTATTTTTACAACTAACGTAGCACTAAACGTCTAAATGAGTGGAAAAACATGTCGAGCTAGGACATAGTAGTTTTTGTTGGATAAGTGCTATCGTCTCTGGGGCCATTATTGGCTCCAGGAACGAAAAGTAGCTGTGACAGGGTTGCCAGATTGGGCGGTTTACCGCAAATGGGGCGGTTTTGGTTTGCCAGTTTGCGGGAAAAATTTTGAATATGCGGTTTACCACAAATAGGGTGGTTTAAAATTTTGAAGAGGTATTGTGCAGAAGAAATTTTTTAAATCTATTTTTGTATTTTTGACACTTCACTTCAATTTAGTTGTAAAACTATGAATGGTTATTCCAGTGACGTGTATTTTGACGACAGCGATAGCTCAGTGCAACGACTGCTCGTTATTTCGACAGCCAAGTGAACTGTCGTTATTTTGGACCCTTTCCCCTACAGTTTTACTACAAAATTACAGTGAACTGTCGTTATTTTAAATCTCCCCTGACTGAATATACTGACTCGAAAACTATATATCAGGAAATCCACAAAGAATATTCCATGTTTGTCTTGCATTTTAATTAAAAAACTTTTTTTGAGGCACACCTTTGAAAAAGAGTTCATTTTACTCGTAATCCCATGTACTATGAGGAAGAAATTTTGAACACGAGGTTTAGTGAGGGTGACACACTTTTTCCGCGATTTACATGTTAAAATTATGTTCTATAACTAGTGAGCTTCAAGGGAGTGAGCAGCAGAACGCGAGACCGTAGCTGACTGGTTGTCACGACTCATATGAATAACACAGGGTTTTAACCGTTATTGCAAAGTATGTGTATAGATACATACGCCTTGTAGGTTTCGTAACAACTGGCGCCGGTTCCGCTGCTCACTCCCTTGAAGATCACTATCTATAACGATCACATATATAGACATAATATTAACAAGTTAATAGTGGAAAAAGGTGTCACCCTCACTAAGCCTCGTGTTCAAAATTTTTTTCCCATAGTACATCACACAACGAGTAAAATACGCAACAGCTCAAAGGTGTACCTCAAAAAAATTTTTTTTATTGAAATGGGGGACAAAAACGGGATTTTTTTGTGGATTTTCTCATATAACTTATTTACAGATCTAAAACGATTTTGCAAACAAATATAGATTGCTAAAAATTTATCAATGTGAACTGTGAGGCACAGGAAAACTTTTTTTACTGCATAAATTTGAGTTAATAACTTGAAAGGATCATCATTGATTATATTTTAATCATAGCTTCTACGAAATCTGTTCCCTTCAGAAGTGTTAGTACTACGTATAAATTGCGAAAAATACCCTACACTTAGACAAGTCATTACTATTTTTTTAAATTAACTACATAGGTTTTCAAAATTACTACTAAAACAATTATCCTCTAAAAAATTTGTGGTCAGCTCTTAATCTACTGGATTCAAAGCATTCTATTTGCTTCTCCTATTTAAATGCGCACTAGATATGAGCTGTATTTTTTTTATTTAGGGTGCACTGAACATCCAAATGTGAAAAAATGCCCGAAGTAGGAAATCGTAATTTTTTTTACCATGGGGGCGAAGTAAAAAAATCTCGCCCGAAGGGTGGGGTTTTCGAATGTTTGTGCTAAAGGTTTGAACGAAATTTCTATTTTTTAGGGCTCTAAGTTGTACTTTGTGCCTATGGGCAGACTAGATTTTTTTCTAGAATGAATTTTTATACGTGGTAGCACTTTTTGTAATATTTTGATTTTTACTGCATCTTTGATAGGAAAAAGTAATTTTCCAAATGAGTGCGGTCCCTCGAGCTGCAAAATATCCTATTGAAGGCTCTTCTCAGCGCCTACAGCCTCACTTTGAGCCCTTCAATCACTTTAAGCTCCAAAGCAGGAGAGTCATTAGCGGATATAGAGTATGCCTATAGCCACGAAACAGTGCTTTACATAATCCTATCAAAAATTTTTTTTTTATTACGGGCACAAATTTTTATTAACCTTACAATCGAACTAAAGTGGTCTCACTTTGCACTTAAAACTCATAAGTTGTCTATTTTTTTTTTAAGACAGCACAACTCTGTTAGAAAATAATGATATCTGATTAATTTGTCTAGGATTCAATATTGAGTTAGAATGACTTATCATTGAAAATGCTTCAATTAAAAAAAAAATTAGAATATCTCAAAAATATTTAGTAAAGTTATTTATTTTCATGTAATCACTATTTTTGATTTATAAAAGCTACGTTTTTCTAAAGCAGTAAATTACAAAAAAATTGATCTTTTATAGTTTTTCCTTAAATATATTTTATCTCATGTATGTGTATACGTATATTTTTTTTTTTTTTTTTATATATATTAGAGTGCTCTACGTCCGGCTCCTTTAATAAGGGCACTACTATGGGCACTTCGCACTTGGGAGAAGGAAGGGAAAGAGGAATGGGAGGCCTCCCATTACTGGGAGGGGGTAGGGGAAATTAGGCAATTTTTGCTGCGAGAAGGACGCCTAAAATCCTCCTCGAGAAACATTGCGTGGTGAAAAAGTACATATGAAAAATCACAGAGGTACTGGCCCGAAAAAAGTTGCACTGGCCGGAAATCGAACAACGGTCTCCCGCGTGCCAATCCACGACCTAGCCGACTGAGCCACCGCGGGCTCTGTATACGTATATGTATCATTTCATCAAAAACACATTGCATATAGTAAAGACGTATTTTACAGCAGTTAAATTATACCTAAGAGGATGAATGTACCTTTAAAGTAATGAGAAGCCACTATCTTACAGAAACTAAAAATGGTAGATAAAAACAATGAATCCATTACCCGATACCTATTTTTTCTTGTAAATAAAAAAAAATGAACTTTAAAAGCAGGACTATTTAACTATTTCTTCTTTTCCATGAAAAAAGGGTATCATAGTTACCGTTAAGATACGAAATTATTGCATCTACCAGGTAACACCAGTAGTAACTCATCGTATCAAGTACGCATCAAATTGAAATGCTAAAAAAATGCTCTCGTTAGCTAAAAAAACCCAGGAGATAAGTATAAGGTTTGTTGCTGTGGAAAAAATGTAGAGTAGGAAAAAAGTAGGATAGAACAAGCAAAAAAGCATGGTTAATTTTGAAAAATTGCTATCAGCGTGAAAAAATCAGAGTGGTAGTTATTCGATTTCTTAACAAATCTTAATAGTTTTAGACTCCAAATTGAGTCAGCTAACGGCCCAAAACAATGGTAAATGTGGTCAGAAATAGTTTGTGGCGTGTAGAAGAAAGCTGGAGAGTCAGACAAAATATTAGTACCGTTAAAAAAGATGCGCAATTTCAAGACAAAGAAAATGAGCTCTAGTGGAATAGATCTGGCTTAGCCGTTTTTTCACAATTTGCCAAAAAGTGCTCTTTTGGACCGTTATTTTAGATCTATGTACTTGTCGAGAGTTATTCTACAAGCTACCAGAAAGTCGATCTATTTGACATTTTGAAAGAACGCGAAAAATGAAAGTCAAAAACAGACTATTTTCCGTGGATGTGGCGGCATGGCGAGCAGCTCGCAAACTCTGGAGCTTTAATGCAGAGAGGGGGCATGGCCTACTGCGGCGGCAGTAGGCCATGATTAATATTGATATTAGTAAGGTAGAAGTCCAGTACACTAGAATAATGTTTCCGGAAAATCTCGTTTTGTGACAGTGCTCAATTAAATTCAATTTGCACAATAACAAATCAGTTGCTTTAGTAGTAAGCTTACATTTCGACGGTTGGGTAGAAGACAAAGCCAACTCAGATAATTGGTGAAAAAGGAACCAACTCGAAATTTGGGTTGAAAAAGCAGTCAACTCGGATTTGGCTTGAAAAAGGAGCCAACTCAAGTTCGGGTTGAAGAAGCAGCCAACTCGGGAGTAATTTTTTTTTATCAAGTTTTGTCGTTGTAGCACTGAAATTCACAATATAGGTATACCTACATAAACGAACAAAGATTTTTCATTAATCTAATGGTTCAGAAAAAATAATTTATGTTATTGTAATAGAGTGTACTATACTTATTAAATTATGTACTTTTTAAACGCTATTTTTTTATCTGTTCTTATGTTTGCCTCTCAAATCTGATTTAGTAATACCATGGTCATCCTTTATTTTATTTTCAAAATTGTTCAAATCAAATTGCGCTAAATACCTAAAACAAACATAAAAAATGTTAGGGTTTTAGGTTCGCTGCTAAATTATTTCAGAAGAATAATTCATGTTGTAATAAAACGCACTATATTATTTAATTGTGTGCTATATTAGTCTAAATGTGATCAATTTAAATGTATTTAAAAATGTAGTTGATTTCCAAGAATGTTTTACATAGTAGATTGTATTACAAAGTAAAATGTTGCTATCACTTTATTTAGCACACCACAGCAACTAATGTGCGCTTTAAACTCAACAAGCCTTGCGAGTCATTCTTTGTATTAAAACGACAGAGGTCATTTGAGTTTTGTAGTATTTCTGTGTATGTTATTTTTTGTTAGGGATTAGTATGGTGTAATGTTGCGAACATGTGAGGGAATGCACTAATTTTTTAGATTTTTTCTGCAACTGTAAGGTTAAAATCGATTGTTTATGTTCGTGAATGTATTGCAAATATTTAATTAGTGTAGTACACTCTATTACAATAACATAAATTAGTTTTCTGAACCATTGGATTATTGAAAAATCTTTGTTCGTTTATATAGGTATACCTATATTGTGAATTTCAGTGCTACCACGACAAAACTTGATGAAAAAAAATTACTCCCGAGTAGGCTGCTTCTTTAACCCGAACCTGAGTTGGCTCCTTCTTCAAGCCAAATCTGAGTTGACTGCTTTTTCCACCCAAATTTCGAGTTGGCTTCTATTACACCAATTATCTAAGTTGGCTCTGTCTTTTACCCAACCGTCGAATTTTCTCCATTGATGCAAAAGGTAAAGACTTTTTGTCCATATCATAAATAAATTTTTATAATATAATTTTATTTTAAGGTCTCTTTAAACAAACACTAAGTAGATAAAAAGCATGTTCAGGTACCAGTACTAATAGGTATATTTCACCCGGTTGTTGAAAATTCCATGTTGATTTAATGGGCGAGAGGTTAAGTTAGCTACTTTTTACTAGCTTCCATTTCGATCATAAATTGCAAATTCAATTGATAAAATATATTTCATATATTTTTGGTTGCGTCTTATCAAAGCTTTAACGACAGTTTTGACATTCTACTATTGTTGCGATTTTTATTTTTTTTCGCATGTTTAAGTTCTGTGGGTAGACAAATTCAAAGGTACCAAAGTCATAACAGTCACTTACAAGCCCCTTTGCACAACTCGTCCAGATAAACAAGTTTTTCTCACTGAATGTACATGCTTGTTTAAATATAAACTTTGATTTATTTGAAAGGTCAAAGAATGTCCAAACAATTTTTTTCTACATCTTATGAAATATAAAAATAGTCGTTTCAAAATTATCTACCTACTAGTACAATTAGATAAAGTGTTTAAATGTACACATACTATTACCTTAGTAGAAAATAGCTAGAGATATTTGCAAAAGCCGAAAAAAACAAAGTTTATACATTTACGAATAACAGTAAAGTGGTACAAAAAAATTTCATCTTAAGAATATGCCTTAGAAGATGTTAAAGATAAGTTTTAAGTTCTAAGTAACCTGGTTTTTCAGTAAAAGGAATAATTAGTGTTTGTTGCATTTACTTTTTTACGTTTTAATTGCTTTAAAGAAAATATATAGTACTGTAATCAATTGAATCGCTAATTAACTACTTTACTGTTGCATAGTATTTAATATGTAGCTTAAAAAGAAGTAATGTACTGCTTAATAACTGTTAATCAATGACAGCGATTGGCGAAGACTTTGCAATTGATATGATTTGTTTATACATTGAAGTTTGCTAACGCAACATAGTATATTTTTTTATTTGAAAGTGTTTACTGTTCATGTCAAAGTATAAGTTATACATTTTTAGAAAAGTAAGTGTAACATTCTGTAACGATTTTGGGCACGAAAGGTCCTATTTTTTGCATCTTGCTATTGGGTACAACTGTACCTTAATATTATATCACACATCTAAGGTATAGAGTTAACTAGGCATCGTTTATAAGGCGAACTTCTATCCCCAAAGACAAGAATAGTAAAGGCACGAGATTAGTGATATGAAACTCTTTTTTTTTCGCAAGACAAAAATTTCAAGAATCCTTCAACGGTATCCCACTGAGAGCATACTTATTTATGGTTTGCATGAAACATCCACGCAGCATGGATGCAATAAAATACTTATACAAATCGTATTGTCGTACTGTAGTTGAAAATAAAAAAGCCTCAAATTATTTCTAAACTTATCTAATCTTATAAATACTAGACTTGTCACTTTTATAAATGAAGGCCTATTGTTTAACTCCCTTGTTTCAATTACACTTATCTACATGCTTCATTGAGAGTCATATTTGACATTATTCGAGATCGCAAATTAATCTACTAATGGCGTAAAAATGATTAATTACATAAATAAATAAGCTATGAAACTATCAGAACGGAATACGAAAGAACTCAGACTATGGGAGAAACAGAGAGATTATTTTTTTGAAAACAGAAAAACACAATGTTTACTTAAAGGCTCAGAAGAAGATCTTGTGCTTGTTTTCCTAGCGCGAAAAATGAAACGAGAGATCTGCAAGCCCTTGACTATAGCGCGGGAACGATAAATTGAAACTCCTCTCGCCCTATACAAATACTTAAGAACTTGAATGGTCTCTCGTGTTTGACAGTACCTCATACTTCTTAAGCAAACCAGCTTGTGCCAGATAATAAAACTTATGAGACTTACTGTTACTACGCTAGGTTCTCCGATCATTTTTTTCTAACCATGCACTGGATACTACAGCTACATCATCGTAATTTTACCTCGTCATTTTTATTCATGTTGTGCTTTTGAATAAATCTTTTTATAGTTAAAATAATGTGTTGCGTAACAATTAAATTGTTCAAAGTACAATAATACTGCATTGAAAGTATGTAAATAGTAACAAGAAACGTATTTAAGTGTACGCTTGAGCTAAGATACTAAATAAAGAAAGGAATGACAGAGAGACAAAGAGAACTCAGTGTAAGAAAAATATTAGTTGCCGAGAAAAGTATTTACAGCTCGTGACGAAGAAAGCCGAGTTTTCCCTGTTGAACTAAACGCATTTACAATGCTGTTTTGTCAAGCCACGAGTACATGATTCATGCACATCTTTCTCTTTCTCTCTCTCTCTCACGGTGGAATGACGAACGTGAGAGCACTCAGTTTCGTTTGCCAACACAAGAATTTCCTTTTTGATTCACTTGAATCTTGAAACTAACGATTCTTAAATGTTAAAGCAAATAACTTTCTTATTGCTGCAATTCTCTTCACTTAAAAAAAAAAATTTTTCATCGACTTTCACTCAATTCTTACAGCATACGCATTAATTATTGTATATCTGTCTATACAAAAAATGTTTTGAACTTATTATAGCAACTTCCTAACCAAAACTTGATGAACATGTTTTTTAATTCCTTACTAAAGCAGTTAGAAGAAAAAATTTTTGTACGACTGGTAAACATTTATATGATTTTTTGTACCAGCGTCAAAAAGTTATTCAACGCGTGCATTTGAAACTAAGGTAAATTAAAAATCTTAAAGTTCAAAGTAAAGTACACAAAATGCAATAAAGTTAGCTTTCCGAGCACAAATGAACAATGAGTATGTTTTATTAGGTGTTAAAATATATGTCAAGGAAAAAAAAAGGGGGAGAGAAAAAGAAAATTAATTAACAGTTATAGGATCACAGCATACATTGACTGTGTGAGGACTTCATTACGTTTTTCTCAATTTGAAAAACGATAATAAAATTTTCTGCTTAAGATCTTAGTCCTAATAGATAGATATCCTGCATTCCTTTGGGCAATAAAAGAATCGAAATAATATTGTACATAATTTAACACACATTTGTGGGCGCACGTATCTACCCTTTGGCATAGTGTGCCTTACGTCACTTTTATTCAATGTACACTGTTTAACAAAGTAGATTTTTGAATGCTCACAGTTTCATATCATCAGATTCTTATGACTTTTAATATATAATGAGCAAAAAAATTTTTAACAAAATATATTACCTTATGAACATTTTTACTGTCATTCAGATTCATTTAATGTTTACTAAATTCGGTAAAAAAACGTATTCACTGCCTACCCATACACGAGCACGAAAATGAGAAAAGAAAAGTGAGGTGAAGCCCAAAATCTGCACACTATTTTATGAGCTACCAAGCTATATTGACAAATCCTCCACACATTCTTAAGTACTTATAAAGTTATCACACGTGACGCTTATCTGGAGCACTAAGTATACACTTGTACTTGCTATCTATGTTACAAAATATAAGTATTATAATAAGGTACAACAATTATTAGGAATAAAGGATTTTTATTCCACGCTGGTAACTCATTGAGTAAATACTATTACGAATATAAGCAATAACTCAGAGATGCCCTTCAATACATTTGATATCCGTTTACGCGAGAGAAGATTAGAATCGCGATTTTATCTCTCCGTTTGCACAATCAACAACGCTCACTGACCCATGTGGATCGGCACATGCTTGCTCACTAACCTGGCACCGATAGGTGAGTGCGGAGCTCCAGGACTCTGCTCCTGCTGCTGCTGCTGCTGCTGTTGTTCTTGCTGCTGCTGCTCTTCCTGATGCTGTTGCTGCTGGGTGTGGCTATGGTGTTGTTGATGATGATGATGATGGTGGTGGTGGTGGTGGGCAAGGTGGGCTTGAGGACTCGGCTGGTGGTAAATCGGATCAAAAAAAAGCTGACTAGTGCGCTCATCTGGCAAGGAACTCACAGTCAGAACGGCAGGCTGCAGGTGGGTTAGATTTTGTAAACGACCCTGTTCCTGCCCTCCAACAGGACTATAATTACTATTGTGCCGGTGTGGTGAAGCCAGCTGTTCTTGGTGTTGCTGTTGTTGTTGCTGTTGCTGATCCTCGTTGGGGCTGTGGCTTGAGTTGGGTGAGCTCGGAGCAATACACCGTACTGTTACCGGTGATTCGGTTCGGATCGGCAGATACGGTGACTCGGCATTGTGAGATACCTCGGGTTCAAGATGCTGCTGCTGCTGATGGTGTTGATGAGCGTTCATACCAGGAAAGAGGCTGCCAAGAGAAAAATCACCACGGGCAGTTCGGATGACGCGCTCCTGATGGTGCTCCAGTTGTTCCTGTTGTTGATCAGGGTGATGGTGGTGATCGTGATGGTGCTGTTGCTGCGGCTGGTTGAGGTGGTGAGCAACAGGCGATACGGTGGATTGAGAGTGATGGTGATGATGTTGTTGCGACGAGGATGCTGGTGAAGAGCCAGCGTGCTCGGTCGAGAGTGTTGAGAGAGCAACCTCGTAGCGGTGCATCGTAAGAGGCATGTGAGCGTCGGGACTCGACTTCTCTTGGTGCCTTTCCGCCGGGACTAATGAGACTTACAAGGCCTCGGCACTGCTCGGAGCAGTCGGATCATAGCTCGGCCAGCGCCGCCAATGCCGCTGGCGCAATTCGCCCCCTCCTTAAGAGCTTTGGACTGACGAGAACTCTGTGCTGTGTACTTGTCTGATGTCTCTCTGGCACTTCCCCGCCCTGGGCGCTTGCTTGCAGTGCTATTGCTTCAGGGCCTGAAGGATGACGGACTGTGTGTTGACGATCCCCTTGGAACCCAAAATCCCATTTATTTTGTCTTATACGCTGCACCTATGTTACCAAGAATAACTTTAAATATGGGCTTATTATGATTATTATCATGACTATTATTAATATTACGATTAACGTAATAAATATGATACAAAAATTATTGTAAATTATAGTTTTATTATAATATTGTTATTTTATTACTATTATTTTAGCTGTTATTGTTGTTTTAATTCTTATTATGAGATCTATTATTATAATTATTGTGATTACTCTAGTTAATATTCTTTTTTTTCTAAACCCATACTTTAAACACTTGCACTGTGTAGCTTACACCCATAATTACATAAATGTGTACTATGTTAACGGTTGAAATAAATCAAATGTTATAAGAATCAAACGACAGCACTAAAATAAATACGTTTTTTCGTATCTCTAAACACTTGCCGTACCAGTTATTAAAATATGCGCAATTATCGCAGTCAAACATACTTATTCCACGAAATCTATATGACTACACATTTGATTGATTATTCATACTAACTTTAATTAAATCTATCAAATTGATTTACTTTGAATTACGTAAGAACCTCATTCACTTTCATCTTAATTTCTAACAGTTAGACGAAAGCATTGTCCTCGAAAATCTTATTTTACCCAATCTAATAATTTTTTTTTAATATTACTTATCGAGTGTCTATCACAAAAACCAAAGTAAATTTTTATTATACTAAGTATTGTAAGCTTGTGGTTTGGTATAAAGGTATACAATAAATGTAGAAAATAGAGTAATAAGGCAGTCGCAAGTTTTAGTGAATTTACAATATTTATTAAAAAATTACTTAATTATTTATATAGTTTTATATTCATTACATGTAAAGTTGTTTTATTATTTGTTTTTTTTTTTTGCAGTTAGTTTCATTGTATTGTTTTTAGTTTATTGCTAAGAAAATCCTTACAAAGACTTAGCACACTATACTTTGTTTCACTAAATTGGTAAAGTAAACAAAACACTTGACGCAACGAACTGTCTTACACTATTACTTTTTTAACGACTTAAAGAAAAGTGGTCAGAAAAGTCTGTTTACATTTCATTTCCTAACAAGCCGTAGCACAGGTAACACACTTTCTATAACTTAACTCGTTTCAATCAGATATAGTTGTTATTTTCCAGATCTTAAATGTGCATTATTAACACACTTGTCCCAAAGAACTCGAGGTCAAATTAGTTAAATTAAATTATATACTTAGATATAGGATAATTAAAACAAGCTGAGTAAACAAATAGTTATACTAACGCACATTTATTTTGATAGGATACTGCAATGTATTGTTTCATACGCTTAGATAAAATTGGGCAAAGCAGTCGATCTACTGAGTGATGGTTGAGGACTACAAACACACATAATATGAACAGTAGACAGGATGCTGCTTTTTTTTTACTTAGAATAAGCAGAAGAGTTAAAAGTACAGCTAAAAGTTACTTTCAGACATTATTTACTTGGAAAGAAAAAATAAAAAATGTCTCAGATGACATGCATTGTTGAAAAATACAATCAGAGGCTTCCTTTGTTTTCTCTTGTAGGTTGTACATAATATCTTAGTAATGCCATATACCGAGAAATAAAGGTTCACGGAAAAAAGTTCTTTTTTTGCTACAGTAAAATAAAAAGTATTTTCTCTCGCTGTTGTTTTTCGTGACATATGCACGTTTATTTTGGCCTCAATACGGAAAATAGCATTCATATCTGATGGACCCACACGTAAGCACAGTAACGAAGGCCCATGGGCAGATTTTGTTGCGTATGCACATTCTTCAGGTATTTATAATATCCTGGAGGACCCTGTTAACAAGAACAAAAATCATAATTCCTTGTTCATACTCAGCTTTACGTACAACAACTGATTTTTTACGGACAACTGCTTCTACAGCAGTTCACTCAAGTCTCCTTAAAATGCAATGAAATCATGATACCTTAAACTCCTACGAACAAAGCAATTTGGACGAATGCGCTTGTATAATCTATATTAATATTAATATTGCTGTTAAAGAAAGTATAACTGTATAGCTAAGGATTTACTAATTAAATTTAAGTAAAGTTCTGACAGCACAAATAAAAATTTACCACAGTCATTACACCATTTTGAAAATTCAGTTCCTAAAATTTTATCCTAACGAACTTTTTTTCCACCTTTTTTCAAACTGTAAATGCTAATACAATGAGAAGCAGGCAAGTAATAAATATGTAATAGTAAATGTCAGACTAATTATTAATGTTGTGTGCTTATCAACTAAGTGTCTCTAAAGCTACTAGATCGAATTGAGCTGGAGGCGTTTTTCCCTTAATTCTATCCTCGTTGAACTTAGTTGGCTCTTCACACTGATTCGGCTTTTACTGGCCTTACTAGAGCCGCCTGGTATCGATCAATTATTTCTTACCGTCATCAAGCCTACCGCTGCCATTTTCTGCCCCACACGACTGACAGGTCCCGCCTACTGGCTGGAGGAGCACGCCCATCGACTCCCTCTCCGATGCATCTGGATTTGCGCCTGCGTGCATGCTTTTAGAACGTACAAGCTTTATGGACAGCTGTGCTGTACGTGCCATGATGCGTTGCAAAACTTAATGCATGACTCCATGATAGACGAACGTATGCTGTATCGTGTGTTGTATAACATTTCGACGCCTCGTACGAAGACCAGCACAGTTCAAAATTTTTAATGTTATTTTAAATGGGAAAATCTGAACTGTGTTGGTCTTCGTAAGAGGCGTCGATATGCTGTAAGTGTGTTACTTGTGCATAAAATTGTCTAATCTTTATTTTGATCTTTTTACTACAAAGCAACCGTAAAAACAGCATTCAGCTTCATTTATTATCAAGTACTAGCAAGTTTAACGCATCTAAATCCTCCCTTCATAACAGGCTAAAATTTTGAGTTGCGGTTAGTACAACTTGTTTTAATGGCAAGTGTCGAGTTGCGTCCCATGTAGATAAAAAAGTTCGAGTTACGTCTCGGTGATTTTATCTCATGGATGAGTCGCAACCTCGTTGATTTTATCTTATGGTCGAGTTGCGTCCACGTTTATTTCCCCTTATGGTTGAATACCGTCCCGGTCATTAAGCCGATAAGTCATAACAACTTTTTTGGCACACTTTATCTAGGCTTTGGACTTTTAGATCCACATAATCTTATTGCGAAGTCTTTTCTATTTAAGTATCTGAGTGTGAAATATTGCTTTCATCATTCAACCCATCTACTACTGTTTTTATTGACTTTGAATTAGCAGTTCATAATGCTACAAGTGCAATTTTACCAAAAGCACAAAGTTGTGATTGCTGTTGCCATCTAGGCCAAAGTTGGTGGTATAAGATTCAAGAGCCTGGTCTAAGTAAAGAGTACAAAGATAGTTCGGAAAGAGAAAATTTTTTTAAATGTTTTTTTGGACGGTTTTTTTAAAATCCCGATGATACAAGCGACTGCTTAACTCATGATTTGATAAGTATTATGCCTGACAATCCAAAGGTTAAGAACTTTTGTTACTAAATTTTGAATAATTATATCAAAAATGATGTGCCCAGACCTCCATATTTTGGGCAAAATTTTATAGTTCCATTTGTAAGACAACAAACAACTATTTTGAATATTGAAATGTGTAATTTTCAAACGTCAACTTTTTTCAGGAAGTGCCCAAAAAATTTCAGCCAATACAGCGATTGCTACTGTTTAATATTATAATGTCTTCATCTTCATGTCAGTAAAATTTTTTCTATTCAACAACATTACAATTGTTTTCGAACCCGCCAGTATTTATAGTGCCAGTCCGTAGCCTGAATCAAGTGTGACGAGAAAATTGTTATGACTCATCCGGTAAATGACCGGGACCGGGACGTAGATGTATAAATGATTCTATTAAAATCAGATTAAGGGCTGTAGTGGACAAACACTTAAAATGGGTTTTCAATTGTTTAAGGTGGCTCCAGCGCCTAGTGCCGTATCAAAATGGGGAGACGAAAAAATAATCATTATTTTCTTTAAAATATGGTATAAAATTATCGTAGAGACTATTGTAAGCCATATTCTACATTTTATCTGTTACTTTAGTGAGTTGATATAAAAAAATGAAAAAGTTTTATGGTGCCCTAATTGATGAACTGTTACGGTACGCTCCTAAGTTTAACAGTAGTTATACCTATATATATGTACTCTGCAGAATGCAGACAGCTGAGAGCTGACTTGCACTCGCAACTGTATACTTAGTCTCCGATTATTTAAAGATTTTGTTCTATAACAAGACACTTTTCTCATGTAATCGAAAACTGCGTAATAATATGTACAAGATAGTATATTTTTTACACCTTACGGGTTATTTATATAAGTGCAGCAGTAGGTTGTATATCGTGTAAGATTGCATTTCCTATCTAACCCGTCTTAAAACTACGATTTTGTAAGCATGATTTCTTACAATTTTCATCGTCAACCTTAATTTTTTTTCATACGAATAGAAAGATGGGAATTCCAAGAATATAATTCAATTTTATTAACCTCGGTTGGGTTATTTATAATTTTATTATTGAGGCCACTGGAGCCACCTTAATACTTCTTTCAAATTTTCCATGATCTGAATCAGTTACAATATTTTGGGTCCAGCTAGGTCTACACAGAAAAAGCTTCTATAACACCATTGTTTTATTTTATTTCAGAGAAATAGGAGCATCTCAGGCTGTTATAAAATCTCATTGTAATAGAAAAAATGTTACGAGTTCTAATAAAATTGATATAAAATCAATATTGTGATGCATCAAATAAAAACTTAACATTTTTCTTGCGCTTAGATCATGTAAAATGGTGCATTTTAAGTCATTATCTTGTAAGTTGATAACCGAACGCTTGAAAAAGGTCATCAAGTAAAAGAAGACTGCATTATGCTTCCAGCAATACTTTGAGTATAAAAACTATATATGCAAGTACCCGTACTATACAGTATGTAAACATGGCTATATTTGCGGTACTCGGCCAATGAAAAAGAAAACAAAGAGTATTTCTTTGTTATCTCCCACGGTTAAGACCAGAGATCCAGGACTTTCACTTGTTGAAGTAAACTTCATGAACAGAAATGGAATAATTCTCAATATAAAAGTGGAATTTCAAAGCATTAGTGTTTAAATTTAGGTATTGGCTAATGAAGTATTAATAATAAATTGTTTGAAAGTAATTGTAACAATATTTAAGATCTAACAACTAAATTAAGATTTTAATGTCCAAAAAGTTTATTTTTTCGTAAAAATTATACATAATAAATGAATCGTCATAATTTGTTCATAAGCAGCTATTGAATTAAAATATTGTATAAGTGAAATTTAAATGTATTTGTACTGAAATGATTATTTTAGTTAATTAAGTATTTATGATAAACTCTTTAAAAATTAATGTTATAGTCATCAAAATTAATTCACTAAAAAAAGATTTGAATGACTAAAAATTTGTATTTTTATTAAAAGTTATAAAAAATAAAGAAATAATAAGTTTTTCATAAATAAAAATGGTATATCAGTAGAATATTAAAGCATTAATATCAAAATAAATGTATTAGTTAACAATGTATCTACAAAAACCTTTTTGGAAATTAATCTTGCAATCATCAAAATCTATGAATAAAAATGAGCTTTCAATGTCTAAAAAATGAACATTTTTTGTAAAAGTCATGAAAATTCATTTTTATGAAATTTACAGTTTTTTCATGTTTTTCAAGAAAAATTAAAATTTTTCTAACATAAAACTTTAATAAAATCTTATAGTTTTTAAAAAATGTAAAAAAAACATTTCATTACATAATACGTTGTTTGTAATATAAACGCAATAAATTTCTATTTTGTTCGTATTTTAATGATGTCGAAAAAAAGTTACTGAAGTATTGCAATAATTTTAACGGATTATATCGAAATACTTCAAGATGACATAAAATTTACTGACAGTATATTTTTATTATTTTTGTTTGGATTTAATTTTATTAATTCTGGGCTTCTTTATACGTAATTAACAATGATAGGGATGTATGTAAAAATTGTAATTGAATATTTAAAAATGTATAAGTTTTATCTATTACTTTTTTGCTTTAGTAACAATTTTGTACTTATTGGATAACTTTTATTGGATGAGCAAATTAAAAAAAAAAATTATTAATCTTTATTTACATTTACTCTAAATTTATTACAAAAACTCGTTAAGGCCTTTGCTAATCTATAAACTGCTAGATCGTAAAAGTTACCTCGCTTTTTATACTTTTCTTTTTTGGTTGCACTTGCAAGGTTGATAGATAGTAAGAATCTTAAAAATACATAGTAATTTTAATAAAAAAATGATGAATTTTTAGATATTAAGTATAAATTGTTACCTCTGTATGATTTCTTAAGTTTTTTCACATTCAGGTGCATAACAGTAACCAAAATGTAGTAACTACGGAAAGTTATCAGAACACCGCTGATATTATCAGTGCAACGAGTTATAATTTTTTTGTCTAGTATAACATCAATTATCGTATACTCGTCGTACAATAATGATACTGAAAATTTTTTACTTAGTAATACACTTGTAAAATAATTAAATTCCAAATACCTTTTTAAATCAGTGACTTTTACCTCTTACCATTATATAATAGAATGATCATATTTAGCATGACTCATTAAATTATCGTTAGTAATTAAGGACTGTAACGAAAATTTTTGTTTGTTCTTTTTATAGCCGTGAAAAAAAAATGTGCTTGATTTACTCATACCAATTATAGCATGAGAATATTAAGTTTTTTCACTAAAATGATTTATTAGTATGGGAAATACAGCAAGTCTTGTAGGTGTTTGATCCCTACAAAGTTTACTAGCAGCTTGATACTCGTTTTCAATTACTTTATGTTCATCATCATTAGTTTTTATATACATTTTACACCACAATGTCGCAATTTTTTTCACTTTTTTGCTTGGACTATCTTTTAAATTCTTTTTAAAATTAGTTGCAAGACAAGATATTTATAACCACCTATGGCTAGGATTCAACTTTTAACCCTTTTCACCGGTGTCAAAAATTGTCTGACGTATTTTTCTCCAAGGGCCATTTTCCAAGTCAATTACTTTGCTTGTACCTTTTTCTCTTTACGACACAGCTGCCAACTAAATAGTGTTACTTTTCGTGTCTGAAATAATAAGTCTTAATACAATAAAATTTTTAAGAAATTAAAAATTAACAAGTTTTTAAACAGTTAATTAAATGCTTGATGTTGATTAATATAATATTTTTATAAAATACTGTTTAATTCCTTACCTTTAATTTAAAGTATATAAGTATGCAAGCTTTTAGTATTCTATAGATTTGATATTCACAAACAGGGTAAAAAAATTATTTTCAATACGTTAAAATCAAGCTTAGAACCAGAAAGTTTTTCTGAAAAATCAATTAAAAAAATTAAAATAAGCCCAGTTTATGAAAATTATCCTATTAGTCGTAGTAAAGAGATATTAAATTCTAGTTATAAGCAGAAACCCCACTTCTAAAAAAAAATTTGACTACTTAAACCTCCAATGTACAGTGATTGATAATAAGATTAGAACCCATTTTTCTTATGTACTAATTTTTAAAACTTGAAACGGTATCTTTAAAAATAAATCTCTTTCATACAAATTGAGATTTCATATCGAATTTTAAGGTAGTCCTATTTTATGAGATGTCACTGATGAAAGCTGCCATTGTCCCTCTCACGCAACTACACGATAGTTTTTAACTTTGGAGAGGAGCTGAAATACAAAAACTGTTTAGCTAAGCCTCTTGAGACTTGGTTTTAGTTTATTTGTAATATCAATAATAACACATCATTTTTTTGAAAGAATTGATCGTTTCGTTTAGGAGTTATGAACGATTTCGTTTCAAATCATACCCCAAACCAGGCGTTTTCCTATCTCTCACGTATTAAAAGATCAACAGTAAAACTTTAATATCTCTGAAACTATACGGCTGGGCATCTCCAAATTTGGACTCCTGATAAACTATAGCAAACTTAAGCTACACGCAAAATCTTAGAAAAATGTATCGTCTAGTCGTTTTACTGAACTACTACCTTAAATGTTATAAAACTTGGTATAATAAAAACCGAAAAAATTAGAGTACACCTAATTTCAATAGATCTTTAAGAATCCCATATTAAAATAGTAAAAAAATTCAATATTATTACGTATTCGAGCACTTGTGTGCAGAAAAGACATACACCCTAATACACTACTTATATTATGATTCGCGCATTTTAAGTTCTTCCATGTTCACTAAGATATATGTAATACATGTACAAATTGTTGGCCATGTAATGTAGAATGAAACAAAAATTTTGTACTGTACTGCGCCAAAATAAGGTACTTTTGTCCAATTACGCTGGATGGAAATTCCTTTTTTTTTAAATTAATACTTGTACATTTAATATGACGTCATGTGCGTACAATAAGTTCTTGTTGGAATTTTCGTATCTGATAAATAAAAATTTTTCTAAATTTTGGCTACCATAAAATTAAAATAATTTACTTTATCTTATTAACATTAAGGAAAACAATGGACATCAAGCTATTTTTCGTTGTAAACAAATAATTTTTAATTTCCTTCCTTTTCAATAATAGCCTATGATTTAATATTAAAATTTACCTATGCTACTAATTTCTACTGATCTCAAAATTAATAAAAAGAATATAGGTCTTGGTCACGTGACAATTTTTCTTATTATACGTTATAGAGAACAGAGAATAAATTAATTTATAGGTATGATATGTGAGGGTTGTAGCTTTGCCTTCGAGATATGACTTATTATTTTCAGAATTGTTACGATTACTTGTATAACCATGTAACATATTTTTGCGACTAAATAATTATTTTCTAAACGTGACTTTATTTTTGGCCTATCTGGCTTCCTTTTCGAGATACGACTGTTTTCCTAATTTTGGGACGTTATGTTGTAACAAAACTTTGTCGAAGATTTTGTCAACGTACGTATAAATTTTCCAAACATGCCATATAATGCCATACTGAATAAAAAATTTCTTTCTACTTGTTTTTTTCAAGATACTGTCGAAAAATGAAAAAATTGAGGCTCACACAGTCCAACTCGTCTCTATTCGTGCGCATCGATCATATAGATTCCCTTTGGGGGACCCGTAGAAATTGTTATTTTCAGCCAATTTTGCTTCTTTTTCGAGATACTGCGTTTTTTTTTGTTTTCAAAAGTTAAGTTGTCGCATACATGACAGTACCTTAGCCGTAACAGTGGTTTAGTTTAGCCCGTATTACAGCCACGTTACGATTTCCGCCATGGAGCGGTAGGTTTACTGACTACCGACACGGTGGTGCAGCGTTAGTGTAGAGTTGCAGTCTCATCAATCCGAAAAGTTAAGCAGAGTTGGCCACGGTTGGTAGTTGGATGGGTGACCGCTGGACTATCAATCCGTTCGCTTGCGCTGGTGATTTTTCGGATCAATTGACTGTCTATTATATATATAGATATAAAGAGAAGCTATGTTGTATGTATAGATGGAGTAATTGCGGCGCACTACTGTGCGCATGCGAGAGGGAGGAAAAAAAGGCAGAGAGACAGACATAACAGATCTCCTGCCTGCGGCGCAGCTAGTATACGTACAGATAATATATATAGATTTTTTTTTT
>NW_019384243.1:614577-670022 GCF_000648655.2 Copidosoma floridanum | reverse complement strand
AATTAAAAACAAATCTTTAAAAAAGTTAATAGAAAGTTTAAATAAAGTTTTTTTAAACTTTACTGTACACAATTAAGAAGAAAATTAAAATTTTTTCTTCGTTCAATTTTGATATAGTTTTACATTGATAAAGTTTAGAAAAACATTTGTCAAATTTTTAGTGTTTTTATCTCATCAATAAAAAAAGGTTGTCTTTTTTTAACAAAAAAGTCATAACTATCATTTATTACTTACAAGCTTATGAAGTACATTTTTTTACATAAACAATGAAAAACATACAGATTTATTACATAAGTGATTTGAAACTTAACTATCTTTAAATTAAAATAGATCACGGTAAGAGTACATCTAAAAAACAAGGGCCCCGATGAATGAAACGTCTCACTCATTCATCGAATCCATGTATCCTAAAAAAACAAGAAAAATCCACAAAGATCAATGATCTTTTGAATAAAAATACATTTTGAATATTGGTAGTAAAAAGACAACTTATCTGATTTGGCTCTGCTGTAGAATCGATTGAAAAAGAACTGCTTTCCACCATCAGCTAATAAATTAATTCAACTCGTAGATGAGCAACATACGCAAAACTCAGCAGTGTCCCCATCAGAAATCCCAGCTTACACGTTTGTTAAAAATGGCTCGATGGAGGTTACAAGACTGTGGATTTAAAAAATTGGAGGCAACGTTACAATCCGTTTAGCATTTTAAAATTAAACATTGCTCTCTAAAATTTAAAAGGTAGTTCGGTAGGCACTTTCATTTGCACGCGTGAATTTAACCTGAAGAGGTTATTAACAATAATAACTACAACAACAATACCTGGGAATTATCACTTTTCTTTATAAGCGACATCAGATTCTCCTCAAGTTTTTCTGAATCCATTGTATTACTTGGCTGAAAAAGGAAGAACTATTCAAAGCTGATCTACAAATTGAAAGGCTGTCGAGACGCTGTAACGTAAAAATTTTTCTAACATATACCGATTGTCAACAAGAAAAAATTGAGCAACAGTTTATATACTAAATATGTTTAACAAACAAACGCTCGATGTTGGCAATCGGTGTAAGATGTCGGAAAAATTTTCACGTTACAGCGTGACAGCCTTTCAATTTGTAGATCAGCTTTGATTAGTTCTTCCTTTTTCAGCCAAGTAATACAACGGATTCAGAAAAACTTAAGGAGAATCTGATGTCGCTTATGAAAAAAAATGATAATTCCCTGGTATTGTTGTTGTAGTTGTTGTTGTTGTTAATAACCTCTCCAGGTTAAATTCATGCGTGCAAATGAAAGTGCCTACCGAACTACCTTTTAAATTTTAGAGAGCAATGTTTAATTTTAAAATGCTAAACGGATTGTAACGTTGCCTCCAATTTTTTAAATCCACAGTCTTGTAACCTCCATCGAGCCATTTTTAACAAGCGTGTAAGCTGGGATTTCTGATGGGGACACTGTTGAGTTTTGCGTATGTTGCTCCTCTACGAGTTGAATTAATTTATTAGCTGATGGTGGAAAGCAGTTCTTTTTCAATCGATTCTACAGCAGAACCAAATCAGATAAGTTGTCTTTTTACTACCAATATTCAAAATGTATTTTTATTCAAAAGATCATTGATCTTTGTGGATTTTTCTTGTTTTTTTAGGATACATGGATTCGATGAATGAGTGAGACGTTTCATTCATCGGGGCCCTTGTTTTTTAGATGTACTCTTACCGTGATCTATTTTAATTTAAAGATAGTTAAGTTTCAAATCACTTATGTAATAAATCTGTATGTTTTTCATTGTTTATGTAAAAAAATGTACTTCATAAGCTTGTAAGTAATAAATGATAGTTATGACTTTTTTGTTAAAAAAAGACAACCTTTTTTTATTGATGAGATAAAAACACTAAAAATTTGACAAATGTTTTTCTAAACTTTATCAATGTAAAACTATATCAAAATTGAACGAAGAAAAAATTTTAATTTTCTTCTTAATTGTGTACAGTAAAGTTTAAAAAAACTTTATTTAAACTTTCTATTACCTTTTTTAGATATTTGTTTTTCATTTACATATAATAGCCACGTTTTACAAAAATTAAATATAACTTGATATAAAGTTTGTCAAAAGTTTTTTTTTGGTTTGGGAAAACTGTGGTAATGGGTCATTAGAAATCTTTGAAAAAACTTTTTTCCAACTAAACTTTAAAAAAAGTTTTTCCAAACAGGTTTTTTGTTACGTGGGAAGCTTATTTTTATTAAATGCTAATTTTATTAAAATTAATCATCACGCTATATTTAATCGGTGATCTACAATTTGTTCCTGGAACATTTTCCCAGACATAATTATTATGGAGTTGGTTACCGGCTCATTAGAATTCATACTGGAGTTGGTTCCTGGCCGTAAAAATGATGTGTAATGTCTTTCATACTGATATGTTCAATATTCCTTTTGTCACACTTTCCATTTTACACAATAACAAGATTACTCGTAAGCTCATTAATTACTACAGCTGCTTCTTCACGTTCTAAGCACAATGTTATTTGAAATTAACAGAATGTCAATAAACTTACACTGAGTATTATTAAAGAAACACTTCTACATACGTCGAGAGCCCAAAATAAACTGTGATCAGCTGCGAGTCACGTTTGTCTTTTATGAATATACTTTTAGTCAAGCTATATATACTCTATACCTATCCAGTTACTTACAAGATCAATTATTACTTAGATTGATTAGTATCATGATTATGAGAACACTGTCCACTAATTTTCGTGAGAATGTTAAGTTCCAAATGTTCTTTTAACTCTTTATACAATTTTATGTATTGGGAACCGATTTCAGTATACTTCTCAAACACCTGGGAACTAACTCCAGTATGCATCCTAATGAGCCAGGAACAAATTGTATGGTTTCTCTGATTTTGGGAACCAACTTCATAACGGCCTATTTAATGACATTTTAAAAATAAGACTTTATTTGTATTATGTGCAATTGTTAAAAGTGCACCGCAAAATTGATTCACATTTCTTAAGAGACATTAAATTATTCAAATACATGTATTACGTATGTTGGTTTTTATAAAAAAAATCAAATTTTAGAAAAAAAAAATTCAAATTTTAACGAATAAATTCAAATTTTAACGAATAAATTAAAACAATGATATTGAAAACATGAAAATTGCTTATAATTATAAAAAGAAAAAATTGTAATAAAGAATACTAAAGTAACTGAGCATAAAATTCCAAATTAACTTTGAAAAAAATGAATTTTTCAAACTGTATATTAGAACGAACTCACGTCAAAACTCATGCCTGTTATTTATTTATAATCACATTTGGATAACAATTTTCAATTTACATATCGACGCCCCGGGCGAAGACTATGCCCTGCTTCGAAGCCTGGACGAAAACTATGCCCTTTTGTATGTTCTAGACGAAAACTATGTTCTTTTGGAGTCCCAGACGAATACTATGCCCTTTTCCGGAGTTCGGACGGAGACTATGCCCTTTTCTCGCGCTTGGACGAAAACTATGCCCTTTTCTCGAGTCTGGACGAAAACTATGCCCTTTTTTTATACTCCGTTTGAAGACTATTACATTTTTTCTGAGTCTGGACGAAGATATTAACTTTTTCTGAAGCCCGGATGAAGTACAATTCATTTAAGCTCACCTTACATTTGTGTTTGTAATTAGATATATCGACGCCCCAGGCGAAAACTATTCCCTGATTGGCCCTGGACGACAACTATGCCCTTTCGACATCCCGGGCGAAGACTATGCCCTTTTTTCTAGTCCGGACGAAAACTATTCCCTTTTTTGGTCCCCAACGAAGACTATGCTCGTTTTTTTCGAGCCCGGGCGAAGACTATGCACTTTTCTCAAACCCGGACGAAAACTATGCCCTTTTTTTGGTCCCAGACGAAAACTATGCTTTTTTTTTGGTCCCGGACGAAGACTATACCCTTTTTTTCGAGTTCGGACGGAAACTAAGTTAAAGAACACCCCAATGCTGATTACTAACCCCTCTTGTGTTTTACTTTTCCTAAAACAAAAAAAACTCTCCAGATTTGCTGATTTATGCTTTTGGTGAGTGAGTAACAGCTACTAGTACGCTGGAAGAAGCTCATGAATACGAAGCTTTTGAAAACGATTAAACATTTTAAGATTTCACGATACTTGTGTCAAAACGTTTGTTATAAGTTCTATTTTCACATCGAGATTCACATGCACATGAATCTACAGACGTCTTTGTAAAAAAACAACACGTAATCACTATTCTTAGCAGGTCTAACGGCTTCAGTATTTGGAGTTTTGGTAAGTGTTTGAAAAAAGGAGTTTTTGAGCTTTTTTTAAACGATTCCGTGAATTGTACATAACAATAACTGTAATTAATTTAAACTTGCTAATTTATTCTTGTGTTAAAAAATACTTTGTAATCTAAATATTCATGTCTTGCAAACATTAATTAATAAAAAAAAGTTTACTTTTTTCTCAATTTTCTTACGAATATTATATTTTATTATATCACGAATTGTACAAATTTTATTAATTTTTCAACTTCAAGTTACAATAATTATATTAGTTACTTATTATAATCAACAAAAATGTAGAAAAGAAATTAAATTTGACAATAAAACATTAAAGTGTCTTTCTTATTCATTAATCGCAAATTACCATGCTTATAAAATGATTCCTGAGTTTGTATTATTATTTACAATTGTTTGTGTAAATGTAAACAACAACCACTATATAAGTATATTTGACTATATATCTAATTACAAAAACAAATGTACGGTGAGCTTAAATGAATTGTACTTCATCCCGGCTCCAGAAAAAGTCAATATCTTCGTCCAGACTCGGAAAAAATGTTATAGTCTTTACACGGACTAGAAAAAATGGGTATAGTTTTCATCCGGACTCGAAAAAAGGGCATAGTCTTCGTCCGGGACTCCAAAAGGGCATAGTTTTCGTCCGAGCGCGAGAAAAGGGCATAGTCTTCGTCCGGGATCCTAAAAGGGCATAGTTTTCGTCCGGAACAGACAAAACGGCATAGTTTTCGTCCAGACTCCAGAATGGGGCATAGTCTTCGTCCAGGCTTCGAAGCAGGGCATAGTCTTCGCCCGGGGCGTCGACATAGTCAATTATAGTTATATAGTGATTGTTGTTCACATTTATATAAAATAATTGTAAATTATTAAACACCATTATAAAATAATAATACAAACTCAGGAATGTTTTTTTGAGCATGGTAATTTGCAATTAATGAATATGAAAAACTCTTTTATGTTTTACTTTCAAATTTATTATTTTTTCTACATTTTTGTTGATTATAATAAGTAATTAACATAATTATTGTAACTTGAAGTTAAAAAATTAATAAAATTTGTACAATTCGTGATATAATAAAATATAATATTCGTAAGAAAAATGAGAAAAAAGTAAACTTTTTTTTACGAATTAATGTTTGTAAGACATGCATATTTGAATTACAAAGTATTTTTTAACTCATGATTAAATTAGCAAATTTAAACTAATTACAGTTATTGTTACATACAATTTACGGAATCTTTTTAAAAAAACCACAAAACCCCTTTTTTCAAACACTTATCAAAACTCCAAATACTTAAGCCGTTAGACCTGCTAAGAATAATGATAGCATGTTGTTTTTTTACAAAGGCGTCTGTAGATTCACGTACATGTCAATCTTGATGTGAAGATAAAACTTACATCGAATCAAATATACACACAAATATCGAGAAATCTGAAAATGTTAAATCGTTTTCAGAAGCTTCGTATTCGTGAGCTTTTATCAGCGTACTAGTAGCTATAGTAGAGGGGCTTGTAAATAATATTGTGGTGTTTTTTAATTTAGTTCTCGTTTGGACGCGAGAAAAAGACGTATTTTTAGCCCAGACTCAGAAAAATGGCATAGTTCTAGACCAGACTAGAAAAAAGGGCATAGTCTTCGTCGGGGAGCGAAAAAAGGGCATAGTCTTCGCCCGGGCTCGAAAAAAACGGGCATAGTCTTCGTCGGGGACCAAAAAAGGGCATAGTCTTCGTCTGGGCGCGAAAAACGGGCATAGTTTTCGTCCGGGCTTGAGAAAAGGGCATAGTCTTCGCCCGGACTCGAAAAAAACGGGCATAGTCTTCGTCGAGGACCAAAAAAGGGCATAGTTTTCGTCCAGATTAGAAGAAAGGGCACAGTCCTCGCCCAGGACGTCGGAAGGGCATAGTTTCCGTCCAGGGTCAAGTAGGGCATAGTCTTCGCCCGGGGGGTCGATATGTACTAATTAAGAAACGAAAAAAGAGAAACATTTCAAACTAGTTCTTTGATGGCGCACAAAGAATGTATCTAGTATTTGAAAACAACATTCAGTGTAGTGCGTGCATTTGTTTCAATAGATAACACAAAAATCAGTCATACTTAAAAAACAAAAGTAATTTTGATGAAAAACATTAAAATCATTCTTTCGAAAATGTATAGTTATAAAAAACATTAAATTAATAAAAATTAAAAACATGGGTTTTTATAAGAACACACTAGAATTATTATAAAACCTATCATAATTAATTTTAACAAACGGCATAACAATTGCTACATACGTAATTTTATGACACTTTTTAAATACATCATAAACCTTGCAAGAAACACAGACAAAAAAAAGTTCAAGAAAAACGTTTACTTACTGGGCCATTTTTAAGCACTCAGTAAACTGTATGTATCTAATTAGCAAAAGCTGACGATAGAAAACTCGTGCCAAATTTTCAGGACGAGGATGCACTTGACACCCGCGAGTAACCGAGGTCTTTCCGCGTCACTGCACGTTCTGACGTGGATTTATACTACATCGACTAGCCTGGCAAGAAACTCGTGGAGCGTTTCTGGAAGTCTTGCCTTCGTGAAATCGATAATTTTGAGTACCACTGCACGTCCTCACAAGTACCTTAGGAACGTTGACGAGACTGACACGAAACTCGTGGCGCGTTTCTGGACGAGATCTTCTCCTTGTAAAATCAAAGTTTTAATTAAATATAACTAAAATGTACATGCTACTTAAAAACCGTTGTGCAAACGCTTGAACACAGCAGCTATCTTAGTTTCCCATGGATAAGATTCAACACTGGAAACGAAATGCTCGGTTATGAGCAGGCATCTAAATAATTACTTCTACAAAATTGGACGATTGTGCTGCTTCTCTTCCAGTACCCTTCCTCCCCCTTTACTTCACCATCTTGCAGGCTCTTCGCGCTTACGGTATTTTGCATCAGGTAGAATGTATTCCAAAATAATGTAAGTTAATGAAAGTTCGTGACAAAATTTTTTTTATCAATTTTGTGATCTTTTAAAATTAAAATGATAAATATTTATTAAAATTTTTGGCATACACGCATTAAATACGTTAAATTTTCAAGTAACTATATATTTAAATACTTAAAATACATACGATAGTTCAAACTGATTTATTTAAAGATATTGCTCCGTACGATAGTGTATAGATATGCATCCAGGCGCCCATTCTGGAGTGGGCCCAAAAGGATAACATAGCAGGGAAAATAACGAGATACGGGCTTAGAGTTGGACTCAGTCAGAGAATATCTAGCAAGAGAGATGGTCAATAGTAAGGGTAGATCCTTGACTTCGAACGGTTAAGCTCAACGTGCCTCTTTTCTCGTTTTAGATAATAATAAAGTACTTGATCCTAACTCTTTGTAGTTATTTCGTAAGCACCCCGAGGCCATAGAACTCCACGTTACAATTTGGGTGTCAAAAGTGGGATGGTTTTCACATAATAAAGAGATATTTTTTTTTTGTCTTCTTTTTCTGTCAGGCAAACGCGTACGCAATTTTCGGGAAACACAAATAGTGTCGTGCCACGAGATATGAAGGATCACATAAAGAGAAGGTGACCGTCATTATCATTGCAGCATAACCGCTAACGAAGAAAACTCATCTTCACGAAGGAGCAACCGAAGGACAAGAAAAAATCACCAAGGGGTGGGCGTTACCTAGAAAGGAGGGTTCAAATCGAGCAGCAGCAGTGATCAACTGGGATGTGGGGTATTACATTGATAGTCATCGTTCTAGCAGGGAACACCAGGTAAGCACCTTTTATTTACCACTGAATGTATTGATATTTTCCCTGGAATTAAGCGTACATAAAAATCGAAGCTTATTAATTTGTCGTGTTCGAGAGTTTTTCTCTTTGCGTTGTGTTAGATTTCTGTATTATTTTGCGGGCAGGATGATAGCCAAATTGCTAAAAATAAAACTAGGTGCAACCCAAGCACAGTGAAGTTAGAAACAAGATAGCAGGAGATAAGCATTATTTTTAATAAGCTCTCGAACGACCACGTTTGTGAATAATAGTAGAGAAAAAAAAAGAAAAAAATTCATATACGTATCATGGAGAATTTAATGGGAAAAATAAGCAAGGAAGAGGTTGATACGGACAAAATGATTGTACCTGCCCAGGAGGAGGCGAAAACAATGGCTATCATACTTAAGCATGACTCAGAGTCTGATGCTTTGTGAGAAGAAGCCGATAAACATATTAGTTACTTATGGTAAAAATGTTTGAAGACGTGAAAGCCGAGCTTTTAGCTAGATCGAAAAATTCGCTACAAAGTACGATGAGAAAAAATGAAGCCACTAAAAGAGAGAACTGTGGAGCCGAATTAGAATTTATACCAATGGGGGAACAATCACAGAAAAAACCAATAATCATGGAGTAAATTTTTAGTCAGCAAACCGAAAATAACAGTGACAAAATAACTAGAAAAGCAAGGCATAGCGAGGTACACGTAGGGTAACAAGCAAGACAGGCGTCAGAACAGCAAGTGGAGATAAATACTTCCAAAAGGGGAACTGTAACAGTTGATTAAAAATAAAGGAACCTTACAAAACATGCTTGTAAATACTAGAACGAAACGGGCAGATAACGGAGGTCCCTTTAGCGCAAATTACAACGACCCGTTTAAGACTTTTTTGAGAAAGCTTGAAGATGAAAACAGATTTTAGACAAATATACTACTCAAGACAAGACGGATTTCCCCAACTTCTATACTGCAATCAAGATACCCAATGCTATCCAGATCTGACAGACAATAGTCGAACTCAATAGATACCCAAATCACGAAAATGCCTTAAATCCGTGTGATTAGCCATTACATAAGCATAAAAAGAAGCAAACAAGCCCACTCCAGGGCAAATGAGATAATTTGTACAATATTGTCGAACAGCAAGGGATACACTCAAATATGTGGACAAACCAGTGGAAGTATGAGCCATTTATAACAAAGGCGTCTAATTTTAACGTGCTCAACCATCTAAACAGCGCAGCGAGCGGGATACCACCATTTAGTGGGGATCCTATACCGTTACCGTCATTTAAATAAATGGTAAGAAAGGCGAAATTGGCAATAGCTCCACAGTGTGAAAAATATTTTATGGGAACGTTGGCTCATAGATTAAGGGGTATAGCGTCTGATAAATTTTGCACGCGTCTTTCTCTGTTTAATATAGTAGACAAGTTTTCGCTCGCACTATCTTCACGGTTCAGAAGTAGGGGAGGCACTGATACACTGTTTGTGCAACTTAAACTGCTAACTCAGCGAAGCGATGAGACGGTCATTTAGTACTGTGGTTGGGCGCTACTATTGCATTATAGGGTAATATTATCGCATGATGCTAGCCTGCACTATGAAATTCAAAGAATTGCGTTAAAAGAAGCTGCCGATAAAGAATCGGAATAGCAATTAGTATTTTGCCCAAAGGTGCCATGTAGCTGAAATGTTGCAAGTCTTAAAACTACAACGTTGGAAAAAGCAATTGAGGTGGCTTTAAACATATATGAGGAGCTGAGTTAACGCCAAGTAACACATTAAACATACGGGGCATTCACTATGAAAGAGAATTATTCTAGAAACAGGGGTACAAAGATAGGTATAGTAGCAACCAATGACGCACCAGTAGAGAGCGCAGACACATAAATCGAATGGAATGGATGAGATAAAGATAATAAATAGTATCCATATTGTAAAGGATACTGCATACACTTTACTAATGAATGAAAGAAGCTGTATGAAAATGCGCAAACTGGAAAAATAATGAACTTTGATAAACCACATGACGACCTGTACGAAAAATCTGCTGGAGGGGAGAATAAAAACAAACTTGAGTATAATAACTCATCTCATGTCATGTGGCAAAATAGACTGAACTTTAGTAGTAATAACAATTACTATCAACAGAAAAAAAGTAAGCTTGGTGGTAACTGACGCCCTAATATTAACTATAAAAACAATAATAATAAAAATCCTAACATTAGTCCGTGGCCAGAAAATAGTTATGCAGATAAATTTTTATAAGCCAAACAAAGTGAATAACAATTTTGATAGTAGGAAAAGAAATAATAATACAAATGGGGTAATAATTATAAGGAACGTTTATTATCGAATAGGTTATGATAAACAGAGCCAACAACAAGGAAATGAGGCTACGCACTTCAGAAATAAGTCGCAAGACGCAAGAATCAGTCATTATTGCGCGAAGAATTTAAAATCTAGCAATGCCCAATGCCCTCCCCGAGCATCGAGCATTTCTCAATAAGCAATAAAATCGTGAGCATGCTCAATGGTCGAGAAAACGATAATGCAAGTGACGTAATGCTCGTAAATGTATACACACGACAGAAGGAGATAGTGGACGTTGACAGTGGCACTCCAAGCGTAATACGGGCTGCTAAAAGGTTTATTGATGAGACAGATAATGCTAGTACAAAATTAAAAGAGCCACTGGTTAAAAATGTTGCGTTATTACAAGGGTGCAAGAAAATAATTTACCTAAAGAGGATTGATGAATGGCAAGAGAACAAAAGGGCATTGAAAATAAATATATTTCAGGCAGCTATGACACCTTCTTCAGTAGTCCTCAGTTGATAAACGGAGAAGTGATATCTTATGCTGATACGAGAGGGGAAATTTTAATTCCTTAAGAGGACATCATTTTTTGAAATGTACCCATTCATAGAAGAAACCGAATAAAAATTATAGGCGTAACACATGGAGAGCAAAATACGACAGGTATTGTTCGAACATCGTTAAATGGCCTTATGTGCTAGCTGCGCGTAGTACCGAATAACCTTGCAATTGACGTGGGAGGCATCATAGGATGGAATATTTTTAAATTATATAAGGGCCGTGAATCTGTTTTTATTTTTATGACAAATAGGAAATAAAAAATGGCAAGGTGTGGCTTTCTACAGACTTATCGTGTTAATAGCTTGTAATATGAAAAAATGAGTAAGGGTTAAAAGAATAACGCAAGTTATTAATAAATCAAGCTGTAATTGATAAGAGAAATCACACGTTTGGAAACTATTATAGCATGACCCGTTCATATTTGGCCTGGAGAGTGAATCGCTGAAAGCTACTAATGTATTAAAACACCACGTAATAACAACAGATAAACCCGTAACGGTGAAGCAATACAGGTATCTAAAGGTGTAAACTATACAAGTCAACATAACGCACACCCTTACGACTTACTAGACGGTCTTGCTGATGAATTTCGAACTAAAGTTTTAGTCGATGTTAAAAAAACGAGAAGTTGAAGGGAAACGAGAATTGAGAATAGATTTATATGAAGATGAAAGTGACTTATTCAGTGTAGAAAAATTCGAAAAAGCTTTCAACAGATGATGTAAAATAAATTGATGCAGTATTCATTAAGATGAATGGAGAAAAAGATATAAAGACTTGTAGGTGTGGACATAATTGCGCGAAGCCACAGAAGAAACTAACAATAATCAATGTACCCCAAGACGGAAGCTGTCTTTTCGACTGTCTTATACTTTGATATGGTGTGAATATTTTAATACAGTCTAAGGGAAACACTTTTTAATTTTGAATGGATAGATGAGTGCAGAGATCCAGAGGGTACAGAAATTATCTTAAAAGAGAGCCACGTGTTCAGGGACGGGGAGTGCATTTTTGTACTTTTAAAAAAATATGAGGGCAGTATTTGCATCCATTTCCAGCTATCAAAGGAAAACAATTTACCAACAATTTATAGAAAAAAAAGGAAAAACATTCAAGCACACATACCTCAAAACTGATTATTATCAGGCTTTGCCGAAATACGACAGAAGTAATCATCTGACGACAGACCACGAAGCAAATGGCAAAAAAGGCTTGGGTTTTGGAAAAAATTTAGATAATTTAGGAGTCATTTTAAGTAAGCAGAGCAACAAAGAACGTTACAAAGAGCAAAATAAGGAAGGAAGTCATAAACCGAGTTGTAGTGATATGTGTCGCTTAAGTAACAAGTGGAGTTATAGTAATGAATTAGAAAAGGAAGAGAAAGAGATAAGCAGTAAAAATTGTACACAAAAAGAGGAAGGCAGCACAAGGAAAAAGGTGCCCGAATATAAAGACACACTACCACTTAATTCTTCACAACCCAATCTGGGTAGCACGTCAGGGTTGTCATCAGAGAACGAGGGAGAAAGTAGGGGACTTAACATAACTCTAATAGAAGTAAGCGAGAGTAACTCCAAACAGGAGAATAATCTTAAGGATTTGAGTACGCTGGATAAATATAGAGTATGCAGGATCTAACAACCACACGATAAGCCACCGTGGATCCCCAGCCATAGCTTAGACCTCCCTGTGTTCTAAAAAATAAAAAACGTTGAAGATCATCCATTGAGATATTGAGATAACTTAGTTTTCTGTACAGTGAAAAATGTCTCCGATACAAAAACGATTGATGTGCTTTATGAATGAGCTTGTATTGATCTAATAATAATGAAGAGCAAAGAAAGAGCAGTTGAAAATACTATGCTTTCCAAAAAGAGAGAAGTATTAGTAATAGGCATGTATGTGAAGAGGCTCTTTGAGGATAATGCACTGAGGGCAGGTATTAAAACTTAATTAAAATCTCTCCAAGGGCTGATAATAAGTAACCATATAAACAATATAGGAACAGCAAGAGGCCTAGCAATTCAAAAACCAATTAATGGACGTATCTAATTAAATAATTAGGAAGATTTTCTTAAGATATAAGAATTGTACGTACGCTGTATACAAATACACTTGTTGTACCACCAGCAGACCCATGGTTTAAGGTTACTAAGAAAAATCATGAGTCTGCAGTGGGAGGCCGTAGAGAAATCAATAAAACGTACAATAAAATCCCAAAAGATTTTCATAGGAGAAACGTGAGGCCAGAGGACAGGCAGTTTATTCTTGTATGGGACTCATGTCAGACCAAAAACTCATACGAGTTAAAACTAAATAGACAATGACTATTACTGATATACTGAGTAGGCCATTTGAAAAAAATCTATAGATTTTTACGGACTCGTAAATAAGCCATCAAACTACGGAAACACGCATATATTGTCAATTCAAGACTGGCTAGCAAAGTACATCGTATTAGTATCTGTAAAATGATTGATGGCTCAAGGGATGGTGAGAGCATTAACAGATAAATTCATAGCATATTTTGGCGCCCGGAAGAAATTACTGTCAGACAGAAGAATGCACTTTATGAATAAATCGATGAAAAAACTGGCAAGATTATTAAATATCAATAAAAATATCAGCACATCATTTCACCTATCGAGTAATGGTGAGATTGAGAGAATGTACTATGCTTTGTGTGAATATTTAAAAGCGTATGTGGACAAAAACTATAAATGGTAAGAATTACTACCTTTATGCATGCTAGCATGCAACACATCCGACCATGAGACCACGGATACACACCATATGAGTTACTCTTTAGGCGGAGAGCTCGTACTCCCTTGAGCTGTCAATGAATAAAAACGGTTTTAGCATATGGTGAATACTTTAGGCAGATATCAGATACTCTCACACAAATTTGAACAGTAGTACTATTAAAACAAGTTTAAAGTAAGAATAGACCAAAATAATACCATGATAGAAAGGTTAATACCAAATTTTGTATGGAAGGAAAAATGGTCTGTACTGAAAGAGCCGTCAGAAGGAAAATATGATTGTCAATATTAAGACCCATACTAAATAACAGGGATAAATTATAACACACATGATGTCAAGTAACAAGGAAAAAACTCAATAAGAATAGTATACGTAAATATAATTAAAAAAGCTTGCGTTTTAAAGGTGTGAAACGAAGATGGGAAAAAAGTTCAAAGTTAAAGACATCAGGTACAACAAGAAGGGAGAGAGAAAAGAAAGAAATAAAGAAAAACTGAGCGAGCCCAATAGTTAGCGTGACTCAAGTGATTGCGAAAATCTGAGCACATGCTTGATACGGGGATGTACATGTTGCTTGAGGGACGGGACTTATATATTTTATACTTACGCAGTTGCCTATAGACAAATATGAAGTTTCGTGTCGGCGTATCACTATGTGTAAAATAGTAGGTAGAAGCACGAGACAGAATGTTAGAGTTAATTATGGTTTCGTCCAATTTCAGCAGCCTCTGGATGCGTTATGAAAAAACATCAGAATCATTGATATTTCTAAATTAATCTGACCAATCGTCTAAGATACACTGCTTCTTGTAGAATTACAATGATCTAAGCATGGCTAGGTAATGCTTGTATTCTCTGATCCTGTTGCTCTTTAACAAATTTTTAAAATATCGTTAGATTGTTAATGGCATTTACATAAGGCATAATTGAGGCAGACTTAGGTGATTAATGAATGATATTAAGATTTATCTGATACAAAAAAAGCAAATGTACATGTAGTGTTGTTTTCTCTCAAAATATGGTATCTGTAAAAAAAAGGAAAAAAATTATGGGTGTGTGCGTTGATGTGAAAATTCTGACTTATGCTAACTGTCTGCGTAAGTTTTTAATCTTATAAGTATATATTTTCAAATCACGTAGAGTCTGTGAGAGTTGGTTGTTACGTATCCATGGATGTGTATTGTATATATGTATGTATCGTAATAAAATTTTTTTTATTTACATAAACAAATTATTAGTTGTGTAAACTTGGAGCATAATAATTATGTGAAAGTGAATCATAAATTAGCCTTGACCAACAATGTGTTATTGTAAGTAAGAAAAAAAAAAAAAAAAAAAAGAATGCAAAGTGAACACAAAAAAGGGACATTAAAGAAAAAAATATCAAAAAAAAAAAACACAAAATTAGTAAAAAGGTACAATATTATTTTTTTTATTGCCTAATGGGAGCTATGGCCCTTAAAACAACAACATGATTGGCTAGCCCTCCCTTTTTTACGTCACCACCCACGACCGAAACCACCTCCCCCCCCAGAAGCTTCTTCACAATTCTCTCCCAGCTTTAACGTCTGTAAACGCTGAGCACAGTTAGCATAACCAGACGGATGATCGTTAGTAACAGTGACTAGCATAAGTAGGACAAAGCACCCACCAATGGAACCTTATATTTTAAAACAAAAAAAAACAGCAAAATAAGTGATAAGAAGAATAATCATTGGTTAATTTGGATAAGTTGTAGTAGAATCAGGTATCTGGACAATCGACCAATCACCGTAGAGGTAGTAGGCAGTTCTCTCGAAGATGACGTCTACTACCAGCCCCAGGATAGTGCCATGGCAACTACAGCCGACAGATAAGAATGACGAAGCTCCCTCCACTGGAGTGTAGTAGTGCAGCCACAACATCTTCTCAACGAAAAAAGGGACAGGAGGCTCCTCTACCTCCCACACAATGATGAGAAATGGTAACCCCACAAGGCAGCATACCCCATAGGACCTACTCCCTCCTCGATAGTGGTAGCACAACGCTGGCAGTGACGATGTGCCAAAAGGCCACCAAGATAAGAGGAGGGGAATCGACACCCCGAAAAATGCATAAGAATCGACTATAAGCCTTATCCTGAGCAAAACAAAAAAATAAATTANACAGTGGCAGAAATAATATAGGCAACAACAACATTATTAAGATAACAGTGCCAATTATGGTAGAAGCGATGGCAAAAATCAAAGTACTAACAGAGATTCATTTTGTACAATTTGAAATAACAATGTAAGATCTAATAAGAATCAAAATCTTGCCAATTGCAAAGCGAATAATTGTAGTAATAAAATGGAACGAATTTTTGATAGTGGTTGTACTATTCATATTATTAATAACTTTTATTATTTTTCTAAATATAAACATCTACAACATCTAGTCGATGTTATAATAGGCGATGGAGAAGCATTGAAAGCTAAAAAAATAAGAAATATAAATCTGTTATTCAAACTAAATGATAAGATTAAAGAAGTCCATACGAAAAACGTTTTCTATGTTGAAAAAATAGATAAAAATCTAATGAGTGTTAGTAAAACAACGAATTATAATAAAATTACCGTGGAAAATAATACTGTAAAAACATTCAATAAAAAAAATGAATTGCTTATAACAGCATATATAATGAATGATACTTATAAAATTTTCAACATAGTAGATGAAAAACTGGCATACGATGTAACATGTAATATGAGTCATAAAAAAAATATCATAGAATGCTAAGCCATGTTAATTTTGATTATTTAAATTTTTTGTGTTAAGAAAAGTTAGTTGAAGGTCTGCCTCATAATTTAGAGAGTAATTATTTGAAATGTTGCTTTTTTATCCAGGATAAAATGCATAATATTAAATCTTATAACGATCGATGTAGAGCAAACGATACCTTAGAAATCTTATACATGGATTTAAATGGGCATCATTAAGATAGCTTTAATGAAGATAAATATTCTTTAATTGTTGTTATCGATTACAGTAAAATTGCTAAAGTATACATAATGAAGCTTAAGAATAAAACTTATGATTGTTTAGTAGATTGTATAAATAAGTTAGAAAATTTGACAGGAAAAAAAGTAAAAAAGTAAAAATGTTATATAATAAAAGAGAATTCCTAAACAAAAGTATTTATAAATTACCAAACAGAAAAGTATTATAAAAGATCTATATAAAAAAAAATAAAACAAGAAATTAAAAAAGAAAGCAAATTAAAAGAAACAAACCAGGAAGAATAAATGGGTCATGGGACCCAAGGTAAGAACGAAGTTCTTTAAACATGGCATGAGTATAAAGACACACAATTTCTCAGGTAACAAGGGGGTTGCCAGACCCATAGGAAGAACAAAGCTCTATAAAAATAAGTACTGCATTCATGTACTTCACTAAAACAAAAACTTGGAAAACAAATAAAAAAAACTTAGAAAAATTGAGTTCAGTACTCACAATAGTTGAAGTTCGTAAGTACGTCATGCATAAATACAGAACTCACGAAGTTAAGAATTATCCTTTGACTTTTGAATATTGTCAATGTATAATATAATTATGAACACAAATGAAAAAATAAAATTTCACGACATAGGGGGTGACATGACCTCGTCTACCAAGATGATAACACTAAAGATGCTCAACTTCTCGATTACCTTCCATGTCGTAAAAGAGCCATTTAATATCCCCTATGACGGTATCCTCAGATTATGCTTTCTTTTTAACACAACGTGCGACGTGAGCTTCGAGCACCAATTATTAAAGTTCCCTGGTCACGTCACCAAATTTAAACAAAATCTAGATAGAAGTCCATTCAAAATCTATTGCTCCAAAAAAAATGAGTCGCTCAAAAACTTTCTGTATTTCAATATACACAATCCAACCAGGCAGCTTCTCGTAGATACTGGTTTGGAAGTTAGTATAATCAAGAACAGCCAAACTCTTGAAAACTATTAGAAAAACGCGACAAAAAGGTAATCAGTGGCTTTGGAGCAAAGAAAATTGAAATGCTCGGCGGCACTGTCATCAACCTAGAAGCTTTATAAACTACATTTAAAGTGATTCCAAATGACACTGTTAGAATGTAAGTACATCTGAAATTACGCGCGTGACGCTGGAATGCTGATGCATTGATCATGCGTAGAAGCTCTCGAGTTCTGTGATGGATATATATTTGGTGATGATATGTGTGTTTAGTGATTAGTAACCGTTGCTGGGGAAAGATGCCTCATGTAATACATAGAGTATTTATATTAATAAATTTAAGTCTATTATGGTTTGACTTGCCTATTTCGTTCTTGTTTTTTAATTTTTCACGCATCTCTCCAAAGGTACGTGACAGTCACTTGTAAGTGAGAGTGTAAAATCAAAAATGCATGAAAAATATGTGAAGTATTAAAAAGATAAGTATAAAACGTGGGCAGTGGTATGTTTCACATGTGTTTTAGTGAAAAATTTATTCAGATGCAAAAGGATTAAAAAGCTTTATGAGAAAGGAAGTTCAGCACTTGATGGTAGTAATTATAGTTTGTGGAAAAAGAGAGTATCGATGTATTGAGGGTTGAGAAAATGTAAAGATGTAATTAATCAAGATACAAAAACAAAAAATCAAAACGAAACAGAATCAGCTTGGGAAGAAAAAGATTTGAAAGCGATGAGCTACGTATGTAGTGCATTAATTGTAAATCATTTTAAACTGATACATGAGGAAACAGACTCGTATAAGATTATTAAATAATTAGTGTCATACTTAAGAGAATCAACAGCATTGAAAATATGTGAAAGAAATAAATTAAATAAAATTAAGTTAAGTGATTTAGGAAAATCTAGTGATATTTTTAGTGGATTTGAAAAGATAATAATTTAGTTAAAAAATGCTAGAGCAATGGTTAATAGATAGAAAAAGGTTTATTATTTACTAATAACATTACCTACCACATTAGAACAAATTGGTGATTTAATAGACGTTTTTAAAGAAGAGTAACAAACAGTTAACTATGTTAATATCAAACTGAAAATGTGAGGGATAAAAGATCAAATATACAAAAACAAACAAAATAATGAAAATTCAGAAGTGTTTAAAGTGAAAAAAAAATTAATAAAAAACTGTTAAAAGTGTTGTAAAGCAGAATATTTTTAAAATCAATCTTATTATAACCACTATAATCAACGATAAACTATATCAAGAGGATCGTGGACAAATGTAAACAGAGGAAGAAGTAATCAACAGCAAAGAGGTGGACGAGGTCAGTTTGGCAATCAACAACAGCAAAACTTTTACAGCAACAACCGATGCCATGGCAGAGCACAGCGTGTTCGTGGTGGATATTAACAGTGGCAGAAATAATATAGGCAACAACAACATTATTAAGATAACAGTGCCAATTATGGTAGAAGCGATGGCAAAAATCAAAGTACTAACAGAGATTCATTTTGTACAATTTGAAATAACAATGTAAGATCTAATAAGAATCAAAATCTTGCCAATTGCAAAGCGAATAATTGTAGTAATAAAATGGAACGAATTTTTGATAGTGGTTGTACTATTCATATTATTAATAACTTTTATTATTTTTCTAAATATAAACATCTACAACATCTAGTCGATGTTATAATAGGCGATGGAGAAGCATTGAAAGCTAAAAAAATAAGAAATATAAATCTGTTATTCAAACTAAATGATAAGATTAAAGAAGTCCATACGAAAAACGTTTTCTATGTTGAAAAAATAGATAAAAATCTAATGAGTGTTAGTAAAACAACGAATTATAATAAAATTACCGTGGAAAATAATACTGTAAAAACATTCAATAAAAAAAATGAATTGCTTATAACAGCATATATAATGAATGATACTTATAAAATTTTCAACATAGTAGATGAAAAACTGGCATACGATGTAACATGTAATATGAGTCATAAAAAAAATATCATAGAATGCTAAGCCATGTTAATTTTGATTATTTAAATTTTTTGTGTTAAGAAAAGTTAGTTGAAGGTCTGCCTCATAATTTAGAGAGTAATTATTTGAAATGTTGCTTTTTTATCCAGGATAAAATGCATAATATTAAATCTTATAACGATCGATGTAGAGCAAACGATACCTTAGAAATCTTATACATGGATTTAAATGGGCATCATTAAGATAGCTTTAATGAAGATAAATATTCTTTAATTGTTGTTATCGATTACAGTAAAATTGCTAAAGTATACATAATGAAGCTTAAGAATAAAACTTATGATTGTTTAGTAGATTGTATAAATAAGTTAGAAAATTTGACAGGAAAAAAAGTAAAAAAGTAAAAATGTTATATAATAAAAGAGAATTCCTAAACAAAAGTATTTATAAATTACCAAACAGAAAAGTATTATAAAAGATCTATGCTTTTTATATGTGCATAAGTTAAACTTAACTGCAAAAATATAAAATTGATTAATAATGGACACAGCAAGGTGTCTTTTATCTTGCGCGAAATTAGACATAAAATTTTGGCCAGAAGTAGTAAAACCAGCAGTTCCTATCTTAAACAAATGATGGGTCACGTGATAAAGCCTGTTTATTCGTGATTGGCTGATACTGATCAAGCGTGGGTAGATTTGAAAATAAGATTTTGAAAAATGAGCAAAAAGTCATTTGTACATAGAAAATAAATGAGTAATTAAATTTCGAGGGTTGGCGCGTGGAGCGTGCAGAGGGTGCAGCCCAATAGTTACTTAAAAAACAGAACCTTAGCAAATACTTTTGAAAAGAAAACTCCATATCAAATTATGATAGAAGTTAAGCCACGCTTAAATAATAATAAATTGTATGGAAGTAAAATTTTTGTAGATGTGCCAGAGGTTAAGCGAAATAATATATGGGATAAAAAGGCAGAAGTAGAAATATTAGTATACATATTTAAAAAGTTTAAATTTTAAAAGAGCCAATGATGATCATTGTTTGTAGTATTATGTACATGATAGATATAATTAAATTTATGTAATTATCTTTGTGGATGACTTATTAATACGTAGTATAAGTCAAAATAACATTAATAGGTGATGTTAACATAAATGCTTGGTATAAATATTGATTACGATCGTAAGAGTGGTATAATGACATTATATGAGGAAAGATATATATAATCTTAAGCACAAAAGTATGATGTAGTAAACGGAAAATTATATGAAACTACAATGGAGCAATGCTTCAAATGAGAGTCCACACGGTCAGCATATGAATTTCAAAACTACAGAAATTTGACAGGACCACTTCTACATATAAGCTCAGGAACAAGACCAGATATCAGTTATAGCATAAACTATTCAAGTATATTTTAAAAATGCTTACATCAAACTCATTACAATTATGCAATAAGAATTTAAAGACATTTGTGTTTAACAAAAAATATTAAGTTAACGCATGAAAGAAATTTCAAAGTAGATATCTTGACTTGTTCTGTGGATGCAGACTGAGTAGGTGATGCAGTTAATTGAAAATTAACTACTGGTTACGTTATAAAGCTGTTTTATAATGTTATGTATTGGAAATCTAAGAAACAAAGAAGTGTAACAAAATCTTTGACAGCAGCTAAGTATATGGCGTTGTCTAAAAGCATAAGCGAAATCTTATGAATAAGATAAATATTATAAGATTCCTTCATTTTTTTAATGAACCAACAAATGTTTTTTAAGATAACTCTGGTGCCATTAGTATTCCTAAATTCAGTAATAATACGAAGAACTTAAAATATATTAAAACACATTATAGTTAAAGTTAACTCAGAAAATTATAAAGCAGACCTTTTTAATAAGGCATTAGGAAAAATTCAAACGTGTTAAGTTTAGAAAGCATTTAAGATTTATTTTAAATGAAAACATTAGATAACATAATTTATAAAAATTTGTAACATGATAAAATTTCAAATTTAAGAAGACGTGTTAGAATATAAGTAAATTTGAAATTCCGCGCAGGACGCTAGGATGCTAAGGCATTAAGGATGCCAAGAAGCTTTTGAGTTCTGTGATTGATATATATTTGATGATGATACGTGTGTTTTTAGGTAACCATTGCTGAAAAAAGATGCCTTATGTAATACATGGAGTATTAATATCAATCAATTTAAATCTATTATAGAATATGTTGTTAAGTATTTGACAAGGTGATAAGGTTCCTCTTAGTATTAGATACGAAAAAGTGCGACCATACAATGATGGAGAAACAACCACAGATAACATGACGCCTGACGATAGAGGCACTGACGACTCCTTTGGTTGCAATTTTGCGGTTTCGGTGAAAGGGAGACTTTCCTTAAGTCAACTGACAAGCTATATAATAAATTAGATATCCCAAATATGGACGACAGCAAAGCTGGTATCTACCTTGTTCAAGAAATCACCTACACTTATACTAACAATTACCGGGCTACGGTGGAACAGCTAGGAGGTCTAATAGATCTAACATCACTCGATGCCAACAAAATGGCTCAAGCTAAAAGATTAATAGAACGACACTACCAAGATTTTTACCTTGAAGGAGACAAATTGACAGCAACCAACAAAGCGACCCATCGTTTACCTACGATTGATGACATACCAGTGGTTACGAAGCAGTACAGGCTACCACATTTATTAAAATCAAAAGTAGAACATCCAGTACAATAATTACTTGAAAATAACATAGTAAGACGATTTTGATCAGTTTATAGTACAGCTCTACATATTGTATTCAAAAAGAGCACTGACGGATATATTCGACCAAGTTAAGGACTACAAATATTATAGCGTTCTCGATCGTAGGTCAGGTTTTCACTAAATCCTGCTACATCCTAAAGACGCTCACAAAACCACGTTCTCAACCTCCAATGGGCATTACGAGTTTGTCCAGATGCCCTTTGGCTTACGTAACAGAGCAGTGAAGTACCAAGCCGCTACAACAAGAACTCTTGACGAATTAATTGACAAGGGTATGTTCATTTATACGGACGACATAGTCATTTATGCGAAAACCCTTAAAGACCACGAAAGCCTTTTTGACCAAGTAATGGAAAGACTTAGCGAAGCCAACTGAAAATCAGAACTCAGCAAATGCAAACTAGTGCAAAGGAAAGTAGTGTACTGAAGCCATTTGTTAAGTGAAATAGGATTAAACCCTGACCCCAAAAAAATTGAAGCTGTAAAATCATACCCTTCCTTGAAAAATCTCAAAAACGATTGACAATTTTAAGGATTCGCTGGATATTACAGACGTTTGATTCAAAATTTCGTAAGGGAGGTCAAATCACTAAGCAAGCTCCTTCAAATCAATGAAAGCTTTTATTGGAATGACGAAGAAGAAAATGCTTTCCTAGGATTGAAAAATGCTTTGTGCACTGCCTCTCTATTGCAATTCCCAGACTTAGATAAGCCATTTACAATAACATTCGGTGCATCTGGTTACGCTATTGTTGGTATCCTTTATCAAGGTAAACTCGGCAGCAATCGATCAATTGCCTATACTTTGCGTGTTTTATGAGGCCCGGGACTGCGAAACGACATCTATGAAAAAGAAGCTCTTTCAGTATTATATTTGGTGTGGACCTTTCATCCCTATGGATATTGCCGCAAGTTTACGATAGTAACGGATCGTCAACCCTTAGTATAGTTTCAGACCGCGGATCTTGACACAAGAGTGTAAAAGTGGAGGTTTAAACTCTCTGAGTATGGCTATGAAACAATCCATCTCCCTGGTCAGTTAAATACACCCACAGATGCGTTATCGAGAAACCCACCACCCATCACTTAAGTTAACGTTGTAACTAGGTGACAGGTAGCCCAATAAAACGGTGATAACAGCCCCATGTCAATCGATGACCCTAAGCTATTAATACTACCTGATAAGGATGAAATCTGCAGACAAACCTTTAAAAAACGAGAAAGTCCTAGGAAGTCCACAAGCACCTGAAAAGACAATACCGATCGAGTAAATGACATGGATCAACAAACAGTAGAACAAGGTAAGGTGAAGAAAAAACGAGTGTTGCCCTAGGAAAACCACAATCACTAAAGAACCTAATACTGAGCTAATAAAGGCCTCAGACCAACAAACAATAGAATAAGGTAAGGTAAACAAAAAACAAGGGTGCCCCAAAAGGGTCCCAATCCTTTTGAAGCCTAACTTGAGTGATCCCTCATCTAGTGATGACACTCCGTCAGAAAATGAAGCTGACAATCATCCACTCAATAGTGATAAAACGCCCTTGCAGAACAAGAACACCAATGAGAATCAGAAACCAACCGTTAGCCTACAACATTGCCATTTTGTCGAAACAAAAGAGCTATTAAAATGTCAACATGACAATGTGATGCTCTTCTCAGATACAGCTGGTCAACTTTTTGACAAAGACGCTTGTAGACTCATTAAGGCAAATAAAATAGCTGCACTTCATCCCACAGAGTAAGGAACCATCAGCATAAGAAAAATGACAAACAAGAGATATCAAATCGAGATAGATATCAGTATAGCCAAGAGCCAATCCATATGCAATTCGGATTGGTTGGTAGTGATTAACTTATTGAAGGACAAGTTCTCAGACAGTGACATTAAGTTTATAATTTGTAAGAATACTTGTATAGTATATACATACAACAATTATGAAGACAGAATATTTTATAAAGCCTATATGTCCCGTATCGGAAGCCACTAAAGTGTGTTCAAGACATTTAGGTGTATGTGGCAGGAATTGTACTGAAAAGGACTAAAAGATGACATTCAGAGACGTATCCAGCAATGCTTAGAACGTCAATTAAAGAAACTAGTACGGGTAAGGACTAAACAACCTATGCTAATAACCGATACGCCTGGAAAGGTATTTAATAAGGTATCTCTAGATATTGTTCGCTGATAACCTAAGACCAAAGGCATAATTAAATATATACTGACAGGGCAGGACCAACTTTTCAAGTTTTACTTAGCAATACCGCTAAAAGACGCTACTTCAGCAACAATTGCCGACGCCTCTGTAAAAATTTTTATCTGCACCTTTGGAGCACCTAAGGTTGTTCTCACCGATCAAGGGAGAAATTTTCTAAGCAAATCTGATGTAAAACGTCACCAAATGCTTCAAAATAAAAAAGGTAAAAACTACCGCCTTTCACCCGCAGTCCAATGGATTGCTGGAAAGGTCGCGTCGCGTGCTTAGTGAATTTCTCAAGCAATATGCTGACAGCGACAATGATTGGGACAAATGGATAGAGTTGGCCATCTTCAATTACAATATTGCGTATAGGAAAGCACCAAGCATACTTTTTACGAAGTTGTATTTGGAAGATTAACCAGACTTCCATCGTCCATACCACTGAGAGAAGAGGATCGTCTACTTACCTGTAACGATTACATTAAAAGTTAAGTGAATAAGCTAACTAGTGTTAGAAAAGTAGTATATGAAAATTTAGTAGATTAAAAACTTGAATCTAAGAAGTATTACGATAAAAATGTCAATGAAAAAACATTCAAAGTATGTGATAATGTCTTTTTATTAAAAGGAGTCAAAAAGGGGGGATTCGGAGACCACTTACTAGGCCCCCATATGATTTTAGAAATATTACGTAAGCAAAATGTAAGAATCTTCGTAGTTAACTAAAATAAAATAGTGCATGCAAATAGGCTACGACTGTCAAAAATAGACCTTAAATGTTATAACCCCAGTGGATCTGATAGCAAGACCTCTGAGTCTGTAGGCTTATATAGTTAGTCTGGATATAGTTAAGTGCACGAAACGTTACATGCAGCTGTTACAAGTAAACCATTACGTGCAGACGCACGTCGTACAATGTAAGGTAGTAATTCAAGGCCATATTCGTAATTATGGTATGCATTCTCATAGTTACGCAGTGCATAATGGAGATGGAAACTGTATCAAAGAGATGGATTGAGGCTAATACATGGGAATATAAAACTCAGGGCTTTACAGGAGAGACTTGTTAGCCCTGCAAGGAGTTGGAATTCACAAAACTACTAGTACTCTAGCCACCTTTGCAGGATCGCTCACATCCGATGAAAACTGCAAAGGAGCCTACTATGTGGTTTGCTACGGTTCTTGGAGCGATGTAACAGCACAAGGGACGTTCAAAGTGAAGATCCAAGAGTATTTTGCTAGAGTCTCCCTGCTTGAAAATAAAATTGTAATAAATTTTGGTACACGTTGCTCACTTAGCATGGGTTAATGCAAGACCAAGCCGGAAGTAGTACCTACTGGAACGTCCTCCCTCAAACTAACTGCAACTTTGAGATGTACGACCTTCTGTTTGAAGGACTTGCCGACCGTTCTAAAGACTCCACTGATCCACAGGGATAAATAATCTACTCTTTTGAATCAGTGGATACAACATTTGCCTTAGTAAAGAAGAAGATAGACCAAATTTGCGATTATAGCGTTATTAAAACTAAGCATCCTAACCTCCTTATCTTTGAGACGCAAAGGGAATGACTTATGTAAAAAAAGGGCTCGGAAATCCTGAAAATATGGACTTTTTCGCATATATAAACTCAAAATTCGTTTATGCCGAGAGACATGTCAGATCACAAGTGAAATCGTTGTTCCACGATATCAGGGTAGAGCGCTGTAGAGTTGAGCACATGACATTAGAGAACGCTCTCGCCATAGCTGATATATCTCCGGATCAGTTTGCTTACACAATCATAAAAGGACCTGGATTCATGGTGACTGTAACTGGAGAAGCCATTTAAACTATCGAGTGTATACCCGTTAAAGTGACTCTAGCAAATGAACAAAGCTGTCACGCCAAACAACCAGTAAAAAATAACGTTACTATCATGTTCTTGACACCCAAAATGTGACATCAATTTCGATTCAAAAAGTACAAAACAAGAACCGCATGTGATCCTATATTTCCTCAACTATACAAGATAAACATCAGATGGTATGAAGTATTCGACACGCTAACAGAAGTGAGGACCCTTAAAGCCTTAAAGCCAATGATGAAATTCACCTGGCAATATGCCAAACCATAAAACCTAGCAACAAGTGGCATATACACACCCAGTGATCTCGAGAGGTTGAGAGACTAAATAATGTTTCTAACCGAGCAGCCGGCGTTTCTTAACGATATTGCCCGAGATATGCTCTGACAATCAGCAGTCGATTATCAAAACTTAATTATCAGGCTCTTGAATGAAGCATCGCTGGAGGAACTGGCTGATAGTGCCTGGAAGCGTTTATGGAGAAAACTAACGGCTTTTGGTAACGCTAGCGTAGTATTCGTAGCTATATATTTGATTATCCATATTACCAAAACAATGGTGGAAGGACTAATCAATAGCTACCTACTGCATCAAACATATGGTTGGTCAGTGCGTATGTTTGGCGCAGTTTAGAACACACAGTAAAAAAACTATTACTATTCATGAGACAAAACCACCCTTACAACCGAAGAAGCAGAAACTGCAAATCACGGGAAGCAGTCGAAATGCAGTACCAAATACACGTGCCAGAATACATGCAGAACACAAACTCAATCACTCCTAAGACCCAAAATACTCACCCAAAAGAGGGCTCACTTCATGCCATTTCATAATAACCCATAAGAGCGTAGCGCTCGAACAATATACTGTTTTCCTCCAAAACAGGTACTGAGCAAACTATTCCTAGACATTTTTATGGAAAACCCTAGTACTAGTTACAGGAGGGGGGTGATCGGGAGGAGCACAGTCCCGTATGTATGCAAAAAAAATCAAACTTTTTTTTTTCTTTTTACAGTGACCTGTAGAAGCGTTACTAATCCTAATTGTATTATTAGTTCTAGTAAAGGTTTTGATTACTGTTTTTTCTTTCCCTCAGAGTCCCTCATTGTTTTAACCATACCTTGAGGTATCCTGGGCAAATGCAGGCAGACCATTATATATAAATTTTTTTTTTTTTTATATTACAGTGCTTTACGTCCGGCTCCTATAAAGGGCACTACACAGGGCACTTAGCACTTGGGAGAAGTAAGGGAAGATGGATGGGAGGGCCTCACAATACTGGGAGGGGGGTAGGGGGAAATTAGGCAATTTTGCTGCGAGAAGGTCGCCTAAACCCTCCTCGAGGAGCATTGCGTGGTGAAAAAGCACATGAGAAAAATCACAGAGGTACTTGCCCGAAAAGTCGCACAATGGCCGGGAATTGAGCCACGGTCTCCCGCGTCTCAATCCACGACCTAGCCGACTGAGCCACCGCGCGCTCCATTATATATAAATCATAGATAAATAAGTATTTACTGACCTAAGTATGTATATAGAATGCATTGTACTGCAAACTATGTAAATAAGTTATAAATTTTCAGCGAACTATTTCCAGACCTTTTTTCAAAAGCTCTAGTACCAGTTTTAGAAGGGACGTGTAAACGTTGGTAGACTACAATAACTAATAATTTTTTTTGCTCGTTTGTGCTCACTGAAAATGGAAAATAGTATTATTTCATACGAAAATAAATAAAAACATTCCCAGGGAAAAATCAAAAATGACAAAAAGTCTAAGTAGGAGTAGCTGCACTGAGGTACAGTGCTAGAATAATTTAGAATTATTGTACGCAGATTGAAATAAAAAAAAAAATAATATTTAATGTCACAGTTATAATGTAAAACAACTCAAACGTACTATACCTGTAGCGAGTAGCAGCCATAGAAGCGTTAACTACGGCGAATTTAACAGAACCATTTTGTTAACTTCCAAGGAGTTAACCGATTTCTATCGTTCATGTTCGCAGATATATGATTCACCGAGTTATCCTTTTGTTACACTGATAATTCTAAAAACCAACTGCAAAAGCCTAATTTGTAAAGTGGTTAAGTTTTAATCACTTTTATCAAATGCAAAGGAAAACAAGAAAGTCTCGCCCTGACTCATATAAAACGTAAGGTAATCCACACACCCACCTTCAATGTGGGCTATGGGATTTGCTGATTCCAAAGGAATGCGTGATGATTACCCATCCAACGACCAACGGCAAAACGATTCTTATCAAAATCCTACCAAAACTTCCATTTATTTATTTTTCTCTTTTTCTTTTACAACATTATAATCAGCCAAAAATACCCTTCAACATAGTTATGTTAACTCATAACAAACGCAGCACTATACTCTAAACTACATTGTTTGAAAAAGTTCTGACATGAAATAATGTAATTCGTTGTTTTTTAATATGGGCTTTATAAAATATCGCATTTTTTGTGAAATAAACTGCATTCATAAATTACTGAAAAAAAAGGATTATCCGAATTGTTAGTAAGAGATTTAGGTATCATGTAACAAACTTGACCTTAAATTTTTGAAATATGAATAGTTTTTTTGCTTTGCTCACGACATTGGTACTAAATAATACAAAGGACAAAATGTTGTTATAATATCAAATAAAACATCTTAAACTACGACCGTTGTAATGATTGTTTTAATTTATTACTATACAAACTTTAAGCAGGTAAAAGTATTTTTCCACGCTTATAGCAATTCAGTTTTTGTCATTTAGAAATCTTTGCCAGAGTTTTGCACCACAAAATTTAATATATTAGTAGTTTAAAATAAGACTGTCTTATTTCAGTAACAGAAACTTGTGTGAATTGGAAAAAAGTTCAAAATAATTTACAATAGGTTGACTAAACATAATGTATTTAAGAGCTCGAAGCATTGTTTATTTAAGCTTATTTTAAATCGCAATAATAAAGCAGAATCTTTTGAAATGTTAACAATAGTTAACGATTTACTTAACAGCACATTCAAAGATACTGCTATTGCTTTAAAATAAGTGGAATGACTGGCAAATTCTTAATATTTTTAAAAAAGCACGTTACGTTATGCAGCTATGCTAATTGAAAAATTTTTTGCGTCGTGTTAAGTGTCTAAAGATATTCATGGCAAAATTTATGAAAAAAATTTATGTGACTTTCATGGAAAATTCTAAAGAAGAAAGAGAAAATAATACTTTATTACATCCAAAACTAATTTTTAAACATAAAGCAAACTCCAAAAAAAGTTCCCGAAATGCCTTTGGTTGACAAAATATTTTTATAACTATTATTAGATATTGTAGAAGAAAAAGTAGACGCATTGCCAGTCCTGAATAAATAAAAAATGACTGTTGTGTGTTCTGATATTTTGAGTACGAATATAAACTTTTGAATAAATAACGTTGTATTTATTTTTCTTAATCAATATACTTACTTTTGGGATAATGAAATTTTAAATTATGTAAAAATATGAATAAAAACATATCACATCATAGACTAAGGATCTTACAAAGTGAGAGATAAATCTGATAGTGATATTAACAAAAATTTTCAATTGAATTTCTAAACAATATTTGTAAAGTTTTAACTTTACATAAACTTTATTAAAAAATTGAAACAAATGTTATTTTGATATGAAATTATGCAATAAAAACCGAACACAATATAAATGGTAAACACCATTAAGATTTACCTTATTAAAAGCAGTGACTAAGAGAGGGGGTGGCAGGGGCTGAAGAGGGCATTTTAAAATCGAGCTATAGGCTACGGGGAACAGGAGAAGAATTGTGTGGAATGACCCTCTAAAGTTACAATGCAGTACTTATAGGAAGATATATTTATATGCGCATTTGCACGCACGCGTGTATGTGCGTGTGTATTTGTCTGAGTGCTAGTATTTATTTAAGATGACGTATGCAGATCTTAAATGCTTTTTTGATGTATACTAAAAACAAAAAGTTACATGGCCCGTCTGCCTAATCACAATTAAACCCTCATAGTAACACTTTTTGAGCTAATAATGTGTACATAAGTGGCCTTTGATCAATATATATANATGGTCCAACAGAAGAAGTTTCAAAAAAAAAAAAAAAAAAAAGTTCTTAAAAAGATTTAAACATCCGACCTCTTGCACTCAAGCCAAGGCCCCCACCCACTCTGCTATGAGCGAGCCCAACAATGAAAAATTGATTACTCTATGTTTTTATATATATATACATTGAAAAATGAACGAGTACAATATATACAAATAAATAAGAGAGTCTGATATATAGAACATACCTAAAGTTAGACTTTAACTGGTACCAACGTCTGTATTGGCCCTAGCTCAATAGCCAAGTTCGGTCTTAATCTTTTACTTTACCAATGCAGTTAAAATTTCTGATTAAGAATACATGTTAACGTAAGGTAACCAAACGGTGTAAAATTTGAAAATTGAATGGTACGAGGAATATTCTCTAAAATAAAAAGCATTTGAAAAATTAAATGAGCTTGTTCGGAATGAAAGTACGTAAAAAAGGAAGAAAAATGTATGAGCTATTAATTCTATACAATTAGAATCAAACAAATCAATCTTTATTCATTTCCTACGAATCAAATAAAATAACATAATGGAAAGATAACCAAAAAAAAAATAATTAAAAAAAAGCTTTCGTATTAGATTCTTATAGCAGCTTTAATTTTTTTTATAGATTCAACGACCGTTTTTTTAACAATTTGAACACAAAAATAACTTTGAACACTATTGTTAATGATTGAAGGAGATAGAGTTCAGTTTTAAAAGATATACTTATGTAGGCACGTTCCACGCTACAGAGTAAGCCAACGACCTCAGATTTGGAATTTTAAGAAAATAAATTTGAAGTAAATTTTGTACATTACTTCTCCCTTGCACCGGAGCTTCATGGTCTGCCACTCTGTTCTACGCAGAGCACTGTGCTGCAGCATACTTATGAAGATCTTTACTCAGGACGACTTCGTGTCACACCACCGATCGAAGCACAAATCTTAATATTTCATAAAAGCAAATTTTGATTTTGATTTAAATGACATTTTCGTATACTTCATATAATTTTCCGAAAAAACAAAAAATAAAAAAACACTTTTTCCAAGAAGTGAAGCAATTTTCCACTCTACTATAAGCGAATAGCGGTCATAGAGAATCTGATACTTTTCGTTGGACGAGGTCTTGCATCTTACATTTATTAAAAATATACATCAACTGTTTCGTAATTAAATTAGTGAGGTTATAAAGTATATTCGTTACTGAATTATTTATCGACTGAAAAAATTTTTTTCTAACTATGCAAACCATTTTTTCCATGAACTAATGAGGTTATTTTTTTGTTGAAGTTTTTTTTTCATTTATTACTGGCTTATTCAAACAAGATTTTATGGATGAATTATTTAGTCTTTTGTTGTTTTACTCTTTCTAATATTTTTCATTTGTAAAAGAAATTATTTCTAAGCTACTTTCAGCACGTAAAACTATTTTTGCAGGATAAAGAAGTACTAGAGCATAATTATCATTTTAGATAAGAACGAAAGGCTTTTATTTTTTACTCTTACTATCAGAAGTGAACCATGTCATATTTATAATATTATTAAATAACATAAATGGATTTGATAACAACTTAGCCGTACAGACTAAAAGTAAATTGTTCAAATACATCCTAATTTTCAAAGTTTGAATCATCCATTATTCTTGTATGTACTATAATTATGTTTGTAACATATTTTATTGACAAAAAATTAATCGTCGTTTTATAAACTATAAAATTAAGGTTTCCCATATTTCTTAAGCCTCCTTTTAAGCCGTTATCGTAGGTGTTGCATACGTGACTGATTGTCAGAATAAGTGTGTCAGCGCCAAGACGTCAGCGCGTTATTAAAAATGTTAATAAGGTCAATAGTTGTTCTAAAATAATGAAGAGATCTAATAAAACTACCTACTCTCATACTAGCCAGCCAAGCATAATTTGTGCCATAAGCGTTTTCTGTACTTTATAAAGTTATACTTCTTTAGGCGCGTTTTATCCTACAGAGTAAATCAACTATTTCAGATTAGTGACTTAGAGAAAAAGTTAGATGCAAGCGAATTTTGCTTGATTTTCTTCCTTCTTCCCACCCCTCTTCACGTCTTTCTGGCCCCCCTACATCACACAACGCCACCACACTGCACCACATTACACCACAGATTTTGAATTTTACTTATTTTTTCTGTTAACCAATTTCTAAAAACAAAAAAAAAAACCGGGTGTGAGTCTTGGGACCCGCAGCAGAAGTAAAACTTCTAACTTAAATGTTATTAAACTTTGTTCAACAGAAATTAAGAAAATTGGATAACGCCTAATTTTAATAGGTGTTTCGAAATTCGGTATAAAAATACTAAACATTTTATTATTATGACGTATTCGAGCAGTCAAGAGCATAAAATACAAATACTAATACACACTTCTTATGTTACACGTGTATCGACAAATAGAATTTTAAACGAACCGTTTTGTCGAAAAATATGATTTTTTTTCCAATTTTGCCTACTATAATAGTTAAATAATCCACTGTATCTGGTTAAAATAAAAGAAAACAATAGACATATAGCTATGCTCTATTATAAACTTTTAATTTGTTGTCCAGCTCATTTTCTACGATTGTTTACAAATTAGTGTTAAAATTTACGCTTGCTTACAACTAATTTCTATTAATTTCAAAATTAAAAATAAGAATATGGGCTTTGGTTACGTGACAATTACTTTTATAATACATAATATAGAATAGAAAATGGATCATTTCATCGCTAGAATATGTACGATGTAGCTCTGCCTTTCAGATATGATTTATTATTTTTAGAACTATTTCAATTTCTTGTATGAATCCGTGTAACATATATTTTGGCACCTTAATAATTATTTTCCAGGTGTGGAATTATTTTTGGCCTATCTGGCCTTCTTTTCAAGATGTGACTGTTTTTCCAGTTTTAGGAAGTTATGTTGATTTTAATTTTACTAAGATTTTGTCAACGTCCGTATTAATATTTTAAACATGCCATGCAAAAAAAAATTTGTTTAACTTGTTCTTTTAAAGATACAGTCAAAAACCCAAAAAATTGAGGTTATGTTCGTGCATAGTCCAACCCTATTTTATTTGTGCACGTTGATTATGTAGTTCCTCTTTAGATTACCCGTATAAATGGTTATATTGAATTTATTTATCGTCTTTTTCGAGATATGACTGTTTTTCAAATTTTGATAGGTTATGTTGTATAAAAAATTTGTCGAACATCTTGTAAATGTCTTTATTAATTATTTAAACACAAAATAGAAAAGAAGATAAATTCTTATTCGTTCTTTTCGAGATACAGTAGAAAAACGAAATAACTCAGGTTATGTTTGTGCATAGTACAACCCCTCTATATTTATGGACCTCGGTTATGTAATTTTCTTTTAGAGAGCCCGTGAAAATTGTTATTTTTATCTAATTTTGCTTTTTAAACGTGTATATAATGACCAGGACATGCAACACGTACATATTTATACAGTATACACACGTATACTTTGCGTCTAGTGTACGTATGTACAGCTTTTTTCCTCTCCCTTTATTTTTTCTCCTAAGCAAGTGCATCGGCCTACAGTATGTATAAGGTGTAGAAACATACATACCACATACTTATTATATACAGTAGCAGTGGAAAGGGAAGGGATCAAGCGACGTACATGCAAGAGAGAGGGAGAGAAGGAGAGAGAGAGACGAAGCGGGAGAAATAGCACGTGTAAGAGAGGAGGAAGATTGAAGAGAGGGCTTGGGCCGCAGGGTGGGTGGCTACGTTTTTTCATAATGCTTTTCCCCTCACGTGGCTGTTCATGGTCCAACAGAAGAAGTTTCAAAAAAAAAAAAAAAAAAAGTTCTTAAAAAGATTTAAACATCCGACCTCTTGCACTCAAGCCAAGGCCCCCACCCACTCTGCTATGAGCGAGCCCAACAATGAAAAATTGATTACTCTATGTTTTTTTACAGTTCGTAACTTAGTTTTGAGGATGTTTCCTACTTCTATAAAATAATAACAGAATTTTATCAAAATTAAAAATAGTCATATTCAGACGATTTTGTATCCACTCATATTTTTGTCAACGTGCGTTAGAGTATTAAATATTGAGAAATAATACAATAAAAAATTGTGTATAATATGGGCTCTTATGGGACGGCTGATGAATCAGCATTAAAAGCTATGATGAAAATAATAAATGTAAATAAAACTTAGAAGACTAACAAAAAACTAATCAAGGAGTACTCTGTCCAAGTTTTAACCCATGTTATAATACTTTTTATAGATTGAAACATTAAAATCATTTAAAATATCACACATTACGTTAGTATTTTGCACACACTGCCATTCTTTATTTTTTACTAGCCTAGTATTGCTATAAAAAATAAAGTTTGAAAAACGCTTTTATGTTTTGATTAGGGATAAACTGTTGAAGGTCTTAAATTTATTACTAAACTGACTCTCTTCCTGTCAAAGATTAGAAAGAAAGCCATTTCTTTGTTTATACTTCAATAGGCGCGGTATTTGCTAGAGTAAATCGATGACTTCAGAGATCTCACCATAAGAAAAACTGTGATAAAAATAGATTTTTTTTATCACGTTACCCTGCGCCAGTCCTATTCAGACTACAGTTTTACACAGCCCATTTTTTCATGTATAAATTTAAACCTGTGGTTTTTTGCACGCATGTAAAGTACCTTACCCAGTATGCTATGACTAACTATGAAATAAGACATTAATTTACTTTATTTTATGGCATGGTTCACATCTGATATTTTATTTGTATGTTTATTTACTATTTGTTGATTGATTTGCTTTGTTAAAAACTACATAAACTATTATATTATTTATTGAATTACCAGATACTTTTTTGTACGAGACTTACTTGTAAGAGATATACATCTGTACTGAACCTTATTGTTTTTACTAAGGACGCAAATAATGGTTAAATACCGTAATAGACGTCTAAAGCAGGAAAATTACTATTCTTACTTTGGGATTTCTCGTTTAACATTAAAATAGTAATGGGTCCATTGTTAAAAAAAACTCTTAGCCACGTATGTGCATGTAACTAGGGAAATTACAAGAATGCCTTGGCATGAACAAAAACTCCTAAGTAAAGTTCATTCGAAACGCACTTAGAGCCTTTGATAAGAATAATATTGTTCACATACGTCATTGGCGTATTAAAAAATAGCCTAAGATTTATTGTTACTCATTTACTGAGACAAGAGTGAGGACAAATATTTTCAACGGTTTTTGAACCATGAATCTATGATTAGAAGTAAACACGAAATATAAGAAATTAGTAATCTCAGAGGTGCGATTTAATTGAGCAAAGACCTAGTCTTCAATTGGTGAGCATATTTTACCAAGCCCCCGAGCTATAACAACCACAGCCCAAACGACTGGGCTATCATGGCCCCCTAAGCTACTGTTTATCAATCAAGTTTATATTAAGGGAACTCTGAAAAGGCAAGTAGAAGATTAATTAACTATTGGACAGCAAGTAAAAAAAGGTTTATTTACTTTTTCTTTCTTGCACTGCTTAGCTCGCTAGAGACTTATTGAAAAAAGTCTCGAGGAAAGAGTGCAAGCTGGATCACAATTGATTTAGTATTGCGACACAAATAAATATACAAAGGGAAGCAATCCCGAAATTAAAAGTCGAATGTTTATCCTTAGATTAACAACATAACTATAATTTTAATAAGTAAATCCAATTACCTTTACTCGAAAGGAATACGTTGTACAATACCTTAATATTATCAAGTTATATTGAAGAAATAACATTAATCTATAAGTGCAACTAGCAAAGCTCTGAGTCTTAATAAAAAGGGGAAAAAGCTTTCATGAATATAACTAGGCTCACCAAGCCAAGGACGAAAAAAATGTATCCAAAGCAGCAAAAGTACAGAGAAAGCACGTATTTAATAGCACGAAGTACATAAAAGTTGTCACGGCTCAGCAGAAGACAGGCTCTCGCGCAGGTGTTACTCGCACACCAGTTTGTAGGCGAAGAGAGCGAGCGTGAAACATCGCAGCATTGAGGGGCTCGAGTGCTCGAGGAGCTGAGGCGGGGATACCCTCCTGAGCGCATCTGTGTGTAGGTTGTTGAGCTTAGGAAGCGAAGAAACTGTAGTAAGAAAACCACTACATTCGTAACTCTCATGAGAGCTCCCTAACACCGCTTCACGGATGGAGAAATGTAACAGCGCTGCTGCTTGGGCTCGCCGTTGGCTTGGCATTACAATTATTCTCACGTGACCACTTTTCAGCCTAAGAACCTTACTTCTACAGATCATGTTGAAATTTCCATACCTGTTATAATAGTTTTATGGATCTAATTATGGGTTTAAACGTAACCATTTATGTGGTTTTTTCTATTGATATTTTTTTTACAGATAAGGTTAGTGTGTTAAAGAAACTAACTTTAAATTAAATAAGGATCGTAAACATTGAAGCATTTACATAAAGATCTTAGTGTACTTACTTTTAGACTTTGGGATATTCGAAAATACTATTTATTAACTTGTTTACTAAATTCAAGACGCTAAAGATTATTTAATTTTTTTCGCGTAGGTTCATAAATAGCACCAGCAGAGATACACTGACATTGATTTTAAAAGTGATGGTTCTTAAAATACTGTACTCTATACTTCGATAATGGGTTTTATTTACATTGTTTTATTCCATGTAATTTTGGGATGGGTTAATACATTCGACGCTTAATTAAAAAAAACATTAATACGAGTTTTTTGTCATTATAATACTCAAAATATAAATATCATATAATATCTCTGTATTAATATTACATTTAAATAAGCTTAGATTTTTTAAAGACATTTTTAATTTTCATGTTACAGTCTAATTTTATAATTTAAAGTTTCACTAGATATACTAAACAACAAAACAAGTGCTAATATTTCTGTAAAAAAAGAAGAAAATGCTATTTTACCATGTAAAGCAACTAGAAGAAAAATTCCTAAAATTTCATTGCTACGTGAAAATAGCAGTTTGATTTATTTCAGAAGGATTTTACCATACAGTAAGATTAATACAATTTCCTGCCACACAATATATAATTAGATACTGTACGTAAATATCTTACGTTATAATAGGGTCACCTTGGATTTTAGCTGTAAATATTTATTCCTGCAGGAACATGTTCAAAAGAATCTCAGAACCCAGATCCTCATCTCAACAGTGCATCTAACCAAAAAAAGACAAAAAATAATGTCAGGGAAAGGCTAAAAAAATGGTAAAAATAGTATCAATAGGATTGTCGCGTTTGAAGTGAAAAAAAGAATTGATATTAGAAAATACTGTACATAAAAGAATGCGTTGTTTCAAGATAGAAAAAAATGAGCCTCGTTGCGCCCCTATCGGTCAAGCCATTATTTTGCGAATCGCAGTAATTGCCATTTCAAGCATTATTTTTGAAACTCAATAACTTGCATTCATATTAACAATTAGAGCTAAAATGAAACCTAAAGGTAGGTATACAAGCCCCTAACATATACACAAAATTATAACTAGATCAGATGTAAGCTATTTACGAACCGCAGACAAAGAAAAAAAGCCCTTTCAAAAAATGGGCCTAGATTTTTTTTGTGATACGAAGGACTATTTTTCAAACGCGATAACTATATTTGTTAGCTATTGTACAATATGATACATTTCCAATCATCTCACTGATTCTTAAATGCCAAAAAAAATTGGGAAATTTAAGTGTACTTTTTTGTTAGAACCCTAACTTGTTTCCAAGTATTAAAAACATTGATAGATTTAAGTATATTTTACAAGGTACTGGTGGGGTGGCTCAAAGTTGGCTGTGGTGGCTTGCTACTACTTTGAGCCACCACACCAGTATTTTGAAAAATGCGCCAATGAAGACCACATCCACTTCTTCACAATGTGGTCAGCAAACAGCAATATCTCTGGATTGGAGCATCCAAAATTAGAATTTTTTTATTTGTAATAGTTTCCAATAAAATCAACTTCACCCACATCAACTAATGTCTCATAATAAACATAATTTTTTTATGCTTAGCAGCCATATTATTGTATAGTTTTTTTAAAAGTATCACAATAATATTTCATGTTACTAAAAAATGACAACCACATGAAAGGTTATTTACAATTATATCTTTAATAACAATTAAAAAAAAAATTTATTATGTTTGAGTGATTATTTTGTAAGTCCTAAATGATATCTAATTGTAAGCATTTAAGAAAATTTTTTTGATCGTATGTCGTCTGTTAAACGTATATTATCATACAGGATACTATTTTATTAATTATTATTTATCAAAAAAGTTAATTTTCTGTAAATTTAATCGTTTTACATAAATTTGGTTTTTAAAATATTGCGCACAGCTTTGACTTCAACTTTGCGCTTAGTAGTACTACCTACCGCTTACTAGGTGATAACTGCTAGTTTCTGGGGAGCATCACAAGTAAGAAAGTAGCAAATAGTATATAAGAAGAGCCGCACTACGACCAATTGATACGGCCTTAAAGTTCATGCAAATACGTGTAATGCATGTATCTTATTCTACCAACTGTTAATCATACGAAGCAGTGGGAGTAAAACATATAAATTCAATAAATATCACTGTACGTAAGAAATTTTGCCTCATTTTCTTTCCTCCTTTACTCTTCACTCCTCTTCTCATTCTTTAGTCTGTCTTGGGTGCTTAAAACCTTTCCACCACCCAACCAAGTATAGAGGCAATTGACTCCAGGTCAGCAAATTGATAACTGCCTTACAAAGGGATGAATAGTAATCAACTCCCTAGAGTTCTTTCTAAAAAAGCCTACCTAGGACGTAGCCGTTTAATTTCTGGAGGACTTTTTTACGGCAACCTCCTCACACCCTCCCAGGCCGACAAGGGGTGATCTCACCCAGAGGATCAGGATCACCCCTATCAATCCAAGCACCTTCGCTCTCCGAAGGCCACCACCCTCTGCTACGCCATTGCAGGCCACTAGTCTGGACCCGATAGAAGGGTTGAAATCCTTCGTACTCAGTGTGATCCATGAAACACACTGAGGTGTTGCCTCAGAACACCTGCATGTGTTGTCTCCACTCCAGGGTCCTGAAGCATCTTAGCATCGGGACAATCATCGAGGTAAAGCAGAACGAAAATATATATCTATGAAAACTTAGTAAAAAAAAACAAAAATGTATCTATACATCAACCACCTTTGTGGCTAGACCTTCCAGGTCTTTAAGAATTTTTGCACAATTGTCACACACCTACAGCAATCTGGACTTTGATGAGACCAGCCAACCTACCATGTAAATGCCTTATGTTATACATAGATTATTGAATAAAAGCGTTAGCCACAGTGCAAAACATATTTGTCATTTAACTATATACTTCATTCGTGTGTCTTTTAGCCACCCTCTACACGTTTTATAAATAAACATCTACAATCATACATGAACTTTGTCTCATTTAATATAAAAATTATAGCACTGCAGTTGTATGTAATCCAATTATTTTCAAAATAAAAAATACAGAAAAAGAGTTTAAAACAAATTATTGAATAATTATGAATAATACGTTTGTGACAAATTTTAAAATGAGTAATTATTGTCAATAAACATCCAAAATGATATTTTGTTACTCATGAAATGATCACAGAAATAGCATACATTTTTTTTATTTCTCAAAGTTGTCATAAACAATATAAAATTGTTAATATGTTTGAACATGTGTATTATTTTTTATTATCCAGCAAAAATTCATCACATTACTTTAAAAACATCACTATACAGCACAGCAGCTATCCGAAAAAAAGGAAGAGTATGCAATCACCACAATTATTTATTTATGACAACTACATTCACTATAATGAATTTTTTAAGGAAGCTTAGGCGATTTTAAACTAAATGATGGCTAATTTTGAAATTCAGAGATTATATAAATAAAGTACGCCAGATTATTTTACGCAAAAGTAATAGGTAGGTCAACATCTTCATTTTTAAAAAAATTACTTGTAAAAATTTTTCATTTTAACACGTAACCTGACGGAACCCGAAATTAAATGGACTATTTAATGAAATGAAAAGCTATGGGCCCAGAAGTCAAATAAGTACATACACTTTTAATTATAAAGAATCAATTACCTTAAAAAAAATAGGGTCAACATGTTAAATTTCCAGAAAACAGTGAGAAAAACGTCGAATGTGAGAATTGATTTATTCAGGGACTGTAAGTGCGCATATGCTGTACATACAGAAACCTACAAGCATAAAGATTTAAGTCAAACACGAGTATATACATATATAACAGCAGAAGAGAGCAAGAAAGTACGGTGTTGTCAGTTTTGTTGTGGCAGGGCAGTCATCTTTACACAAAGTACCTCGGGAAAACTAATGATTTTTTAAATATCTATTTGCTGGTAAATTTCTCCGTAGTATTTCAATTTGGTTGAAAAACTTATACAATGAATATAATTGTAAAAAAAAATCCAAACAATCTTTGGCATGATAATTACTCCATAGGGTCGAGTATCATACATTATGAAGCTTTCATATTATATATAATATTACATAAGTATAAGCGTCATCCATGCAGTAAAGTATAGCAAGCGCGCATACCTATTACACANAAATAAACCTGATGAAAATAATTTGGGTACAAATTACAGTGTACAAGGAAAGCCCTGGTCGCACGAGCGCGAAGGTTGCGACAACTCGAGAGCGAGCGAGCGCATATACATACATATATATATATATGTATGTATGTATATACTCATATATAATGCGCTGAGTCGGAGAGAAGCTCCGAGCTCGCTCTTCCGTGCGCTTCCGCCTTTCAGGCTGGTAAAGCATTGCTCATTGCTCCTCTGCGCTTGTGCCACTCCAAGTGCTAATATTAATGATAATTTATTATAATCGAGCTAATGGCTTATATTACTGTTCAATGCGTGTACATGAATATTAGTTTGTTAATAAAGCTGATTCAAAGTTATATAAGGAAAGCTTATAATTTATTATAAAGTGTATCCCAGCTGTTGCTGTGTCTGATGGCACCATCAACTTTTCGCCTTCCTCCCTACGGTTCCGGTGAGCTTCTTCGCAAGCTCATCAGTTTTATAGAAAATCATACTTCTAAAGATGGTCCTTCGAGCCAGATCGTAGGGGGTCAAGTTTTATCATAGCCATCTTGGCACTCGCCGTCGACCATGCGACGAACTCGCAGCCATCTTGGTTGCATCCGTTCACACATTGGAACTTTCTTTTGCATTGGTGAGGTAAGTTGTAAGACTCCTTTTTTTTTCTCTGCGTTTGCTTTCGAGCACGCAGTATAAATATTGAACACATCACGTGTTCTTTCTCCTTTTACAGTACAGTTGCTGTTGTAATGCCTTTGCACACTTATACGCACTTTAAATTTCGTTGCTGTATATTTCAACAGCACCTTTATCTATGCGTGCACATACGCGTACATTCTTATTTTCTCTCTCGTTTCTCGTGCGTACGAGAACATCCATCTTTATTATTATGACGCGTAGTACAGAAAAGTGAGCATAAGGACAGTGTATACGTATAGAAATACACTTAAAGACATCTAGGCTCGCGTGCTTCATTCAATCCTGCTGACGCTGCTGTGAGATGATGTCATTGTTGCTTCTGTTACTGTGAACCATCGCTTGGTGCTGTTTGTCACCATCTTTTCGAGGTCTAAATATCCAAGGCAAGTACCGAAAGTCTTCTTCTGGGCCCATTATTGTTGCTGCCATTGCCTTGCTGCTGATCGTCACCACAAACATGTTTTTTCATTAATTTTTTTCCTTTTGAACCTTTGTGAAATTTGTTAATTAACATAATACATTTCTTGTCGTTTAATCATTACTTAAGTATTTATACATTCATTGGGCCTTTTCTTCTTTCTCTTTTCAAACTTATTTAAGAATAAGCTATTGTTCTTGGTTTTCATGGTTAATGCTCAATTCTGTATATTCTTATTTGTAAAAAATGAAGTAAAAAACATTCAAAGAATTTAATGTAGGCCAATTTAATTTTTACCGAGTTTTGCTAACATGACATAGTAAATAATAATTCATTTTAATTATTCAAGAAAATAACACTTTAAAATGGTTTAAGGGGTAAAATACTAATCCTATTTGATGACATTTAATATTTGCATAAACAATTGTAGAATTGGTGAGAACATCTATAGCTAGTAATAGACCACGTCTTCTTGTCTATTAGAGTACTGGCTTAGGCTAGTATTCTCCAATCTGAGACAGTTCAACTAAACGTTTATCCTTGAATGTAAGGTCCCGAAGCAACGCTCAAAGACACTTGAATTCCCACTGATGGCTGCACTGAAAACGACGTTAATGGCACTGCACCTGAAACGTGAAAAATACGACTGCTTAACGACGCCCATAGCTCGGCCAAACTAAGCTCAGCTCCTGGAGACCCTTACATAGAGGAAGTCCCACCGTGGGTAGCCCGTCGGGAAGCAAGCTACTCTCCTAGTGAAAAACGAGTTCCACGACCTGACAGAATACGCTGTTTGACAATGGCCTGCAAAGAACGAGACGAAAGGCGGATTTCTTGAATAATCAAGTTCACTTTATTTGTTAAAATTATGTGGGCGTCTAGGCCTGGAAAATCTCGTCGCAATCCAGCTCTACGCCAGGGCACAAATTCCGACAATCATACTACTCTCTCACCCACTCTCGCTCTAACAATCTCTTCGATGCACGATCCCAGGGGCCAGCTCCCACGGCTCGCCCTGGCTACCCACGGCCGATACATACAAACACACGCTCCCACGCACTACTTCTCATGAAAACACTACACGCTACTTTACCTCAGAGTTTATCATCTCACTCTTCTCTTCAGCGACTGAATGGGCTGGTGACCTTGACCTCGCAGTTGACAACTGATGACGGCGATGATGGTTCCTTGGTCGTCGGGCACTAAGTCGGGTACGGCTGGCTGATCGTGATCGCTGTCTCTCCTCGTCCTTTTCTCCTTCTTTCTCGATTCTCCATCTCTCAACTACCGAAATCGTAAAAAACTTGGGAGCTCTGGTTTCAGCAGATGCTACTACAAAAGTGAAGCGTTAGGCCCACCAATTAGTGCAGCCTCGTGCGTTACCACACAGTGGCAGTAACGACAGGGCATCATTCACACACATTTGAACGTGACGCAATTTATAGCACACACGCTTAATATAGATACATATGTATACATACACTCTTCGTCAATAAAGCAACACTGGATTAGTACAATGTCGCGGTAGTTGCAAATATTTTATAATCCCCAATTACACAGGTAGACCCTTATTAACTAGAACTATACATTCTTGGGCTTTCCTTCGGCACTCTGTCTCCTTTTCGATTTCTCACACATAAAACAAAATAACGAACCAAACCCGGGTCTTGATTAGTCTTATAGTAGGTATTTATGACTTTCCCTTTTTAGGGCGCATCTCGGCACAGAGGAAAAAGAGAGAAATGACTTCGTCACAGATTATACGGCTTACGATCCTTGTTGAGGTTTGAATTAGCTTCTTTTCCTTTTTTAGACCCCTCAATAAAAGTTCTTCACACTTATTTCTACACTAAGTAGTGTTACTTGTTTAAAATAGAAGGTTATTATAAAACTTAGTTGGACCTGTACAGTAAAATAAAAAATGTGTTTTCTAATTTCTAAAAATAGGTTAATCAAAAATGACTCAAGGCCAAGAAATCGCAAGGCAAAAAAAATTTCATGCCTCCTTTGAGCAGTTTTAGCAAATTCTTTCGCAGATCTTCAACTTTACTTCTCTTAATTCAAATCACGTTTATTTTGAAGATGACGCTTTTAGCAGAGGAAAATATTCATATTCTTTAAATTATGGTGAGTTTACTTATCATCTTAATCGACTTAGACAGTCACAGGTCTCAACACAGACTATTACCCCCGGATCAAGTGTCACAAATTTTACAGCGTCAACCTTACCTAATATAGATCTCTCCCACTTCATTAGTGACAGAGCAGATTGGCAGAATTTCACGAATATTTTCCCTGCATTGGTGCACAATACAACTGAGATACCATTTATTCTCAAGCATCATTACCTTCGTTTACAGGTAACCAGTGAAGCTGCTGAGTTCATTAGTAACTTGCCTCTAACTGCTGATAACTATGTTCAGGCTTGGAACACCCTGTTTGAATACTACGACAATAAACGTCGCCTAGTAACTAGTTACGTAAATTTGATCCTAAACGCCAATCCTATGAAAAGTAGTTTAGTAAGCCAACTTAAATCATTAATGAGTAAGACCATTAAGCCACTTACAGCCCCAGAAGCTCTGAACAGATAAGAACATGGTCTAGGAGACTTATTTATAGGGGTAGTTTCTGATAAATTGGATTTCGGAACTGCCAAGGATTGGCAAAAACATTTAGGTGCTATTACTGAACTGCCTACACTTGCACAGTTTAAAGAATTTTGAAACGCACAATTAATTACTTTAGAGTCTTAGACGCCCAGACCCAAGTCAGATTCTGTGGCTCAAACAGCCAAGCCTGGCAAAAAGGAAAGTGGTTAGACTATGACAGTGACTCATCAAACAAATGTTTCTAAACCTAAAGTTTCTTGCCCTTGATGTGACAATCGTGATCACAACATCCGTTATTGTAAGGTATTCAAATCAAGATCCTGGTCAGACAAAAGAAGTATTCAGCTTAAAGGAAACCTCTGCGTAAATTGTCTGGGCTATCGCGCCACTAAGTCGTGCAAAAATACTAGCACTTGCAATATATGCCATAAAAAGCATCACACATTGATGTGTCTCGAGCAAAAAGAGAACACTACTGAATCGTGAAACCACGATGCCAATAAGGGTCCATCTACTCAAGTTGTCTTGGCAATTCAACCATCGATTTCTATAAAATCAGTACTCTTAGCGACAGCTGAAGTGTAAATAGTCTCTACGTCAGGACAACGAATTTATGTGAGAGCTCGTTGATCCTTGTTCTCAAGTGTCTTTAGTTTCTAGGGCACTTGCTCAACTGCTAAACTTACCTCTAAAAAAGGTAAATGTTTCATTGTCAGGTGTTCGAGGTCAACTGTTTGCTATCGCTAACCACTCAGTTAGCTTTCAAATCAAACCCCATTTCAAAAATCAAACGCATGAAGTAAATGCTCTTTTAGTTAATAAAGTAACGTCTTACTAACCATCTTTGTCGTGTTTGACTTCAAATCTTGACCCTTTAAAGGGATTACAGCTGACTGATCCTAATTATCTGAATAATGACCCAGTCGAATAATTACTTGATGGCACTGTCCGTACCCAAACTATCGAGGGCTCAATTAAAAAGGGCAACTCAACTGGCCCAATAGCCTCTAAATCTGTATTAGGCTGGCTTTTGTCCGGCTCTTCTTGCGGTCAATCTCATTCTAACGTAAGTCGTTTAACAACTCTTAACGTCAGTGAGGAAGCATCCACTCTATTCGGTTCATTGAAAAAACTTTGGCAAGTTGAGGAATTTGCCACCTAAACCTACGCCACTCTCAGTGGATGAAGCAGAGTGTGAGAAGTTCTTCCAAAGAACTTATTCTTGAGATCCGTCAGGGTGCTATACGGTTAAGCTTCCGTTTAAAAAATCTCCTAAATATTTATATGAATCCCAAGCTGAATCATCAAAAAGGGCTAAGGTCATGTCTTCTAAGCTAGAGTCAAGCTTTGAGTCCCATGCCCAGTTTCGTGTGTCATACAGCAAATTTCTGGTCGAATATTAAAATCTTAAACTCATGACTCCAATAGACAATCACGAAAATCCTGTGCGGTATCTCCCTCATCATGGAGTGTTGCGTGAGTCGAGTACAACAACCTCACTAAAAATAGTTGTTAACGGTTCTGCCACCACTCGCAGTGGCATCTCTTTGAGTTCTTGTCTTTATACTGGGGAAAATTTGTTGCTGAATTTATTTGATTTTATTATGAAATGGCGTGAATACAAAGTTGTATTTTCGGCTGATGCAGAGAAAATGTTTCAACAAATTCTCTTGCATGAATCAAATCAAAAAGTTTCAAGCCATTCTCTGGCATAAAAATCTTAGTGAACCTGTGAAATTATACCTCCTCACAATAGTCACTGACGGTCTAGTTTGCTTGCCCTTTTTAGCCTCTCGAGTACTTAAAGAATGAGCACTATTAAACCATTAAGAGTATCCTTTGGGAGCTCAAATACTTCAGGAAGAAGTTTATATGGACGACTTCTTATCAAACACTCATTCAATACCAGAGAGCGTAAACAAAATAGACGAGTTGACAAAAATAACAAGCTTAGAATATCTTCAGTTGAGAAAATGGTGCAGCAATTCAGCCCAAATTCTCGAAAAAATATATTTCCCAAACATCGCCCTTTTACGGCTTTGGATTTATCAGGATCTAGTAAATCTACTTCAGTGTAAGGTATTGAGTGAAAGACCTGCTCTGATGAATTTTACTTTCAAACGGATAATTTTAAGGGCAACAGAGCTTGGACTAAACGCTCTCTTTTAGCCCAAATTGTCCAATTTTTTGATTTACTAGGTTAGATTTCCTCTGCAATTATTAAGTCAAAAATAATGATGCAGGAACTTTGGTTACCAAAGACTTCTTCGGGCTATTAGTTGCCCCCGGAGTTGTGCAAGGAATGGCATGACGGGATAAGTGAAGCGGCGTCTTTTAGCTAAGTCAAGATCTCTTGTTGGAATAATTTGCAACCAAAGTCAAATTCTATGAAATTATACGGTTTTGCTGACGCTTTAAAGATTGCGTATGCTGCCATAATATACACGCGTGTTGTTACACCTAATAGGGTTTTTGTGGTCCTTAAAGTGGAAAAAACGAAAGTAGCGTCTATCAAAACTATAAGTTCTTCTCGTCTTAAGTTGTGTGCTGCTTATCCCCTTGCTAAACTTGTAAATCATTATTTATCCACAGTAGGTCTAAGTAAGGTAAAAACTTATCTCTGGACAGATTCTAAAAACATCCTATATTGGATTAATACCGTACCCTCCCGTTGACCAACCTTGTCACTAATCGATGCTGCAACATCATGACTCTTGTTCCCAGAGCAGTCTGACATCCTATTGCCACTACGCGAAACCCTTCTGACTGAGCCTCGAGAGGAGTTACTCCTAATGAATTACTCAAAGAAAAACAATGGTTCAATGAACCAGAATTTCTGCATTCCACTGAAATTGTCTATCCCCAGCTTAAGTTTGACAAAACTACAAATAAAATTTAGCTCCAAATCTGTCAACTTGCCAAGTCTCAAGCTCCCCAGCTTACTGAAAATCGTAAGACTTGGGATCTTCAATTTAAATATACTAATAAGTATAAGTTGCTTAGGATCATGGCTTACTATATATGCTTTATTTATAAGCTGATGCATAAATGTACCTCCACGTCTGCGCTAATTATAAAACATATAACCTTAGGCACTCCTGTGTGGAAAATTAAAAGTTTTCCTTTTATCAACTTAATTGATCTTCTTTATAGAGAAACTCCCAATCTTAAAATTTCTGAGTTAGACAATGCTCGATTTTTTTGGGTCAGATTTCATCAACAAAAATATTACCCTCGAGAGTACAAAGCTTTCTTTCAAGCCTCTGAAAGAGTAAAAAATTAAGCTGATCTTATAAAATTGGACAGTTCATTGATCAAATTACGGCCTATCTTTATTAATGGCATACTTAGAGTAGGTGGCAGGCTTGTTTATGGACAGATCTGTGAAGAAGTTAAGCATCTCTTTATTCTTGCTCCTAAATATTATTTAAATGATCTGATAGTTCGTCATCATTATCATCATTATCAAATGACTTTGCACGGCAATGTGCAAGCTACGCTTTTCTCTATTCGTCAAATGTACTGGATAGTACGTGGCCGTTCAGTAGTCAAAGCTATCCTTAACAAATGCATTAAATAGCGACGGTATGCTAGTCCAGTACAAAAGCAGCTCATGAGTAACTTGCCTTGATCCCGTGTAGTTCCTGCCTCTGCGTTCACTAAAACAGGCGTTGATTATGCCAGTCCTTTCCCAATTTGGTTAGCTAAAGTTCGAGGCCGCAGAACTCAAAAGGAGTACATAGTGTTATTCGTGTGTATGTCAACCAAGGCAGTTTACCTTAAAATAGTAGAGGACTATTCTTTTCCGGCTTTTCTCGCCACTTTCCATCGTTTTTCAAGTTGTTGCGGCCAATGTACTGACCTCTATAGCAATCAAGGCACTTACTTTGTAGGTGCTGCCTCTAAACTTAAAGAAGCTTTAGATCGAATACTATCACCAGACAAACTAGTGAACCAATTCTAAAATTTAGGCACCAACTGGCACTTTAACCTGCCTTCCGCTTCCCATTTCGGAGGGTTGTGTGAAGCTGCGGTGAGATCAACTGAGTATCACATCAAAATATTTATTGGAGAGCAGGTTCTGACATTTATAGAGTTCTCTACCCTTTTTTGTCATATCGAGGCATGTCTTAATTCTAGACTTTTTCTAGCTCTCTCAGATGATTCTCAGGATTTTCTCCCCTTGATTCCTGCTCATGCTCATTTCATAAATGCAACACCAGATTATTTGATTCCTGAGCCTCCTGTAGATCAGAAGGAGCTCACGCTACTTAGGCGCTGGAAGCTGATCTCTTTCTCTCTACAAAGTTTTTGGAAACTCTAGGCTTCCGAATATTTGAGTTCTTTACAAGCTCGCCAGAAGTAGTATACAAAGGAAAGGTCGATTCGTATAAATAATTTAGTTTTAATCAAAAAGAAAAGCTAGAGTAGCTAAGATTTTTAAGGGTTCTGATAATTTCCTACGAGTAGCAAAGTTACGTACTGCTAATGGTATTCTTACCAGGCCGGTAGTAAAATTAGTACTTTTAATTCCTGAGGAAAAAATTAAAAAATCATTCTGACTTTATTTAGATTTACAAGGGAGAGGGAAAAAGGAATCAGTATCTTTCTCCTAGTTTATTAGTTAACTTCTAAACCTCATTCTTGATTTAGTAAAATTTTTTACTTTATATGATTTTGACTTATTTTCTTTAGAGCATTGTAAAGAACGGCGGTCCTTATTCTTATTATTTCTGTGAAACAATTAACATAATAGATACTACTTATTTAAATATGTATAATCATCATAACTACTTTTGTTTAAAACAACAAAATCTCTTTAGTGCGTGTCACTGGCTTTGACATACCAACCCGGGAGTATATATAATATCACATAAGTATAAACGTCATCCATGTAGTAAAGTATAGCCAGTGGGCGCACCTATTATATATATATAAATGTATATGAAATGCGCTAAGTCGGAGAGAAGTCCCAAGCTCTCTCTTTAGTGCACTTCCGCCTTTCAGGCTGGTAAAGCGTTACTTCTTGCTCGTCTACGCTCCTGCCACACTGAAAATAAAAAGCGGCTAGTATAGCTTGGATGCACGGCTACTTTAGCATGGTTGACCTAAGCAGCTGGTGTTAGGCTAGATTAGCCTGAGAGCCAAGCAGAATCTGCTTGGAAACGTGACCGGTCACAAACTGAGTACTGTGTATACTTCGGCACGTTGGCATACATTAGTGAATTGATATTTTATTTGCTTAACATTAAATTCTATTCCATATTGTCATTAAGTACGTTTACTTTTCATTCCTCCACATTAATCACTTATAACAAAAATTACTGAGCTGATCGTGCCATTTACCAATTTAATTGAAAAATTAATATTTTTTTGTATCCTTGTCTTCAAACCTATTCTTATCATAAGTACACAATCAATACTTTAAAAGTTGTCCGTAATGTAATTAGGATTTTTCAAAATTCAAAAAAAATTTTCTTACACACACATATATCATTAGTAACAAGATTAATTTCTTCAGTGTGAGTTGTAGTAAGCACGTCTCCCTTAATTGCATTGCGCATGTCATTTGTACGCAGTAGAAGCACTGTATTAGTTAATCAAGTTTGGAAATATTAACATAACTTTTAAACGTACTTTTAAAAAATCCTGACTTGTCAAATAACTTTTTACGCGACACGAGTCCCGTATAATGTTTTTCTTACCAAAGGCGCAAATTGCAATTTTGCGTCCATAGGCACACTTTTTGCCCAGTGAATCAGTTTGTGCCCTAGAAAAAACTTTACTGCCCGTGGGCCCAAAATTATAACAAGGGTGCAAAGTATCACCTGAGGACGCAAAGCTGCAGTTTCACTTTGAGCCCATAGTAAGAAATAGTAGTTTTTGTTGGATAAGTACCAACGTCTCTCGGGCTTTTTTGTGGCCCGAGGCACGTCAGGTAGCTACGGAGTGATGGTGCTTAAGTGACGAATCCTATTTTTCCTACCAGGAGCACACCTGACCCTCAAAAATGCCTGAGGCCGGAGAAATAATTGATTATTCATTGTAATAAAGAAGTTACCTTAAATTATTAGTAATTTTACATGTTTTATAATCAAGAGCTTGTTGTTTATTGATTTTAACAAATAAACAATTTAAGAATGAGAGAAAGTCGTACAAGATCGTCAAGTATAAGAATATAAGTTTTAGTAAACTATTTGTTTTTTTTCTGATGCTCGTTGACTCCACAGCATTATAGAGAGTGCTCGACATTCAAACGTCAAAGAACACGCAGACACTGCTGCTTAGTACAACCAACAGTGACATTTTTGTGTGTAAAGGACGAAAGCCACGTGAGATATTATTCGAGAATTACCTGAAATTTTGTGTAGCCGTTGTCGCTCTTGCATGCATTACTGTTTTAACCAGTGCCACGCTGCCGCTTCCTTCCTTTTACAAGCTTATTAAAGATTCGCTTTTTCGATAGGTCCTATGACCCATAGTTTTTTATTTGAATCAATGCTATAATTATAGTAGAATTTGCGGTTGTGTAGTATACAAACGAGAAAAATCAAGCGACTATAATATAATGACACACACAGGAAAAAGCTACAGTAATTTTTACTGTAAAAGCAATGGTTAAGTTGGGACTGAAATTTGTAACTATAATTTGTACCCTAATGCTTAAAAAGTTTCACTGTAGCTTTACGGTAATATTTTACTTACTGTACAACTTATTCTCATTCACTATAATTTTGAACGTAAAACTACAGTCATCTTTCCTATGATTGAAAAAAAAAGATTAAATCAGGGTCGATAATACGGATACTTACATTATTCCACGTTGATTTCAAATTACGTAATGGTAAAGAAGATCGTAGGACCGTTTTTTTAACCAAGAGAAAGATTACTGTAGTTTCATGGTACAGTTATAACAAATAAGGATTAATTGTTCTGTAAATAAAATATTACCTTGAAGCAATGGTAAAATTTAGTAAACATTAGAGTATAAATGGTAGTTGAAATTTACAGTCTCATTTTCATCGTTACTTTTACAGTAAAAATAACTACAGCTTCTTCCTTCGTGTGAGATATAATATTTTATACAGTAAAATTACTAATGACCTATTTATAATAATAGCAATTATAAGTATAATAGTTGTTTTAATAATAATAATAATAATAACAATACTAACAATATATATTAAAATTGAATTTGGCAAATGTCAATGTTTCAGAGCGATAGGTATGATACTTTTGATTTTGTATTTATAATTATAGTCTTTTACATAATGTAAACAATTTTTCTTAATACACTTTATATATTTACATATATAAGATCCTTCAACACAATATAAGAGTTTAGTGAGCTTCAGATAATCTATTGCTTTGTATGTCTGTACTTTTAAATAATTAATTTATCGATTCAAACTTCGTATGACAAGCATGGAGTAATTATTATGTATTAAGGATTTGTACAGAAAACAGAGCCTATGAGATAACTAAGTATAAGCTACTTGCAAGATAATTAGTGAAAATACATGATTAAATAATCGAACTGAAAACTAGGCCGTCGTGAGTATTGTGGTTCTCCAGATTAAATACTTATGTAAAAAGTGCAGACTGCTTATCTTGAAAAGTACTTTCACAAATTGTTATTCTGTAATAAAACATTGAATCAGCTACAAGTTTTTTGTCCTTTAAATCTTGGTATTTTATACGTATTTAAAACAGGTGTGGGTCTCGGGACCCCCAGCAGAAGTGAAGCTTCCGTCTCAAATGTTATTAAACCCGGTATAATAAAAAATGAGAAAATTAGAGTACACCAAATTTTAATAGATCTTTATTAAAAATCTTATTTTAAAATAGTGTAAATTTTAATATTATTATGAATTTGAGCACGCGCGTGCATAGAATAGATATACCTTAATATACTACTTTATTATGATTTACGCATTCTAAATATTTCCATGTTGGCTATAATAGACATAATATATGAACGAATTGGTGATCATGCATTGCAGAATGAAAAAAAAATTTTTCACTGTACTGCACCGAAAGAAGGTGCTTTTGTCCCATTACGCATTCATATTCGTGCATTTGATGTGACATCATATGTATAAATAAATTTTTGTTGGGATCTTTGTATCCGACAAATAAAAATTTTTTTTAATTTTGGCTACCATAAAAGTAAAATAATCCACTATATCTTTTTGAGATTAAGGAAAACAATAGACAAATAGCTATTTTCTATTGTAAAATTGTAATTTTCTATAATAACTTATAATTTGATATTAAAATTCACCCTTGCTTAACTAATTTTTACTGATCTCAAAATTAATAAAAATAATATAGGTTTTGGTCACGTGACAATTTTTCTTATAGTACGTTATAGAAAACAGAAAATAAGCAATTCATAGGTACACGGAGGAAAAAATTATAGAACAAACGCATAGTGGCGATGGAAGTCCCCCCNTATATATCAGTAAAATGTTAAAAAATGTGAAAAAAAATTTTATTTGATACTATTAGGTTCTTATTGATTATAATAAAATTATCATTTTTTTTGGTTTGTCTGATTTGTTTTAAGGCTGCGATGTATAATTTTTTGCACTTGACTATACTACCATATTTTACAGGAAGTTGTCATAATCTGTAAATTGTAAGACTTTGAATATAACTTGCAGCTATTAATGTAAGTGATGTAATGGCTATATCTTTAAATTACTGTTGTTCCGGATCAATCGAGTATATAGTTTAAAGTGAAATGTGTCAAAGTTTTTTTGTATTTCACGTGTAGTAAAATAAGACAAATTCGTTGGAATGTGAATGACGAGCGTTGTCTTGTTTAAAAAATGTTGTTTTATTCTCAAAAAAGTGTGCGTCCTGCTTAGTTCAGAGAAAATACTAAAACTGTTGTTTTCAAATTAGTTATTTTTATAAAATAAGGTTTTTGTTTTCAAAAACAAAGATCTTTTGCCTTCATCTCTCGAATTTCATGCGCGGTAGTTATGTTAGCAACGGCTGCAATATATTTTGCTCTAGCAACTTGGGGTCATCTGGCCATTCTTTTCACCAACCTGATACTGCTACCATGGTAGATTAGATTACAACAGCCTGCCAGGGACAATAACCCTGAGTTTGGGCAGCCACAATAGCCTCCTCAGTGGTTCGTAGAATGGCATGTCCACAGAGAAGATATTTTCCAGGCCCACTTTACTGACTACCGATGAGTGATTGGTTATCCGGGGAACCACCCAAAGACAAGATATTCTTTGGCCAGTGCCGTACCTTCCTTTAGCACGGTCTCTGTATGCAGAGACTCCAAGGGTTCGAGTCAAGCTACCCGCTCAGCCAGCTCTCCATCACTAAGAATAGTAAAATGGAATGGCTACAAGTATCACTACGGGTTTTTTTAGGGCCATAATAAGCATTAATGTTACCTACTTAACCATCAATCTTATCGGTTCTTTTACGGACCACCTAACGCCAAACGACCTTGCCAAAAAATACATTTTTACTACCATTTTTGCAAAGATTCGTTGACTAAAAGGCTATATTAAGCCAGTTACTATTAAACCAAGTCAGTCATTCACTGGCAGAGGTCACAAGCAGATTTGTTCGTTGTAACTTGATCAAACGGTACAGTCCCCAACGGACAAGCATCATGAATCATTCTCCCCACTTTACATCATCAAAACGACTGAGCTCTGCAAAAAAAAATGCCTTAGCACCAAAGTCTATGAAGTCATGCCAGGAGACGTTGAGAAAAATCTCTATGACTACTTCAAATGCTTCAAATGCTAGAAATTTTTAGCGTCAAGAAACTGACGCAGAACACTGATCGAGATGTGAACAGTGGCATCAAATTTGACAAATAAAGAATCCATTATGTGAAAGATCAACTTTCTGTCAAAACCCTGCCAGTAATTACCTAAATCTTCCATGTTTTCCAATAGGTAGAATGATAAGTATTCGTATTCATCGTGGCAATTGAAAATGAAGAGATTAAGCTCAAGGACTTTGTTGCTCTGGTAACAAAGTTGTAACACTGGAAAAAACAATTTTTTAGTTATAAATTTTTCGTTAGTTATAAATGCTTCTACTTATAACGAATATCTCTTTTTATTTATTGTGACGTAAGAAAATGCAAATCAACATCCCTGTAGGGCCGTTAATGATTTCATGGCATAAGGAAAGCACGGTACTTTTTACTATAATTACATATTTATTAGAACGAAGTTCTTTATGTCGCGTTACTCGGGAGGCTGGAATTTTAGAACCGACAGATTTTTTTTTTTTGAAACGAAAGTCGTTTACCCAGAGTCTCTTCCTCTCAAGTTTCCCCCCTTCCCCCGTCCCCCTCACCGACTATTCTCTATACACTTCCCGTCTCCCCACTATGTATGTATATCAGCCAACCATGCCGTGTTACTTTTCTCCACACCTTTGCCCACCATTCCCCCTCACACTCCGAATTTTATTTTCTCACAATGATTTTTATTCCACTTTAAATTTTTTTCTTTTACAATTCCAAAAAAAAACAAAAAAAAAAAAAAAAAAAAAAAAAAAAAAAAAAAAAAAAAAAAA
>NW_019384243.1:585454-613881 GCF_000648655.2 Copidosoma floridanum | reverse complement strand
GGTCATGGGACCCACGGTAAGAACGAAGTTCTTTAAACATGAGATGAGTATAGACACAATTTCTCAGGTAACAAGGGGGTCGCCAGACCCACAGGAAAAACGAAGCTCTGTAAACGTTAGTACTGCATTCATGTTGTTTACTTAAACAAAAACTTGAAAAACGAAAAAAAAAAAAAAAAAAAAAATATTTTACTACTCACGATGGTTGAACTTCATGAGAACGTTGAGCATAGATACAGTACTTACGAAGTTCAACCATCGTGAGTAGTAAAATATTTTTTTTTTTTTATTTTTTTTCGTTTTTCAAGTTTTTGTTTTAGTAAACATCATGAATGCAGTACTAACGTTTACAGAACTTCGTTCTTCCTGTGGGTCTGGCGACCCCCTTGTTACCTAAGAAATTGTGTCTATACTCATCTCATGTTTAAAGAACTTCGTTCTTACCGTGGGTCCCATGACCCATTTATTTCACTTTTTACAGCTCATTATTCCACTTAATAAATTGCATCGATTCCAAATAATAATGTTTTTAATAAAAAGACTTTTGTTTCAAGAAGAGTCAGAAATAAATGTCAAATTTTTTACTGGAAACAATTTGCATTGCGTGTCAACACGCTTCAGAGTTCCATTCAGTGAACCTTGGGTTAAGCCGAGACGGGGGGACTGCTAGTTCAATATAATCTGTAATATGTCATTTCTAGCTCACTTTATGTAAGAAGCAAGGCATGACATATGGTTATGCTATTACAGGACTGACGAAATAAGGTGAATATTTAGTACATTGATGCACATTAATAAAAGATATCAATTACGGTATATAATTGTTCCTTATGTTTTTACACAGCTAAATGCAACTACTGCATTTATACTTATCCGTTGCTCTACTATCTGACCTTGCCTTACTGTATACAACCTTAGCCCTACGGATGCAGGTTCGGCAGTTGCTTTTACGCACAATTTTTACGTGTTATTGATAAAATAAAAGAAAGTAATCCTACTGTTTTACTGCTGCAGAGGTGTTAAGCTCTCATACTTGATGCGGGCACTGAGAGATGTGCTGGTCAGTTGTTGATACTCCAACACAACAGTCCTTGGTGGCATGTAAATGAAGGTGGTTGTTGCAGCCCAAAGTGGTCACCAGGTAGTCGTTTCTGCGTTTTTTCTGCCACTTGGTGCTGAACAATGTTATACGCCCAGGAAAAATGCCGTAATAAATGCTTACTTAGGAGAGCACGTATCGACGGTAGGCAGAAAAGGGCAAGAGTGTCTCTCTAGCTGGCGCACCTACGCACGCTGCTGCAGTGCTCTCTATGTACAGGTGGGCGTAATAACACACATAACAGCTGTTGTACTTGGTATACTATCAATATCAGTAATTAATATGCGTACACAAGCATAGGATAGAGTACGGCTAGGTAGCATCGTGCCACCTCTCCTCTTGTCTGCAATGCTAGCATTACCATGATGTTGATTTATTATGTCACTAATTGATATCACTATTTTGAGGAAATTCGTTTCTCACTAAAATAATTAAATCACTTTCACATTTACATGCACAGTCAATAACTGTTAAGCAGTCAAACTTACAACCACCATTTGTATCACCATATCATCAGTGTCACTATTTATTAGAAATTTAGTATCTTTATCATACTTATCATCGTTATTATCACATCTGACTTCACAGATAGGCCTTATTTTTAATTAATTAAAAAAAATCTTTTTCAGACATTTTCACTAAAATAAACAATCGCGCATACGATGTCCATACAAACAGTTTTACATAGTTTAAAAAAAATTTAATGTTTTTTAACTAGTCTTCCATATTTCTAAATTCAACAATGGCCTATTACCAAATAATTATTTTGACCAAAATAAATCACTGCATGCACTGTTTCGCGATCCTTTTGCGCCCTCAAAATGTTTTTTTGGGAAGCCATTGCAGCTTAACGAGTCCAAAATCTCTTGCCACAGAGTTAAAACTTGTTTGATACACTTCACAATAATTCTGGTACAAAAAAATGTTACTAATCACGTGGGCTCCCTAAAAATTAGTGAATGGATAATCTTGTTCTTGACGCATCAGTAAAATTTCCGGAAAAAATTGAATTAACTTGCGGTTTGAGCACACTCTCGGATATAAAATCACTATTCGGAACTGTCCCAGCTTCTGAAGGTTTCTTATTTTCCGAAAGCATATGTCAACTGACTTGATAGTACAGATCATATTAAACATGTGGTAAGTTGAAGTTTCATAATCAGCACAATTAGAATCGCAAGACACATACGAACATTTATCTTCATCTGATATACTGTTTACTTTCGTTACTACATAAGATTTTCCTTCGTTGGACGAAAGGACGACAGATCACATGTAAAAAGTAATTACAAGCATTTACACGTATGTATAATTCCCACCGTGCAAAAATGCAGTGAGACTTAAGAAAAAGAATCTTTATGGAGATAGAAAGGAATCTTTAAGGAGTGGCTATTACTTCATGGAAATCAAAAAACTGTAATCAGCTTGTTAAATATTTAACGAAAAAATAGAAACCATTGTAGACTTTCTTTGTTAATTGAAATCTCGTGACCTACAATTTTTCCGTCAAAATTATTTCAGAACAGTATTCTATCAATTATTATAAGATGCAAGAAATGCCAAAGTTATGTTTCTCTTTCAATGATAATCATGTCCTACTAGACGAAAGTTTCATGAAAACAGTCTGCCTAAGGTTCAAGGCATCCAAAGTTGCATAAATGCGCGTTTGCACTTGACTGTGCAAATATACCTGGATAAATAGTAATAAGAGATACTTTCTGCGTTGGGGAGGACAAATTCACCGTGAAAGATATTTGACTATCGGGATAAAATACAAAAACTTGCCAAAGTCGCAATTTTCTTTTTTATAACTATTGTGAGATAAAGAATACGCTTCGGGAGTCTCAAGTTACGTACACGTGTGAGTGCATTTAAATAATACACACCGTGCAAATTTTCATGTAAGGCATTTGATTATTCGTATGAAGTACAAAATCCGCATTTTTCTTTTTCATCGAATGCATCGTTGAACTTATTAAAAGTAAAAACAGTTTTCTGTTGATATATATAATGTCAAACAGAAATTCTTTAAATAAAATACTCTGTGAGCTGCTAATCTCACGTATTTTTTTTCTTTGTTCAACACCAATTAATAAGGAGGCTATTACAAAAATACATTCAATCAGCATTATTTTGTGTTCGTTATGTATTGCCAATGTTTATGAAACACACATTCGTACAACGTGTGGTAGTTAGCGGAGTTGTGATTTTAGATTGTTATCGATAAATAAATTAGTTCAAAATTTACACTTTCTTGTACTACATTGTCAGACAAGAAGGATTTGTGATGGGTTTTAACTTAAACTTTTCAACAACATAGTGATACTAAAAACAGTTGTAAGATCAGTCAAAGGAAGAGTCAACAATCAGCGCATACTGACATAAGATTTGATATAATGTTCCTGCAATTTTCTTATTTTAACTCGTATTAATCGTATTTTATATATTTTTTTCTCAAAAAGCACTTTTTACAGACGTATATATGACGATACATCCGAAGATAAACTTATAATGCAATGTGTGAAAGCAGCTACGAGTGAGAAAGGTAAATTTAGTGTACGATGTATTTTTTAAAAATAATAATTAATCGGCACTCTGGTTTGTTTCAAGTTAATAAACAAAAACGTGGACGTGCAGAGTTGACAAAACTGTAAATGAAGATGTTAGAGAAGATCGTGAGTAATAGTAATGATAATAGTAACAATAACAATCATAATAATAATAATAATAATGAGAATAATAACAATAGCAACATTAGTAATAGCAATAGCGATAATAATAATAATAGTAGCAATAATAATAATTAGTATTATTATCATAACAAATACAATAATGATATCACTAATTACAATAACGATCATGATACCAATAATAATGAAACATCAGAGAACCTTTGTCAATTTATTGTTAATAAATTGTAATTGCTAACGCAAGAAAAATGGTATAGGATTGTACACTGGGAAAAAAATATGTAACAAAAAAATTACTAAAATCTTTATTTTGGTCATTGTCATCGTCAATACAACAATATATATGTAAAACTTTCATATGTACAAATAAAGTAAGTAATCAGCGAAGATGTATGTTCTGTAGAATAGGCAAAAAAAATGAAAGTAAAGCAAATTTGTTAATAACTAATTATATAACGTCTTTAGGCATGTGAGAAAAGAAAAAAATTTTAAATAAGGAAATACTACATAAGAGAAGAACGTATACATAAACATATATGTACACACTGACTACACAGCGTAAAATATCAGTAGGAGAAATAGGGACTAGGCATTAAAACCCACCTTTTTTCTTCTTATTGGATTTCACGCACAAAATACAAACAACATAACACATATATAACACCTATAGACAAAAAGGAATGATTGCTGTTGGGGACAACATTTCCCCGCCTTGGACGTGTTACGTACGATAATATGAGTATGCATTCGTGCGCTTCTCCTAGTGTGGGCCCTAAAGGGTGTGAAAGCAGAAAAAATAAGCCAATAAGGGCTAAGAGTTTGACCCAGTTGAAGAAAATCTAGCAAGATAGTTGGTCAATAGTAATGGTAGGTCCTTGACTTCAAATTGTTAAGCTTAACGCGCCTCTTCTTTAGTTTTGGATATTAATAAAGTACTTCATTCTCACTCCTTATAGTTATTTTGTTAGCTCTCCTATACTATAGAACTTTACGTTAGAGATCTAGTGTTAGAACTGGGATAGTTTGGCGTTTTAAATAAATATTTTTTTTTACGGTGTTTGTTGAACGTGCCATTCTGCTCCCTATTGTTACCATGATTTATTGAGGTTTAGTGCATAAGCACACGATCAGTAAGAGCTAATTAAGAAGTGAGAATAAAAACTATAAGGTCAGGTATTAGTTTGAGCAACGTTTCGTAGGTCTTAACGCCAACCTCATCAGGCTCAGTCTATATCGTTAAGACGATCTGTAACGATCGTTTCATGCGAGGAAAGAAGAAAGGACTACGGAGACATATAGCCAGTGAGACAAGCAAAGAGAAGCGCGAGCGGAAAAAGCGAGAATAATAAGAAGAAATGTGTAATGAAAGAACTTTAAGTGATGTTAACGTTAATACTGTGTGCGCAAATATATCTATACGTGTTCATTTTAGTGTGAATCCGTAGGTTAGTGGGAGAATAGATAAGTTGAAGATTCATAACGATTATTGTAATTATTGATTGTATTTTGACTGTATTGTAAAATTGTAATGCACCGGGAATATAGGGAGTTGAATATACATGTAGTTAAAGAAAAAACGAGACGTGTGCGTGCTAGGTAGTATGAGGAAAGTAGTGGAAAGAAAGAGATAGAAGAGATTTGAGGTAGTAGGACGCAAGCAGCGAGACTGAGAGAATTCCTTGACCTGCCTTCAAGAAGGAAGGATGTAGGGCGTGTACGCCATCGAGACGTCGTCCAACCTACGTCTATCACCAACTCTTGGCAATATACGGGAAGCATCATCTGCAGCTTGGCTTAAGACTACGCAATTACGAGAAGCAGGATGGCAGTGGGCAACCTCGCGAGGATGCGACGCTAACAAATTCCTGGAGATGGTGGCCTGGAGGTATTTTGCGTAGTGCATGGAAAGGTTAGTGACTAGTGGGAAAGTGAGGGAGAGGGATATAGTATGTGGCACCGAGGTGAGGTTGTGCGAGTGTAGGATGTTTCAAGGATAAGGGTAAAAAGTGGGCACGTGGATGAGTGTGTGTGGATGAAGGTACTGGGGATCTTACTGGAGTTGTGGAGAAGAGTAAGAACTGTAAACGAGGGGTTGATATTGCTGAAAGAGTGAGAGAGCGAGAATTAGTTATTCGAGAGAAAGACGTTTGGGCTGGAAAGAGGGACTGGGAAGCATAAAGGGGTGATGTGTGGGTAATGGAGAGTAGATATAAGTGGGTTACAGAGAGGAATAAAAAGAGTGAGAATGAGACCAATGATCCGGTGACCGTCCGAGGTGACGCGCCAGTTTCAGGATGAGAGCTTGACGTGCCTGATCGCCGTGCCCGTGGGCACCCCGTGGATGCAGGCCAGTAGAGAGTAGCCTTTGAGGTGAGGGGCCAATCGTGGGGGTGTGTAAAGCGGTATTCATAAAGCGGGCCAATCGTGTGTGGGCGTGAAGTGAAATTCGTAAAGCGGTGTTCGAGTAACGGCCGTTGGCAAGGGGCCAACAATCTGTTGCGAGAGGACGAAGTTCGTGTGCGTTACTTTCGAAGCGTCACCTGAACCTCGGCAGCCGGCGTATGGCTGCCTGTCCGGCTACAGGGCGTAATTAAGCAAGTATAGGGTGCTTTTGACACCGGGATAACACTGGGGTGACTCGTGGGTACAGATGCTACGGTATGATCGGGATTTCTCGCGGGCGAGCCGGATTCGTTAAAATATCTTGATCAAAATGCAATAAAACCTATTTTATACTGTGTACTTTTTGAAACTACATGAGCTAGTTTAACCTGCAAAGATGCAGAATCTCCGATTCTGGAAACAAAGAAAAAGCATGTATTAAGGTGGCTTGGGCGGTTCTTATTGGCTTGATTAAAACCTCTAAAATTGAGAAATTATGCCAATGAAACATGCCAAATTCATTTACGATGATAAAAGACTGGGGTTAACGACCTTATCTTTTTGCAAATCACTACTGAAAGTTCACCAGTTTAACACCTACTCTTATGGACAGTGGTCATAAAATCAACTATATCTTCGGAAAAATTTAATGAACTTAAGAAATTTAAACTAGTTCTTGTGTATTTTTTTACAAAGAATATATTCAATTCTTAAAAATATATGAACAACGACTTAACTTACGAGAAAATCAGAAGAAAAGTAAGAAATATTAATCTGACTTGCCTCGCAATATCTCCCAATTGTCACAACTGTAATTTTACGGTACTTTTATGGCGATTTCTCGATCTTGTAATTTGGTTTTATTGAAATAACCATATTTATTAAAAAACTGACCCTTACAAAACTTTGATTTTTTAGGGGCCCTTATGGCACCCTACACTAGGTACGGTACTAACAACCCAAACCACTTAAAAGTGCTATGTTCGTATGGATATTAAACATGTATCGCGAGTGTTGCCTTATACTATGTGTGGTCAATAGCTCTTATTTTTTCCTTGTCAGCTCTGCTTTCAAATTGTGAACGTAGCGAATAATACTTTCTAGTACTCGTACTTTAATGAAATCAAAGTATGAGTACTAAATAGTGTTATACTGCGAGTGTCATACAAAATGTATGTTGTGCCAAAAAAAACTTGACTGTTCTGATGTTTTGATTTAAGAACTTTTCAAGGTTATAGATTCGTTAATAAAATTAGTATTAATTGCCAGCTTATAAAGCCTTCCGAGATTTCTACGATTGTCTGTTTCCGGATAAGGGTTGAAATTAAATAAACACACGGGCATTAATTAAACCTTATTTAATTAAGTCATTGGAGTACTAAAAAGGCGTTACAAGACAAAAATTCTCGAGCCCTTGTACCTGCACTACTATTAAGTAATAAATAGACTAAGTATAAGTAGACTAAGAGCTAATTGCTAATTTTCCGGAGGATAATCCTCTGGGTTGTGATTTTGAGGACGGATGTAAGGAATCACGAGAATTCTAAAACTCTATACATAACATTTATATGCAAATCTAGGGTGTTTTAGCAATAAACATGTACTAATAACAATTTCCCGACGTGAGCTACGAGGCAATAGAGAATGTACGAAACTCTCCTATATACACTTATACTGTTGATAACGTACAAGCCTCGTTGACCTACTCAAGTGATCCATATAGTCCTCGAACAAGAGAGATATGTATTGGAGCAAAAGAGGAGAAGAGCATAGTGTGCAGTGTCATCAGTGCAAAATCAAACCATAGATAGGTTTACTTGAACAGGTCAACGAGGCTTCTACGTTATTGACAGTATGAATATACAACGAGTTTCGTGCATTTTCTACTGCCTTGGGGTTCACGTCAGTAAATTTTCATAAATACATATTTATTGCAAAAACGCCCTGGATTTGCATACAAGTGTTTTTTAATTCTGGTGATTTTTCACATCTGTCTTCAAAATCACAAACCAAACGGTTATCCTTCGGAAAATTTGTGGTCAGCTCTCAGTCTATAAGGAAAATGTTGTAAGAAGCACCGCCAAAGTCCTTAAAAACATTGTTTGCCTTCTTATGTTGCAGACCATAGTCATACAGTATTATTTTACTTATTAAAATTATTGAGAACAGTAAGAAAAAAGTGAGCATGCGACAGTACCAGCAACTGTTTAGCATAAATGAGTATACCTGTATGCATGTACCAAAACCTTTTTTTTATTGTTAAAAGAACTTGTTACTTTCTCTAAAGATTAAATAAACTATTTCTCATATGGTATTGCCTTCTGCCAAAAGATTGTACGAATCAAATTTATCATTTTTGAATAAATTTAATTTTCATGTGACTCCTATTCATAAGTTTACGTGTTAAATAATAGTTTTTGAAATATTCCATATCTTAAATACTATGTTGTTGATAACTGTAAGATAGATTCAGCTGTTATTTTTAATCACTTTCACTTGCAACTACGATTTCTTACTCGTAATAATCACAACTCTATAGTGCTACTGTTACTAATTTTGATTTTTACAGTCATAAAAAGAAATCAAATATATGTTACCTGCAAGCAAAATTTAGATTATAAATTAATAAGTCTTGCAGCTTAGCTGAAATTGGTAATTATATGAATTATTGTTTACCACGAAAACAAATCATTATCATAAACCATTGTATAGTGCATGTGTACGTAAATAAAAAACAAGAAAAGTATAATTAAGCGATTATGTAACATAAGTTATTAAGAGAATCTTTGAACAATTTTTTTTGTACGAGGAAACAATAAACAAAAATGTATACACATAAAATACAGAAAAATAAATCACTAGAGATAATAGGGACAGAGCTCTTTAAACCACCCTCTTTTTTCTAACCAGAAATACTATACAACACAAACAACACATCACAGACACTACTCTAAACTTGGTACTGCTGCAAAATTGTAACACAGCAGAGGTGGTACTTCATACCACTTGTCTTATCTTACACCACGGTTACATACGATAGCATGTAGCTATTCGTGCGTGCGCCTCCACTGACTTGGGCCCGAAAGGTAGGGGAAGAGAGGAGAAGTGATAGAAAAGGGAGAGCGAGGAAAGAGAGTAAAGGAGATATTGGCTAGAGGCATGACACCAAAAGGACCGGGCCCGCGAGATTAGGACAGGCGCAATGTCCCTCGAGTATAAGTAATTCTAATAAAGCACAAGTTAACTACAAGTCGGCCTATTATTTATTCCCGCACCGTAAAACCCACGTAACAGATGTTACGTTGGAAAAAGATTGGTAAGGAGGTGTGTCACGAGACTGACAAACACTTATTAACATTAAAGACCTTTATTTAATATACCACATTTATAAGGCAAAGTTGCGCATGTGATTTCTTTCAAGGCTCGTCATGTCCTTCTGTTATTATCACCCAGTGACTTGATTTAATAACACTTGAGTAGGTACCACAATTTAAGGATCACTGGGCCTTATATAACCTCGTTTCCCTTTCTTCGTTGCCCTCTTGCTAAAGTAGCCTCACTGTGACCAGGGAGAGTCAGTATGATGTGTCCTGCATATAGTATGTTACAACAATTTCGATGCATGTTTTTTTTTTCTGTAAATCAATACTCTTGTTCATTTAATAGATTTATTTACCTAAAAGATGAAATAAAATGACTTTAAAAATCATTTACAGTTTAAATTTCATATGCTTTGGTAAACATAGTAAGCTTATGTGAACTGCTTTACATTTAAACTCTACCATGGAATTAAAAGGATTGTTCGGCTTACAATACATCGTAAACAAGTAAAAAAGAAAAACTAAGTTACCCTTAAAATCTAAAAAAATTTTTACTGCAAAGCACGTTGCGTAAAAATACTTATATCTCAGTTTTCCTCTTTTGACAAACTGACGTTTTTGAGAGTCTCGTTGTATGTTTCAGAAATTTCAATAAATAACTCCAAATGATATTAAAGAGGTACTAATTCTATTGTGATTAAAATTATTTGAAGTAACTACATACGATTTCTTTTGACGTTTTCTATTTTCTTCTCAATTTAAATACTATGAGGACTTGTATATGTATTCAGGCTTTCAAAAGTTTTCCATATACTTTCTACCCTGACTTAATGCAATTTCTAAGTAACACCAGTCCAAAAATAAAGTTTCAAACTTCACCTACAAATATTACAAATTTCATGAATGCTATTTAAAAAAATCTACTTAATGACTTTCACTACATTGGACATTAGTCTACCAACATTTAAAATAATATTATTAGCTTTCTTTCGTGCAACATCTATATTACTATACAGTTAAGCTGCAAAACTCATTAATTTATAATCTAAGTTTTGCTTGCAGGTAACATATGTTTGGTTTCTTTTTTATGACTGTAAAAGTCAAAATTAGTAACAGTAGCACTATAGAGTTGTGATTATTACGAGTAGGAAATCGTAGTTGCAAGTGAAAGTGATTAAAAATAACAGCTGAATCTATCTTACAGTTATCAACAACATAGTATTTAAGATATGGAATATTTCAAAAACTATTACTTAACACGTAAACTTATGAATAGGAGTCACATGGAAATTGAATCTATTCGAAAACAATAAATTTCATTCGTACAATGTTTTTGCAAGAGGCAATACTATATGAGAAATAGTTTATTTAATCTTTAGAGAAAGTAACAAGTTCTTTTAAGTAAATAAGAATTATGATAAAATAATGATCCCTAATCTTAAGGTCATGTTTTATGTGGTGCTGCCTTTTTCTTCACATTTTGTATATGGCAGGAAATATACCAAGCTTAAACATTTTCACTAAGAAACAAATCGACGATATGTCTAGCTAAATCCATAAAAAAAGAGTACTTATAGAATTTACAATTGCATAAGAAACTTCTTTTGTTCTTATTACTTTAAATTTTGTCCATTTTATTTTATCAGAACTCCTAATTAGTTTAATGGAAACAAGAATAATACTATAGTTTAAGATAGGCCTATTTCTGGTCTTCTGGTGGTCCACTATACCTGTCACTAAAACCCCATAGGTCCATTACTAGATTTATATAATCACTATTTAAAATTTACATTTTGACGTGAAATAAATAGCTTAGAATGTAATTTTTTTTATTAATAAATAAGTGGACTATAAGTTGTAATATAATTTTGCATTATAATATAAAAATCAGGCCGTAAAATAGGTTATTTGTCTGTTTAGTATCTAAAAGCAATCGAGTATTAGATATTCTAACTTACATTCTATCGATGCGTTTATGGCCAGCTGAATTGATTCTGTAATCGTAAAGAATACCTTACTACTTAACGTACATTGGCTGTCATATATGCATGCTGTTTTTATAGAAGAATAAAGTAAATATATCACACTATGTTAAAGCACTTGTAGGCATAACCCTTCACTTTGTAGAGAACAATTTTTTTAAGTGAAATTCCTTGTGCTGGGCCGTGAACAGCCACGTGAGGGGAAGTGCGTTACGAAAAAACGTAGCCACCCATCCAGTGACCCAAGTCCTTTTCTCAATCTCCTCTCTTATAAACTCTTTCCCGCTCCATCTCTCTCTTTCGCAGCGCTTGCCACTCTACTGTCTACCATTTCGTCTCTCTTTCTCTCGCCTGCAGTCTGTACGTCACTAGCTCCTTTCCCCTGACGCTGGTACTATACCTATAAATGTATACATATATTGTAGGCATGTTAGTATGGATATTTCCATACGCTACAATTAAACACTTAACCAATGTGCTTGCTGGAGCTGAGGTACAGTTATAGATAAATAAGAAAAGAAAGAAAAAACAACAGCTGTATCTGTACTAGAGGCAAAGTATACGTATGTATTTCGTACACATATATAATTGTTACACGCCTTGGTCATTACATACATGTTCATATGTATACATATTTGTAAAAAAACGTGCATAAGGTATTGAAAATGTATAATGCGACAATCTTACCTTTGAAAACAAGAAAAAAAACGCTGTATCTCGAAAGGGTAGAAAAATTGACTAAAATTTACGGGCTCCCTAAAACTACATGATCCAGGTGTACAAATACAAAGGGGTTGGACCATGTATAATCATAATCTTAATTACTTTCTCTTTCAACTGTATCTTGAAAAAACAAGTAAAAAAAAATTTTTGTATTTAGTATGGCATGTTTAGAACATTATTGAGAATGTTGACAAAACCTTCGAAGAATTTTTGTTACAACATAACCTATCAAAGTTAAAAAAACAGTCAGATCTCGAAGGAAAGCCACATAGACTAAAAATATTTCCCCGTATAGAAAATAATTATTAAGGAACAAAAATATACGATACACGGATTTATTCGAATAATTTTAATAATTCTCAAAATAATAAGTCATATCTCAAAGGCAATGTTACATACTACAAATGCTAGCTTTAAATTGATTTACATTCTATTCTCTATCATGTATTATAAGAATAATTGTCACGTGACCACAACCTATATTCTCATTATTCATTTTAAGATAAGTAGAAATTAGTTATAAGCACCAGTGAATTTTCATATTAATTTATAAATAATCATAGAAAATGAATTTAATGACAAATTACAACTTTACAATGGAAAATATCTGTGTGTCAATTGTTTTCCTTAATCTTAATTGAATAGAGTGTGAATTTTATTATTTTTATGGTACCCAAAATTTAAAAAAATTTGTCGGATACAATGATTCTAACAAGAATTAATTGTACGTATACGAGGTATGTTCAAAAAATAACGAGAATTTTCGTTTTATGAAAAAAATATTTATTTGTTCATCAATATCTATTTTGTCTCCTTCAAAATAATCCCTCTTAGATACAATATACTTGTGCCAACGCTTTTTCCAATCCTCGAAATTCTTTTGAAACTCGATCTTTGTAATATCTTTTAGCTCTTTCAGCAATTAGCTTTTAATGTCATCTATGCTTATAAAACGATGGCCTTTTAATATTCTCTTTATTTTTGGAAATAGAAAAATGTCATATAGAGCCATATCTGGTGAATACGGAGGCTGACGCATCGTTACAGTTCTGTTTTTGGCCAAAAATTCACGAACAAGCAATGAAGTGTGAGCAGGTGCATTATCATGGTGTAAAAGCCATGGATTGTTTTGCCACAAATCCGGGCGTTTTTTTCGGATTGCTTCACGCAAACGGCGTTGAACTTGTTGGGAGTACTCCTTATTGATTGTTTGACCTTGTGGCAAGAATTCATGATGCACTATGCCTCTTCTCTCACGTTTTCATCGGTTGTTGATGTGCTTGGGCGTCTGGGTCGTTCGTCATCTTCAACGTTTTCGCGACCATCATAGAAACACTTATACCACTCGTAAATCCTTGCTTTACTCATAGCAGACTTATGATGTGCCTTTGTTAAGATTTCACAAACTTCACTACACTTCATTTCATTTTTTACGCAAAATTAAATACAAATTCTTTGATCCATTTTTTTCACAAACGAAAATCGCTGAGCTTGAAAAACACGTCTAACGTTAGCAGCTGCCACTAAAAAAGTAAGCAATTAATATTGCTGAAAATTTTATTGTACTTTAAAGGCATGTGTTCCAACATAATAAAAGAAATTTTTATACAGGCGGACTCTCTAAACCTGCAAAATTAAAAAATTCTCGTTGCTTTTTGAACACGCCTCCTATAATTTCATATCTAATGCAGGAATAAGAAATTTTAAATAACAAGTATTTTTGTCCAGCGTATCTAGACAAAAGTACCTTTTCGGGGCACTACGGTTGGAATTTTTGTTTCGTTCTGCATTACATGCCCAAAAATTCGTGTATATGTGTTAATACACATATTATAACAAACATAGAAGTATTTAAAATGTGTGTAATATGTGTTAAATTTGAAGTAAGTGTGTATATATATACATATATGTTGTATGCAGGCGCGTGCTGAAATACGTAGTAATAATAAAATTTTTACTATTTCAATAGTAGATTCTCAAAGACCTATTGAAGTCAGGTGGAATTAAATTTTTTCAGCTTTAACACTTAAGTTACAAGTCTCACTTCTATTGGGGATCCCGAGACCTACACATATTTTTTTTATTTGCACCAATTCATGTACCTTTATTAACATTCATACAATTTTTTTCTCAGCCATGTTCTGATAGAACGATGAAATACTTATTTCATCGAAATATATTTGTATCTGGGTACGAAAAATTTTTTTTCTTGACTTTTATTGCACATTTTATTCGACAATCATACTTAGAAGTAAAAATTAACTTTCTCTGCAGCAGCTGTTCAATTTTTTTTTTTTTTTCATAATTTTTTATAACGTTGTTACGCATAGTTGCGAAGAAGTAATGAATACAATAGTTTTTAGTGTGAAATTTAGAAAATTTGTTTTATTTTATACTAACAGGTCTGATTTTTATCACCATTAACTGCTGTACGACTGTGAAAAACTTGACGAAATCTTTCATCAAAGTAGAGTTAGAGTTATGACATTAGAAACTACACTAAAAAAATTTTCTTGGAACTAATTGTACATATGAAAACAACTAATTGTAACATTTGCACGCAAACCATAAACCCTGAACATCAGTAAGCATCTGTAAATATCAGTCAACATCAATAAACATCAAAACATCTCGTCTGGGGCTGCTGTCTGGGCTCAGTGTACCATTATACCATGTTTTACTTTGTCTGTATTTTCCTGGCTGTAGTTATTGGTAGGTGTCCTAGTATTTTGGTATATTGATCCGCTGGCTTAATATGCAGTTTCTTTTCTTATCGCTGTACTGGTCTGGTGGTAGTATTGATAAATTTTTTGATTTATTCTTTCCTGTTTGTGGTATGACCGGACTTGTTTAGAGTATGGTCTTAACCGTTCTATTTTAGTGCGATTCACGCGTCTCTTAGGATTTCGCTCTTGAGCTCTATTTATTTTTTTTTCTTAAGTAAAAATATTTCTTTGAATAATATAGATGATCTTAATTAATGTTAAGTGTTGTATTTATATACTTAAACAATTTACCTTGTTATTCTTTTAAATATAATCTATTCAGATCACTTCCACAAGGTTTTGGTGTTAATTATAATACTGATAAATAACTTACGTCGATCACTGATTGGTGTGACTTCTGCTTCAGAGTTCCCTAATACTTTGTGTAGTAATTTTCAGTAGTTCCTTAAACCACACGAATGAGTTTATGGCTGGTAAGATGTTGTGGTTTTTGCTTTCTTTCCTATAGCCGGAACCACTTTTTGGGGGCCTTCTTCGTTGTACCTCGTTCCTTAGCATAGTCCGATACTATCAATGTTCTCGAAAAACACCCAAATTGTCTTAGTCAACATGTTATGCTTACGTGCATGAGGTACTCGCGAGTCGTGAAAGTGAAAAGTAGACTAAAACTTTAGAGGTTAGGTGACAGACGTGAAAAGAGCAATTTTTCCTCTTGATGGTGAGTTTTTATAGCGTCAGAGCGAGTAAAAGAGGTTGAACAAGGTCAACCAATAAGCGATGTTCTTGCAGACTGCGTTGAAAGCAAAACAGAAGCCTTGCACGATGATGTTAAATGTTATGATTTTATATGTTAGGAAATAACAATACCACAGTACCAATTGCATTTTTCTAACAAATTGAGACAAAAGACGATTGAGCTTTTTAGATCAGTGATAGTGAAAGCTCGCATCAGCAGTGAAAGAAAACCAAATACAAGTTCAAGTGTGACAGTGTTCTTACAAATTTCACTATTTTTCCTTTTAAGTATTTTACAACAAATTCAAAGTATAATAAAATAATGTGTTGGTTACAATTTCCAAGTTTGTAAACATTATTAGAATTAGATAATCAATGAGCAAGTTAACTTTTTATTCATTCATAGAGTACGATTTGTGCCTTTATACATGTTACGTACAGATGTAATATATACATGCATTCTGGCCGTATTATATGTAAGCATGTTATGGAACATTTACCTTAAAGCTAATATACACACACACACGCAAATAAGTGACGGATAAGCTCCACTTGTCATATAAGCTTACTGTATATACACAATACGTCTTGGTTAAATTTTATGGATGAATTACGTTTTTACTTATGATATGATTCGTCTGTTTCAACTCTGGGTGTAACACCCCCTTTCTTAGATTGTTGCCACCCTTGGAAACTATAGATTGATCAAGAATTCACGAGAGTTAATAAGACAAGTTATCATAGAATGATTTTAGATTATCAATCATTTCATACTCCTGCTTTTATCTTTAAGCAGTGTAGGTATTCAGTTGTTTAATAAAATTGTGTGCATTACGTATTAAATACGTCGTATGACTTTTTCTCAATATTCATATATACTTTTGTTAGCTAATTATTAAAGTATTGAATAAATAGTGCAGTTAGAATCTTTTTTAGTGACATGCAGTAAATGTAGTGGTGATAACGTTTGCTAATACTGTAAAATCGTGATTTATACAATACCAAAGAGAAGGTAAAGAAAGAGAAGACGAGCAATGTGATCAAATGCTTTATTACTGATTATCTTGTAGACTTTCTTGGCTTGAGATCAAACATTTAAAGTTGTTCTGAAAATTAGATATCATATTAATAATTCATTATTATAAAATACGTAAGTAAAATTATTATTATTTTTTTTTTATTTAATTTTTTTTTTATTAGTAGCAGCATTTTACTTTGTCTAAATTTTTATTAATCATGCTTCCATTGACTTATTGTCATAACGTAATTCTGTATTTTGTTTGAATATTTTAAGTCTATTAAGAGCTATTTCTTGGATTGTACGTAAACAGTGGGCAAGGTCACTAGCATACGAAGATGTACGTTTTTAGTTGGAATTCGTCTAGGTGTAGATTTGGAGAACGTGACTGTCTACCAAAGACAAGTTCAAAAGGTGTAAAGCCTGTTGCTGAATTTACTAAATTATTATACTAATGCATTGCAGAGGAAACCATTACATCCCAGTCATTTTTGTTTTTAGCTTCATTTCTCAAAAAACCGTTTAGCATAGCGTGACCTCTTTCTAACAAACCATTTGAATGTGGGTGATATGCATTAGTGAAATCTAAGCGGAATCCAAAATTTTTTACACTTCTGTCAATACTTGATTAATGAAACTTTTTGATCTGTCACTGAGAATAATTTTAGAAATATTAAAAGTTGAAATAAAATATTTTGACAAAACATTTGCAAGAGTATTTTAGGAACAGGAACTGCAATAAGAAATTGTATAAGTGATCAGTGCATTGTTAAAATGTGCTTGTTTCCAGATGTGCTTTGTGGAAAAGAGTCTACTGTATTTATTGCGACATTGTTGAATACTTCTGATAGTGTGTCTGTAATTAGCGTAGGTTCTCTGGTTTTTGTGTGGACAAGTAAATTCGCAAATTAATCAGAGCGTGAAAGTGAACAAATCATTCTCTTCTTTCTGTAAATGGTGATCTCTGAAAGGTTGGCATGTCCTTGTTGTCAGTTAGAGCACAAACTTCACTCATGTACCTCTTTTAAATCGTTGTCATGGAAGGGAAACTGGAATTTTCTTCTGAAGACACAATTATATGTCAATTGTTTTGTGACACATAGGTCAAAGATGTACTTCCAATTTCACCTGTCAAAATTGTGGTAAGAAAAAAAATAGTGGGATTCAAAAACCAGCGGTAAAAACGAAGTTCTCGTATATATTTGTAAAAATCACATGTATACTAAAAAATACAAGATTTTAAAATACCTGTACGTTTAATACAGATTTTTTTGCGGATTACGGTGACATATGTCTTCCCTATACATTTGTCATGTATCATAGGCTCGAGAACCCAGCAGCCAGAAAGCATTGATTTTTATATTTTCAAGTTATAATTTTAATATCTCGAAAATGATTAAGTACATTGTTTACCAAAATAAGTTCCCTGGTAGTACTTCTTCCTCTGCCAACGAGTCCGCAGGAATATATGCGTATTGCGTAATAATGTTCACTCGCTTGGTATGTGCACACACGCGCACTCAATGCTTGCTCTCTCTATTAATTTTTTTAACTTCAATATTTACATTTGCCATTAGTAACCTACTGGTTATGTGATTGTGGCACCTGGCCTTGTATGGGTATGAAAGTCGTGTGTACGTAGTCCAAACAAGCAAGTACTTCTATTTATTTAAATAACATCAGTTTGTAAACATTTTTTCTGCACTTCATTTGTAATCCATGTCTCTCTAATTTGGATTTTTTTTTTTTTTTTAAGCCAGTGAACATGAGAGTGCACTTTTTCCTGGCTGATAAGTCCATGCGCAGTTAGGCTCTCTTCCCTCTCTTTTTCCAGTGTGCACGCTTTTTAATTACGCTTTCGGGCTGATGAGTCACTAAGCTGGCTGACTCTCTCTCTTTCTCTTTCTCTGCATCGTCAGTGCTACATAGTAGCCCTCCTCCCTCTAACAGTTACCATACGTATAATTTTATTTTATATTTAGGCGTAGAAGTGAATTTTATTAGTAATAACGCATTAAAAGATGGCACAGAAGTTAAGTGTAATAATACAATTAAATTAAAAGGAATAGTTCCACAGCGAATATACACTTTAGGTACTGTTACGTTTAATTTTTTTTAATACAGATCACGAATTTTATGTTATAAATCCGGAATTGCCAATAAATAATGTATGTATTTTAGGAGATCCGTTCTTTACACAAGAAAACGCTAGAATCGATTATGGGTCAAACGGATTAATAGTAGGAAGCATACTCATTGAACCTATATTTTTCTGTACCAAAATAATAAAAGCAACTCTTTAAAACTTATCGAAAAACAAGAAAAATCTTTAAGACTGAAAACTAAACAAAACCTATACCATAGCTATTAACATAAGAGATAAGCTGACAAAAATAGTAATACCCACACAAGAACTTGAGAATTTTTATGTCATGGAATCTAGAGACTTTTTCGACACTGACTTCAAAGAAAACAATTTCAACGATATAAAAGATCGAATTGAATTTATTATGGATAAGCTAAAAAGACCTTATCACTGAAAAGCTACTCCATCAGAGATAAAAACAATTGTAGGAAATAACGCTTACTTATTTTACATTCCAGGCGATCCAGCTCTTCGTACTTCTATTATGACATATAGAATACCTGTGACAGACGGCCGTCCTGTGTAGGTCAAACAATACCGCTACCCTTTATCGTTACACCAAGAAATTAAAACTCAAACAGAAAAATTATTAGCAGATGGTACAATCATAAAATCAAACAGCCTTTAAAGTAGTCCTCTCTGGATAGTACCCAAGAAACAAGGACCTGATGGAACAATTCTTTTGAAGGCAACAGTAGCTCGCAGGAGATGGAGTGGCTTATAGGGTGAGTACAATCAGCAGTAGCGTTGAGAAAAAAAGCCTGTAGAAGCAGGCAGCAGCTTCATGTAGTAGATGAAGAGGTCCGTAGAGCGAACACAACAGCAGCGTAGCCGAGGATAGTGTCCAGAGAGTCAAAATGGTTGATTATAGCAAAGACAATGTCGTCAATAGCCCACAAAGATGGCCGCAGTAATAGCACAGTGCACGATGTTATAGCCCACAGCAAAAAATGTGTTGTGCAGCCCGTTCTCAAGCCATAAAACAGAGCAAGAGCCGGAGACAATAGTTGTGTGTGCGCACGTACAACGTGCAACGCTAACTGCGTCTGTTCCGTTACCTGAAAAGATAGTCAAGAAGACCAACATGGCCGAAAAAGTGGCCACATGTTCAATAAGAACACGCGAGTTATGCAAAATGCCTATCACACTCTCACCTCTCACATTTCAGCGCGAAAAACTTGTTTGATGTTGACTCAAGCTTGGTGGACTATAATTTTATATTTTTGATCTTAGAGAAAAGGATATAAGTAGTTTAAATGATAGGCTCTAAGAAACGAATGCACAGCACACCCTTTATAATAATCAAACTGTATATCAAACAATATTTAACAAACAATAATAAAACTCTTACTGCTAACTAAATGAATAGTGTACCAGTTGCGTACTTAACAACGAGGCAAGGACAGTATACTTGCATGTTATAATAATTTGTTGTTGTACAATGGTAGACACATAAATGTAAAGGACGATGTAAAAGAGGGTAGATAAAAGCGCAAAGATTGACATATTCAATTATCAATAATGCTTCACAGTGATAGATGGTATTATCGATTACGAATAAGATATTATTTTTAATTGCGAATTCTAACACACCCTGTTCTTTGTTTGTACTTTCTTTACGTGTGATATTGTTGTTATGTATGCTAAGTTTAAAGGTGTTAGTTAACGTTATTTCTGTTAGCAGAATTATATCAATTGAATTTAAAATATTTTTTAATGTTCTGTTAGACAAGCTTTGACAATTTTATTGAAGTATTTTTAGGTTGATTTAATCATTTTTTTCCAATTTATTTTATTAGATTTCACTAGAACTATAAGTACATAGAGTAAGGGTGAAGTATATTTGGAAGTGGCTATTATTTATGAAAATCCTGTTACATTTGAATTGTGTATTAAATATTCAATCAGAACTATATTCAAGACCAAGAGACCGTTTGCATTTAGGCCTCCTTTTCCAACACTAACATTATACTTATTTGTAACCCAGACTCGAGCTTGTTGATCGGCTTCAGATGAATCTAAGTTAGACTTAAGATCTTAAAAAGAGGGTATATTCATAATTAAAGTATTTTTTTAGTGTAAAGTTGGCCATTTGGACATGTACAAAGATTTTGGTGTTTATTTCTGAGATTTGGTAGAAATTTAGGGGTAGGTTGGTTTTTTTAGAAATTTTCTTATAGTATAGTTAATTTTTGAGAACGTGAGAAAGTTGTTTTCCAGGCACGTATATTTATGAGCTTAGATATCCAGGGGTCTGATTTAGGTCTCGAAAATCTGCAATAGTCGCAACTACATTCAAGATGGACCAACACGTCACCGGCGGAAAATTAAAAAATGCGATTCTTCCATGCCAAGAGTTTAAAACATTAGTTAGAGAGCAAACTTCTCAGCAGAAAAATTAAATAAAATATCTCTTGTGTAACTTAAATATTTATTGTTAAGGCAAACAATATAATCATTAGTTATTTATTTTAATTCACCTTTGTTTTTTTTTGTTGTCTGAAAAATAAATCTTTCAGTTACACAAGGGATTTTGTACTTAAACTTTCTGCTAGTAAGCTTGCTATTTGCTTAACTCTTTGAATAGTTAGTATGGAAGAATCACCTGTTTGAATTTTCCACCGGTAACGTGACAGTCTATCTCTAATGCGATTGTTTTCGAAATTTAAAATTCGGAGAAGCGAAAATTTTTCTTGTTTCTTGAAAGATTTTTGTATTAAAACTTATTTTCTTGTATACTAATTGATTTTCTAATTGGTAAAGATAGAGTAGCATGTCTAACTTTTTCAATCCTGTAATTTTTATCAATGGGGAGGTAATTTTCTTTGCAGTTGATAAAAATTTTGTCTTGCTCTTGCAGGTACATCTTTCACTATTATTTTCAGTTAGTCCACATTTAATGTAAATGGTATTGGATTCACAAGCAGATCTGACGTGTCCATATCTGAAGCATTTGGTACAAAGTTGAGCTCTTGAATTATATATGTCAACTGGGTGTCTTACTTTGTATATGAAGGCTGAGTCTGGCAGCGTTTGAACAAGGTAAGTAATTCGGATAGAAATTGATGGGACGTACCAAACTGTTTTTTTTTTATTTGTTGTTCTACCATTGAATTTACTTATATTTTCTACTTTAGGATTGTAATTTTAGTAAGGAAATGATAGTTTAATATAGTGAACCATTTTGGCTTTTGTCAGATCGGTTGGGACTTGTTTTATCAATGCTTGTATCAATTGTTTTACGAGTTTGGTACAAATTTGTTATATTTGTTTAATTTTTGTTTCATTTAAAAATTTTGTTTGCTGTATTTCTGTTGTATGTTATGAGTAGGCCTTTATCTATATCTGAAGACTTTAACTCTTGGATTTCTTTGTACGTATATTTTTTGTGCAAGCAGAGTTCTTGCTGGAGTAATATGTCTTTTGTTATAAGGGTAGCTGTGATTTTCCATTTTTTGAATGTCCTGAACTGTTTCCCAGATTAGAGACATGTCTATCTGTGGAGAGCTACCGTGTAGGGTCAACTGATCCACTGATAATAGGTTGTGTGACAGAAAAAGAGAATTTATAGTACTAAAATTAATAAAATGGGAGGAACAATTGTTCCAAGTATTGTACGGCGTTATTATTACATAGGTATCATCAGAAAATAGAATCATATGATTTAAATATCTTTGGAAAATTCTTAATATCAAGGGTGAGAAAAAACTGACCATGTGTTCTGGTAGCTTAAACTTCACCAATAATTTTTGTTGAAAAGCAAAGTTGTGTCAACTTACAGATTCAAAGATTCAATAAGGGGACTAAAATGACCTTTCCACACAAGTTATGTAACAATTATATTAGCGTTGGATTAACGATAAGAGAAAATTATTTTCATCCCTTTATTAAATCTGAAAACTGCCGCAACTTTGGTTTTCAATACAAATTTTTGTGAAAAATTTAATTGACAAATTTATAGCTGATAATGATTTAATTTTGTGTTAGAGGGTTAATTTTTAGGCTTATTTTCTGGTAAAATATAAATTCTGATCGTGCCTTATGAGGCATTTCTTAATGACAACTTTTTATTTCTCATCCGTTGGTTTAGGTTGCGGCTGGTGAATGGAATCGTCGGTATGGTACTTCTTATTTACTAATCAAACTTACCTCTAGAACGATGTATGTTAAAAATATTTCAGATATCCACGATTCATCAGGTTTCTCAATTTTGGCAAAAGTTCTGGCTGGTTTCTGTTTTTGACTTTTTAATACACATGAAATTTAAAAAAAAAGTTCAAACAAATAGTTACAAAAGTTTTTGGATTAGAGTGAACCAGGTGTTACAAGCCAAAGTTACTAAAAATACAAGACATCTGGAAAAAAGTATTTTAATACTATAAATAAGTTGTGGGTACAAATAAAGAGCTTGTAGTAATTATAGCAACGACCTCAGCATTATTGGTAGAAAAAAAATTAACTTACATAAACTGCAAATTCTGTGTACAAAGACACATTGAATGCTTAATAAGCTGTAGTTCTGAGAAAAACTTCATCTATCCATGCAAAAAATCCTCTTGCACGGTCTCCAAACTGTTTAAGTGCTTCCAATATCGATTTTATTGTATTCTGAAGACAAAAGTAGGGTGTGGCATAAGTTTAAACGCCTACATGCAGTTTATTTCATACAAAAGTTTCCAACTATTTACCGGTTTTTAGGAACGTTGGAGGTTTTTGAGATTTAAAAAGAGAGGTGCGTGCACTTACGCGGGCTGACTGCATAGCACAGACAGTATGGTACAAGGCATCAGAGAGAGAGCAGAGCGTAGAAATCAGAGTCAAGGACTACAGTGAGAGTGACTGGTGATATAGGAGAGAACGGCAAAGAGAAAAAAATAGAGGAGGAGGGTATCTTGCTAGACAAAAGAAAAGGGACTAGGTAAGTGGCGTACCAGAAAATTTTTGTGACAGGTTCCAGGTGGCTGTTTATCGGCTGAAAAATTCTTATCACACATATGGCTATTTATTCAGCTGTTTGCTTACATATCATAAGTATTTAATTATTTGGTTAATACTAACTATATTTTAATGTAATACTGTATCAACATAAAAAGACTGTATGTCCTTATTATGATATTAAATTATCGATAAAACTGATTTGTTCATTGAACTGATACTTTCAAATTATAGTTGTTGTCTATTAGATAAGACCAACAAGTGCGCTGTCAAACATAAAACTGATTTTTGTCAGTTGATTAAATTCTTATTGTTTCTCAGTTGCTGTAAATTGAGCTTTGGTAGTTATTAATAAGATACAACGTTATAACTGAACTTTATTGTAGCTTCCTTACAGTTTCTATGTTACTGAATTGTATTTTTGATAATCTTATGAATCTTCAACTTACTTTTATTTTTTATCTTATTTTCTGTGATAATAGAGAAGTTTATTTGAGAAGCAAAAGTTGTAAAAATGACTACGTATTACTTTTAAAAGTAAAAGTATATTACTGTGAGGTTTTGTAATTTCAAAGAAATACTCCGTAATAAAAGTGAACTATGTCTGAAAGAAAAACTTTATAGAGATAACTCATATTTTTGATCTTTTGACTAAATAAATTAATTTTTGGCTATTTAAAATAGTTTTGTGGTTAGGACTCAAGAGTTACGATTTTTCTAGTATTTGAATTTCATAGTATTTGAGTTGTGGGATCTAATGAGATTTTTTTAAAATTATCTCGTTACCTTCGTAAGATACAAGGTTTCCAATACTTAGAACTACAAATTTATCACATTGAGAGTATAGTATTTTTACAGAATTTTAATTGAGCTGATCGGTCTACTTCTCGCTTAACTGTCTTGAGGATATTCAGAAGCCGTTTTATCACAGTTATTTTTTATTGCACACTCGAGTTGGTTCTTATGGTATGACTTGCTGCTTAGTTCCTTAGTTAAGGTTGCTGATTTTTACTGAATCACTTGTTCTGGTAAACAACTTATGATTTATTTTTGTTGCTTATATTATCTTTTTTTATTTAATCAAGAATTAATAGTTTTGTTTTTAGTTCTTATCATATGTAAATCAACAATTAAAAGACTGTTTCATATAAGTCTATTTGGTCGGTCTCAATTGCAGAAATTCTCCAAAAATATTATGTATGGCAATCAAACTAGATTTACTCGCTACTGGTACTTTAATTTTTTCAGTTTTTGTTAAGAACTTGTCATTTGATTTTATAGTTGATTTTTCTGTTTATTCTTGTCATTTTTGAAGTAAACAAGCAATCAGTAAAAGTAAACCTCGTTAACGTCAACTTGATTATTTGACATAGAAAATTAGCTGTCTAAATCTAAAAAGATCCACACAAATTCATACATTTTTGCTATAAAACTTGACAAATAACAATTGCTGGCATAAACATTCCAAAATTTTATTTATGGCTTGAATTCAACAGAATTACAAATAATTTGACGTGGATACAGAAACGACTGGCAAAAAGAGTTTTTAAGGGAAATGTCTCTAGTTTTAATGGAAGTAACACATGTTATAAATGATAACAAAAAAGTGACACGTATTTGTTTTCAAGCTAATAAACTTTATGAGCGGTGGAGACTGTTCTTAAAAACCACCTCTTAAAATAAGTTTTTTACAATGTCTTGAATTCTCATTGAGGTATTTAAATGAAACAAAGTAGAGATTTTTTATTTCTGGCACATTCTTCATGGTTTTTCCCCTTTTAGTTTTTTTTTTTATTTATAAGCATAAAAATTATTTTCTTTTAATGTTAGTTTAAGGAATTATAAAAAATTTTATTTATTTCCAAATTAATGTTTTTTCGGACGGAAAAAATAAAACTAAATGTAAGGTGTTTCAAAATTTGAAAACTACAAGTGATCAGCTACCCCATTATTAATTTCATTATTAAACATTTTTGTGAAAAATTAAAGACGGATACTGATTTTGGTTTTAAATTTTTAAATTTCAAAATAGTGTACTTATTGACAAAAGCTCTATTGACAGACATTTATAGTGACGAGTAGAATGGAGTTGAGCTCAAATTTATGAAATTCGTATTATTTGTGTACGTAAATCAAAAAACCCAAAATCATAATTTGTCGTCTCAGAGCTACTTTTTTTTATTTTCAAACTGATTGAAGACTTAAGATATGTGAGCTTAGATTATAATTAAGTTTAAGAAGTTTCCCAATACGTACAGGAAAATGGAAAAGTCAAACCAGCTGTAGTCCTTTCCTCTCTTCATAGCACAGAGACTTTGGGAAAGAGAGAGACAGATAGAGAGAGAGAGAGAGAGAGAGAGAGCGAGTGAGAGAGAGACAGAGTGAGAAAAAAATAGAAGGAGAAAGAGAGAAAGACAGAGAGAGCCCAAACTGCTGTCTCCGATACAGATAACGAAATTTTCGAATTTTGAGGGCCCGATTACCGAATTCCCTTTCTGGTAACTAGCAGTAAAAAAAGTTTATTTAAATGCGACTTATATTGAGAAAAAATTTTCAACAAACCATCTGAACAAAATTTTCCTCTGAATGTAATTTGATTAAAAATGGGCAACTGGCGGTTCATGACAAGTGCCTTACTATTATGTTAATTACTACTACTACTATCATAACGTTAGTGAGTAGAATCCGTTTGTATCACCCTACTGTCTCCACAAACCAATCATACACGAAGTAAAAGTTACGGTTTAGTGTAAATCCTTCTTACTGAGCTGCAGAGTTTATCTGGTACTTGGCTACTTAAGACTAGGGACGCCCACTCACTGGCTCGTTTAGGTACATCATCTTAAAATTCGTAAATTAAAGTAAGTTTTTCATATTTAAATTCTTTTATATCCTCGCTTTTTTTAAGGCTCTGCTAATTAACAGGTGGATCAAAGTATTTTTTATGTGGACTTAAACTCTCGAGAGTGGACGATTCTTTTGTGACGGTGGTAGCATCCTTTAAGCCACTCCAGAAAGGCGAAATATCTTGCTTCATTTGCTTGAAAGTATTTTGTACGCATGCTTGGGATATCAAGAGTAGTAAAGAGCCACGTAAAAATGAGAGGGTACGTTTAGCCCTAAGCCCCTTGATGTTTTCTTGCTTTACAATTCAATTATGCACCTCATGTAGATCCCAGGCTATGAGGTGTAAACTAAGGCTTAAATAATACATTGCACATATGTAACAGTTGTATCTTACAGGGAAATTGCAAAAACGCGGAACAAATTATTGTTATTCGATACTTTAAACTATTCGTTATCATCCAAATGAAGCTGTAAAAAATTGTACTTTTGGTATTTAAAAAGATGTCATTTCACCTATTGAAAAATATCAATTATTTTTTTAAGTAATACTTTTATAGGCACGTTTTGTGCAATAGAGTAAACTAATGACTTTTAAACTATGACTTTAAAATAACGACAAATGTTTTAAAATCATTTGAAGATTCGATAAAAGTGGATATTCTCGTACCGCCCGCTCTAGAAGCACGTCATGAAATGGCTATACTCTGTATTTTACTTATTCACATGATATATTCCTTATAATTGTTCGTTTTTAATTATTAACGGTCAATCTCTTCCCCGTTAAGAGAAAAGCTGGTTGATGTAGTGCATGAGCCGAGAACATGAGGTTGATCAGAATAAAAACTTAAATGCGAATAGTTGAGAAACTCAATGGTCCTTCTCTTAAAATTGAATTTATCGTCTTTTGTGTATGTAAGAGGTGTAAGTAAGTCACAGTCACTGCAGTACCGTCGCTTCAATAAAGTTCAACTCAGTGAGAGTGGGCATACATTGCCATGCTAGAAATGGCACCACGCATAAGCTAGAAGACGAGAGCGTGACCACAGATGCCGTTTTCAGTTCTCAGACACCAATCATTCTGTATCATCTCTTTCTCTCTCTCCTTCTCTTTTCCTCATGTGTGTACATAACAATATATATACACTAGTGGGGCTCCGCTCCCCTGTGCGCTCCGCGCGCCAACCCCCCCCCCTTTTATTGTGTTATAAGTGTAATTTTTTCAAAATAAGTTTTGTACTAATATTTTTTAAAGCTTTAAAAAATGATAAAATTAATTGTTGGTATAATAATAATATGTTAAACTATATTTTACAGAATTCGGAAGACTATGGCATTTTTCGAAAATACTCGAGAATAAATTTTTTACGCTGGGGAATGATTACTCGTCTGCTTTTAAGGAAATATGAAGAACAAGCTGCTAATTTCAAATAAAAGTGGTAAAGTTAATTTAGACAGAGAGATGTGCCCTTGACTTTTTGTTGGTGAGCTTTATTATTTCTTCTAGTGGCTCCCTATTTTAAATGAGCTGTCTATCCCGTATGTGTCAATAGATATTTCTAAGCTCTTATAACTATATATGCCCCCTGCGCGCTCTGCGCACCAACCCCCGTAATTAAAAATTTAGTGCAGATGATTGATGATATCTGAGGGGCTGCGGACGATCGGATGATTACGTTGCTTGTCGCCGTTGACTTTACACAGGCGTTTGACCGGGTGAATATCGGCCTTGTTGCTGGGAAGCTTGAGAGGATGGGATTTTCCGACTCGTCATGTGCCTGGATTCAATCATACCTTTCTGGCCGTCGGCAGGTCGTCGTGGATGGT
>NW_019384243.1:552227-576850 GCF_000648655.2 Copidosoma floridanum | reverse complement strand
GATAAAAAAAAAAAAAAAAAAAAAAATGCATTGATGAAGGATCGATGGCATATTGGTCAGATTCTATACGCGGGCAAAAGACGTAGCCCGCTCGACCAACGTCGAGCATACCCCTCTAAGATATAAGATTATATTTAAGGTGTTAGAGCGAGGGGAGCTTGGGTTAAAGGTAAAGGTAGGGGGAGCTCTCCCTCCACTGCTAGCTTGGTTGGAGAGAAAGTAAAACCGTTGTGCGCATGCGCGAGAACTCTTGGTTGTTAGAAACACTGATTGGAGGTAGGCGTACAGACTCTCTCTCTCTCTCTCTCTCTCTCTTTCTCTCTCAACATCTCCAAATCAAGAAAAGGGGAGGGTTAACTTTCCGTTTTCCTTTACATTTAGGAAAAAGTGCTAACAATTAACAAGATTACAAATCAGACTATTGCAGTATGTTTATAAGATTATTAATGCAATGCAAAAAGGGTTACTTGGTCAATCATGAGCTTGCAAACTTGATTGGTAAAAATCGGGTGATCCCTTAAAAGTTAATTATAAAATGTTGTTTACCAGACGTGTCATAGTTAATATGTAATGAAGGTGTTTGCTAGTGGTGTAGTGTGTACTGGTTGTTTGTGACGATTCTATCTTTTACTAATATTTTCACTTATTTATATGTAATAATTGTGAGCTTTTCCTATATTTAACTTTATGGTAATCTACAATTTTATTTGCTTTTAATATTACCCTTTAGTTAAACTGTTCCCAATTAAACTTTTGTACTTATGGTTGTTGAAAAATATTTTGCTTTTTACTTCTGGCCAGTATAGGCCAGCGAGCATGTACATGAATCATCATTATACTGAAAGTACGAATACAGCTTATACTGGTAGTTCATCATGCAAAGTTGCAAGATTATCACCAAGTACCAGTTTCATGACTACTGCTGTCCCGAGAACCAGTACCAGTGCTGAAATGCACTCCAATACAAGTGCAACTCATACAAATGATTCTAATGTCCAACATAATGATTTAGTTATAGAAAATCCAATTTCAACAGTTCATCACACGATGAGATCCACTTGAACTAACTCTTCAATGCTAGATCAGAATATTTTGAAAAGCGAAGACTCTTTTTTACAAAGTAATAATCCTATAACCTAAAATGGAATCCTGCAAAGTAACAATCTACGGGTGTTGGAGAATTCCTTACCTTTTAAAAGAGATTTATCTGAAGATTTGGCTTTGAAAGATTTGAAGGATGAAATGATGAAACATTTTGAAAAATGTTTGGACCAGTTTGTAAAGAAAAAAAAGAATAAAATTTTGACAACTAATTCTTCTAACTCAAATACACAGGTACAGTAGTTTTACGTATGTAAAATTTTTATTTATTCAATATAGTAAAAAATTTAGCCTGCAAAAAAAAGACGCACAGGGAAAGCAGCTATCGTTACTGGTAAAGAGTACATGGCTGCGTTAGAGACTGCAAAAAATAAAAATATAAAACCATTCTCAAAACAGCAAAAAAATAAAATAAAGCCTCTAAGTAGTTGTACTAATACGATGAATAATTAATCAGCTGCATAAAAGGTCAATAATAAAGTTATTACGATTAATTCTCCGCAGAACATGAATCCGAACTTTAGTTTACCATTAATGCTCATGCTTATCCAATATCCAACAACGTTCCTTTGCAATGAAATCACTAAAATTCTTTCAGTATTAAGTATCTAAGAGCATTATGAAAGTCAAGGATACTGATGATAAAATACATGATGCGTTTCGATGAATATCTTTAAATTGTGAATGCTAAGGTTGGATAGTATATTACAACACAAGGCAAAGAAGTAATGCATTCCGGTTTGTGTATATATTCACTGGCAAATACGCGGACGGTGATGTGCTATTTCCCTGCCGAATGTCGTAAGCGATTCTTCCTCATACCCGGCGAGAAGTTCGTGACCTCAAAAAAGGTATTTTTTGCTTCATTTCATATAAAATTAACTAACAGTCACTTCGTCGTTCATTGTAAGCTCTTATACGTTTGTTGATTTAGGGACTCTAGAGAAAAAAGAGCAAGCGAGATAGAAAACAATATATAGCAACTCAGGTACTGTACGCAGCAGCAACGCTCGTTGAAGTTGTTCAATTCCATATATAATTCAATTACACACGAAATTTGTGTAAAACTATATTATACTGGCACTATGGACATCATATTAGTATGTTATGCTAGTGTGACAGTCGTTCTCTACTTGGAAACAAAATAGACATATAGGTATGCCACCAAAATAAAATAAAAGCTGTATTCATATAATCACAGAATTGCTTTTAGTATTCAAACATATAGAAACTAAGTACTTAATAATTTTCAAAAGTTCAGTATGACACTACTCACTGGCTAAAATCATTGATCTTACACTCAGCAATCTGCATCTTCACGAGGCATAAGTGTTAAGATTATAATCCGAGTGTTTTGGTCTTCGTCAGCAGATTATAGTACATTGTTTATTGTAGCTAGATAAACATGAGTATCTAATGACTGATATGAGAGAATAACTAGGAGAAAGCTGCGCAGTATGTTAGTTCGTAACAAAAAGATTTATGTTCTCGTCAGGAACGCATAACTTCCCAGCCTAAAATCAGGATGGGAATGCAAAGCACCCAAACTTTATTATGCCCACATATACATACATATAGAGGGTGCGATGGCTCGGCCAGCTGGTTTGTGGGACGGCATGCGGGAGACTGCGGGCTCGTTTCCTGGCCAGTACGACTCTTCTCAGCAAGTACGTTTGTAAATTTTCAGATGTGCTATTTCACCACGCAACGCTTCTCGTAAGGGAATAGACGCCCTTCTCGCAGCCAAACGGCCTACTACTTAGATCCTTCGCTCTCGAGGTGGTTTAAGTAACATCATCACCGTACCAATGAATTGAAATTACTGTATCTAACTCCTTCAAATGTTTGAATGGAACCTGTTCGAATGGATCTATAATTTTTTTTTGTTTGTATAATGATACAATAAAGAAGGGGCCAAGCATGTGTGAAAGCGTGCACGTACGTAAGCTGATCCATATAAAAAAAATTATTCCCAGCGTTGCTGCATGTATTTGCGCTCCTTCCATCTCTCTGAATTTTGTGAAAGAAAAAAACGCAATCAAAATCAATCATTGTACTTATACAGTACCAAAAATTTTTTTTTTTTAAGTACGAAAATTATGAAAAAATGTGGAATTGTATAAACAATCATTAACTTCTTTTAAAACAAACATTGATAATAAGTGAATAAATGTTTTTTATTACGTATGAAAGAAAGCTGCTCTGCTAAGGAATACTAATTTCCAAGTTTTTGAAAAAAATACCTACCAAAAAGTATATTTTATTAAATAAGTTATTTATTTATTTAATATGTAATTGAACTAAAAGTAAACAAAATTTTCCATTACAAACATTTTACAAACTGTAAGATAAAATAAAAGAATCTGTTTTTTCATTGTTGGGCCTACGTAGCAGAGTGGGTAAGGGGTTCGCCCAGTGTGCAGGAAGTCGGGAGCTCAAATCTATTTAGAATCTGTTTTTTTTTTTTTTTTAGAAATTGGTTAAAAGAAAAAATAAGTAAAATTCAAACGTGTGGTGTGGTGTGTTGNTGATAAGATGTTCACTAATTTATATGAAAGTTGCTCTGCTAATATATACTAACATTCAAATTTTTGAAAAAAACGCGTACCAAAAAGTATATTTTAACAAACAAATTATTTATTTAATCAATTATGAAACCAAAAGTAAATAGAAACTTTCACTAAAAATATGTTACAAACTGTAAGATAAAATTAATTAATGGATTTTCCATTGTTGGACCTGCTCATAGCAAAGTGCGTGAGGGGCTCACCCAGTGTGTAAGAAGTTGGGGGTTCAAACATATTTGAGAAGTTTTTCCATCTTTTTTCTTTTTTTCGAAATTGGTTAAAAGAAAAAATAAGTAAAATAAGTAATTCACCTAGTGTGTAAGAAGTTGGGGGTTCAAACATATTTGAGAAGTTTTTCCATCTTTTTTTTTTTTTTTTTAGAAATTGGTTAAAAGAAAAAATAAGTAAAATTCAAACGTGTGGTGTGGTGTGTTGAGATGATGTCATGTGGTGTAGTGCTATGATGTTGTGTGGTGTAGTACTGGGAACCGGGAGTACATCAAGAGGGGTGGGGCGAAGGGGGAGAATCAAGTAAAATCGACTTCTGTTACACTTTTTCTCAAGGTCAGCAATCTAAAATCGTTGATTAACTCTGTAGGGCAGAAAGTGCCTATAGAAGTATAACTTCAAAAAAAACTAGGTGTGGCTGTCGGGACCCCTGACAGAGTCGAGCATTAAAGAATATGTTATTAAACTCGGTTGTATTTGATTGTCTATGATGAAAATACTTTTTTCGTCAGAAAAATGCCATTATATCCGAGGCTTTTTTGCACCCCGAGGGACCTGCAAAAACCTTACGAATTTACGAATATGTATTTTTATCAGTAAATATTATAAATTAGTAAAAAGGCAATGTTAAATTATGTTTATATTTTTTGTGTTCATTAAGATATAAACAACAAGAACGAAAAAGAACAATAATACATGGAGAAGAGTCTATATACTACTTCTCTACACATAGGTACATACAAGTTTAACAATACGTACAGGTGTATTACTTTTTGTGTCTCTCTGTCTCTTTTCAGATACCCGTGCATAGTTGTGCACTAGCGAAAATTTCGTTGGCTCTTTACTCAAGATAAGTTAAGATGGGGTTTGAATAAACATAATTGGAAGACCCCGGAAAAACTTTTGATTATTGTCAAATATTTATATTTAAAAATAATGCTGTTCACAAAGAAGAAATTTGTAAAAAATAATAAAATAATAATAGTATTTTTATAAATTCATCATTTTCTACAACCGCAAAATATTGAGAAAAGCAATAAAAAAGGCTTACCCGTATGAGTATAATAAAAAGAGAGCTAGCGCGACAGCAGACGATCAATGCTTCTCTACATCTCACTTACTGTTACAGGTACTACCAAAATGCCTTTTTCATGTTATTTTTCTCAACATTTTGCACTTGTTGAATCAAAAGTAAAAGTGCTTATTGATAGAAAATTTTTCACACTACACGCTGATATTTTTATTTATTTTGTACATCAAACCAAAACAAGATGTAAGCTGCAGTAACTTGAATATTTGCGCCAATACGGTGCGAATCCCACGCATCTCTCACTGCGAGCATATACTCAAATATTAAGCTGTGCGACGGCAAAATTGCGTAAATATAGATAATCAGTACCCATCTGGTTGTCATAGATAACAGTACGCATTTATTATAAAGGATTATGTAGTCTATATGGAGTACGTGTATCTTTTTGTTAAATAATAAAAATTTATATTAAACACAACAATTATTAACGGTGTTGAATTACTTGTGCTACTGAATAATACCTATTAATTTAGTATAATTGATTATAGCAATGGCGACGAGGATTAAAACAATAATTAATATTATTTAATAGTGAAATTTACAATATGTGCCAAAAACAGATACTAAATATTGAAAATATGAATTGAATCAAACGTAAAAATATAAATTTTATAAAAATTCAAGCGCGGATACTAAAAGTAAAAGTGGATTCAGTTCAATATAACATCAAGTACAAATTGATAAACTGTACCTTGTGCGAAAATACAAGTACGCGGTGTACAAAAGAAGTCTTAGGATACCGTGTCACAGATGGTTGAAGAAAATATCGAATTCATTCAGAATGAAATCGTACATAAACGTACCTCGTGGATTAATACGTTGAATAAATAAAATTTAATAAAAATTTATAAACACTATCAAGTTCCTGCCAATGATTCGTGCACAGTCGATGAATTACGTAAAATTCAACAAGTTTATAAACACAATTATTATTGAGACTAAAAAAACGGACTGTTTAACTAATACGTCGCCGAAAAATGAAGCTCATTGTGACGCAAATTCATCAACGGCATCAAAAAATTTAAAAAGTTGCGCTGCTTGGGCACGTAGAGTCATTAAAAAAAAAAAGAAAATCTAAAAAGTTTTTTGGATCAATTAGTAGCATACGTAAAGCTCAACGATATAAAAAAAGGAAGAAAGCCAATATTATTGCTAACATCATTATCCGCTGAAGTACATGCCGAATTAAAAGTGTACTACGAGATTATAGATACAAATACAAAGACGTTCGAGGCTATAACAGCAAAGTTGACAAAGTTATATAATCTGGATAAAGGCAAATATTCGGCGCGTCTTACATTTCAAGAACGTAAACAGAAGCCAAATGAAACGGTGCAACAATATTTACTAGCGTTAAAAACGATGACAACAGCATGTAAATTTTTAACATCTGAGTTAAAAAGTCAATTAAAAGACCACTTAATTTCTGGAGTGTATAACAAGTTAATGAATTATGAATTGCTCAAAGAATCTGGAAAAACATCTGATAAACTAATTGAGTGAGCAAACGCAGTTAAGATTGCCAATGGGAGAAATTTCGATATAAAAACGAATGGAGAAAGTTCGAGAACTATCGACGAAGCAGTAGGAATACACTTTGTATCAAGATTGTACGGAGATCAAGGCAGTAAATAGCGTTACAATGGAAATTTTAATTCGGGAAATCAACAACAATAACAGAGGAAGACAGACCCACTACATACTGGGCAGCAACAGCAGCAACAGCAAGGAGATAGGCGTACGAATGAGTGTACCGTATGTAGTTATTGTGGTAAGAATAACCATTTAAATTTTCAATGTTCTTTGCGATTAAGGTTTTGTTCCGAATGCGGTGTAAAAGTACACTTTTTTTGCATGTGTCCAAACAAGAGAAATAATTTTCAAAGTAACCAAAGAGTTAATAATATGCAAAACACTACTGAATCAGAGCAACTTGAAAATTTAAGCAGTTTATCAATTCAAAACATTGATAATAATAACGGTTCAAATGACGATCTCAAAAAATTAGGTGAACCACAACGCTACTGATCTGATAATATTTACTTAATTTACAAGGTTCAATGAAATTCAAAAATTGTTGAGCTTATTAAAATACATTATAAAACAATTAAACCTCAATTTAAAATTATTCATGTTAATAATGTACCTTTAAAAGTGGAAATGGACTCTGGTTGGCTGATTTCGACAATATCTTTGCAATGTTACGAAAACAATTTTTCTAATTGTTTACTAATTTTTGGTAAATGCAACATTGTGTGCGTATGATAATTAAAAAATACCAGTAGAAGAAAAAAAAATTGTTGATATTTACCAGTGCAATATTAAACGAAAACAAACATTGTATGGAATAAATAAAGGCGGATATCAAATTTTGGGTCGAGAATGGATGAATGTCTTTGGCATGTGGCCACTCCAATTTCCTAATAAATTACCGTGTAATAATGCGAATAAAAAATTTGTTTACAATAGTAATCAATCAAAAATGGATTCACTCCAAACGGAGATTCCAGAAGTTTTTGAGAACGAATTCGGTTTACGTAATCGGGGAACACTATCACTAAAAATTAAGCCTAATATATAATCAAAATTTGTGGATCCTCGAAAAATATTATTTGCTTTAATACCTAAAGTAGAAAATAAAATGTATCGTTTAGTGGACACTGACGTGTTAATACCAATTGAATACAGTGAATGGGAAACTCCTATCTTTCTAGTTTCAAAACCCAACGGTGATGTTAAAATATGCAGAGATTTTAAAACAACTTTAAGCCTGTATTTAAAAATAGATCATTATTTGACACCAAGACCAGATTCGGTATTTTACGAGTAATGGAGCGGAGAAAAGTTCACAAAACTTTATTTGGCTAAAGCTAATGGGCAGTTATCACTTGACGACGAGTCACAAAAATTTGTTGTCATTAGTGCACACCTCGGGTTATTCAAATATACACGTTTACCGTATGGCGTATCTACCAGGCCAGGTTTGTTTCAACGCAAAATTTCGGCGCTGTTAATGGGAATTTTGGGTGGAATAGTATGTATAGACTATATTATTATCACAGGTTCGAACGAAAAGGAACACATGCAACTTTAACGTGAAGTCTTACGAAGAATTATCGATTTAGGATTAAAATTAAGGTTTGAAAAATGCAAACTTTTTAAAAATCAAGTTACATACTTGGGGTATCGTATTGCAAAATTTGGTACCCACCCATTAAAAAACAAAATTGAACGTGTTAAAAATGCTGCTCACTCGAACAATGTGTCTGACTTGCGTACTTCCATGAGTTCAACTAATCATTATGCGCGTTTTATTCCAGACATTGACATATGAAAATGCGTTTCATAAAATTAAGTCTCAATTAGCATCAGAAAAAGTTCTTAGCTCATTGTAATCTGAGTAAGCTGATTGTAGTTACCTGAAAAACGTTACCATACTGCGTATCGGCAGTGTTGTTGCATAAAATTAACGGCAACGATTTTCCAATACATTTCGCTGGTCGTACATTCAATGTTAGTGAACGTAATATGCTTAGATTGATCGAGAGATTTTAGCTATTATTTTTAGAGTTAAAACTTTTTTTTAGTATCTGTATGGACAAACATTTTTGTTACAAACTGACAACTCTGCGCTTACTAATATTTTTCACCCACAAAAATCAATTCCACAAATTGCGGTAGTGCTTATACAGCGCTGGGCGGTATTTTTGTCAGCATTTCAATACGAAATAACACATATTAAGGGCACGAAAAACTATTTAGATTGGTTGAGATGTATGCCCAATAAGAAAAATTATAATTTAGATAAAAAAAGAAAATTTTTACGAGAATTGCAAAATGCATAGTTCAATAGTATTAAACCATTTATTTTCGCATTTTTTGATTGGAGCGATGTACAGCAAGCAATACGTGAAGATAAAATTTTATGTAAAATTATGCGATTTACTAAGGATGGAGGGCCAGACAAACCATCAATCGAGCCAGAATTATTACAGTACTGGAATAAACGTCAAGCACTATTAATAGAGAATAATTGTTTGTTATGGGGTCACAGAATGATAAGTCCCGAAAAATTGAGGTCAGTAGTTACCCGAGAATTACATTTCAGCCATTTCGGCCTAAGTAAAATGGAATCTTTTGCTTGATCGCTTATGTGATGGCCAACTATCGACACTGATTTGGAAGAGATAACACGTACCTTCATTATGTGCCTAGAAACGAAAAAGAAGCCGGTAAAAGTTTTAAAGAAAGAATTGTACTGTTGATAATTGACAGCCATTCAAAATGGCTTGAATCTTTTATCATGCCAAATAAGGGCAAAAAATCCACCACTTTCGTGTTCAAGAAATCGTTTACACGTTTTTGGTATCTTGCATATTTGGTGACAGATTACTATTCAATATTTCTCGGTGTAATGTTTAAATAATGAATAAAAAAATTTGGGATACGTCACAGTACCACACCGACAAATTGTCCCACGAGTAACGACGCAGCAGAAAATATTGTAAACACGTTCAAGCGTAAGGTTACGTGCGAGGTGAATTGTAGTTTATCATTGAAAGAGGACGTTAAGCAATTTTTATTTAATTATCACAGCATACCACATTTGCTAACTAATCAATCACCAGCAAAACTTATGCTCGGACGTAAACTACGTAATCGATATTTTCTATTACGGCCTAGAAATACTGAAAATATTATATATAACACTTAAAGTCGTCAAATAATTAATCACAAAGGGGCAAGACGTGTTAACTTTAATGTTGGAGATTCAGTGATGGTAACTGATGACAGAAGTGGTGAATTCAAATGGATTAAAAGTAAAGTTACAAAAACATAAGTGCTTGGCGTAACGTATCTTGTAGAAGTTGATGGTAATACAATCTGGAAGAGGCACAGCAACCAGATGCATGAATGTAGCGAAAAAATTTTTTTGAAGAAAAAAAAATCCAACCGCGGAAAAACTCAGTGATAATCCGCCAACATTGCGAGGTTTAAAATGGCTAAAAAATAAAACATTAAATTAAATTCATGATTCTTCTTCAGCATATAAATGAAAAAATGCCATGACAAATATTGTAGTAAGTTACAATCAAGTTGTATTAAAATAAGCTTACTATTGATATAAAAAGGGCAGAGTGCGGTAACTTGAATATTTGTGCCAATATGGTGCGGATCGCACGAATCTCTCACTGCAAGCATATAATCAAATATTTAGCTGTGTGATGGCACAGTTTCGTGAACATAGATAGTTTATACCCATACAATCATCATAGATAACAGTATGCATTTGTTTTAAAGAATTATGCAGTATATATGAAGAATTGATGGTAGGAGCTAAAAATAAAAGGAATTTAATGAGGTTAATGCAGAATGATAATTATCTTATTGCCTTTACTGGGATGCCTTTCCCATTATTTCGCAGTTTAGCAAAAAAGGTGAATACCTGAGAAAGCTCATCATCAAACCAACACAAGTTTTCAAATTCAGGAGAAAATAAAGTGGCTCTCTGCTTGTGGAAATTACGTTTAAGCTTAGTTTTCTTATTCCTTGCAGTTTTTTTTTGGGTTGAGTTATCAGACCTGTGCTTATAGTTTTGTTAACAAGGTGTGTTTGTTGTATTAGATATTAAAAGATTTTATTTACTGGCCAATAAAAGAGGAGATACTAAATTGTACACCTCAATGCTTTATTTTATTTCCTCAAACGTATGCTGTGCTTTATTGTTTTAAAATACCAGTAGAGAAATCTCGCTGCTTACAAAGTTAATTTAATTGTACTGGCGTTATAAAGGATGTGAAACCATGAAGTTTTAGATAGCTATGTCGTCCAGTGGAGAGGTAAGGTATGTAAGTAAAGCATTTAATGGTAGAGCTTCAGATAAGCATATCTTAAATCATTGTCCTGCAGATATTTAGCTAACCAATAAAATAGCTAACGCCAGAGTTTAGGTAGAGAGAACAATTCAAGAGATGAAAATTTTAAAATTCTAAAACATAAACTACCATGGGTCTTGTTCCAATCGTTAGTAAAATTTTAACAATTGTAGTAGGTATTTTTTTTTTAAAGAATCCAATTCTTGCCAATGATAAGTTTTAATCAAATGATTTATTTTTAGTAAGACGTGTTTTTTTGCCGTGAGTTTTATGTATTTCTCAACAAATCATATCGATATCTCCACTTTTAAAGGTACATTGAAATATAAAATTAATGAAATGAAATATGAAAAAATAATGAAATCAAATATAAAAAACAATAAAACGAGAAATTGAAAAAAAAAAAACAAATTAAAAGAAACAAACCAGGGGGTATGAATGGGTCATGGGACCCACGGTAAGAACGAATTTCTTTAAACATGACATGAGTATAAAGACACACAATTTCTCAGGTAACAAGGAGGTCACCAGTCCATAGGAAGAACGAAGATCTATAAAAATAAGTACTGCATTCATGTACTTCACTGAAACAAAAACTTGAAAACTGAATTAAAAAAAATAAAAAAATTTAGTTCAGTACTCACGATTGTTGAATTCCGTGAGTACATCATGCATAAACACAGTATGTATAATGGAAAAATGTTTTTTAGTTCATTGCTTCCATTTTTCATAACTCTTGTATTTAAAAAAATGTATTAAAGCACCTACAATATGCTTGCACCTTTCTCCAGAGCCGGCTGGTCAAGAAAAATGACATCTTTCATTTTTAGAGCCAACACAGCATATTTTTATCACTAGCTCATGTGGTTTTCCGATCAAATTAGTTGATTTCAAATGTAAAAAGATTAAATCTGTTTCTGATTTTATTGCGCAATAAAAAATATAATTTGCATCTGCTACATTTTGTTCTTTAACGTATTTATGAGATTTATCTCCTGCATAATTAAATAAATCTACTTAGTTAACGAGATAGCTCATAATTTGGTCTATACAAGCATATACAGTTTGAACTACATGCTTAGTGGTACAATTGGTTTAGTTTCAAACCATCATGGTGGTACTACTAGTCGCTTAACATCACGAATAAAAAGCTGTCTGTTAAAATTATGAAATAAGTTTTTGGATTTCATTAATAAATTTTTGAAAGTGATACTTTGGAATATTCTTACAAACTAAATTGTTGGTTTACAAGAATACTTGTGATGTTGTGTTGACACAGTTGCAATTTACTTTTTCATTTTTTTTATTTTGTAGGGCATATGCCAACACTAAAAAAAATTTATTTCTGTACAAAAACTTAATGCTTACTTAAATCACTCATTTGTTTGGTCAATTCACTTTTTATAATATGTTCTTTTTTATTTTAAAAAAAGTATTTGTAATTTATCGATATTGATTTCATACATCATAAATATGTTTATAATGAGTTCTCTTACTTTTTTAACTTGACATTTTATTCAATACATTATAACTGTGTATAGCCAGCGTCTACAAAGAATTAAATGGAACTTTGTTCCAACCAGGGATCCATAGAGCCCTCATGACTGATTGCAATCTTCTTACGAAAAAAATAGTTCCTATATTTCAGCTGGTTCATTTGAATAACTTAAAACCATTTTCAAAAGTAAAAGGGATTTCTCACCATGAACATTAACTGTCAAAATTATTATACAGCCAGGCCGGCAGGCTTTGTAGATTTAATAATTTTGTAAAATATTAAAATTTTTTTCTCTATATTAAAATATTTACCTTATCTCAGTTCAAGTAGCTTCAATGTAAATTCAGTATAATGTTTAAGATCTCAACTTTTTTCTGTTAATTTCATTACTATGTTAATATTTTATTTGGTTTTTTGCAGTTTTTTATTAACTCAGATATCTTGACAAAGATATTTCTTTTAATATTACATTAATATTGGATGGTATTAACTCTTTGATGTAGCAACAAACTTGACTATTTCTTGTTGATCTTATCAGTTTTGAAATCTTTTATTTCTTTGAATACTTTTTAACAAGTATTTTAAAAAATTCTACATGTTCAAACAGGCACCTATTGTCAGTATGGTTTCTGCTATTAAAATACCTGCTGTGTCATATACCACTGTATAAATTTTTATTATTATTATTTCTGTAGTCTTAGTTTTCTTTTTTATAGATACCAAGCACGTTATACTCGTCGAACCTTCCTCTTTAAAGTAATGTCAGTTGTTTTATGGAGATAAAAGTTTACAATCATTCTTGAGCTTAGAGAAAATATAATCATCGTATAGGTGGTACACAAGCATTTTAGATAAATCGGAGACAATAAGCTCAATATACATTGGTTATTCATCATTACCTCTGTACATTGTAGCTGTACAGCTACGAAATTACCATAAGAAATATTACAGCTTTAAAAATTTGGCTTTGCAATGTACGCTGTCACATCATAGCGTTCATCGGAATAATAAAAAAGTTAGGAATCGATATACTTTACCCATAATTTATGGTTTTTCTAAGGATAGCATTATTATTATTATTAGCATTTTTTTAACTTACTTTTATTCTTTTATCTCATTGCTATTGAGATCAATTTATTTTTGAAGCCGTACACTTTACTAAATCTTTAAGGCTTGATGAATTCTCATCAGTCATATTTATCTATTATTCATGGCTTGCTGTAGGGCTTTAAAACTAAGATAGAAAATCCATGGACTAAGTTAATCAAGTGAGAAAAGTGCGTCATTTACCGTATTGTGACAATCTTATATGTTATGGCCATATGCTTTTGTAACGGGAAAAATATTAATAAATATACTGATTCTTATTTCATGCTCATACACCATAATTTGAAGGGACCAAAATAAAGTACAAATTTCCAAGATTAGTACGGTATTTTATTATAAAAATAGTTTAATTTAGAACGTACGTATTTAAAGCTGTTATTGCTGTATCTTATTCTAGTCCATGTTGAAAAACGTGTTTTTAACTCAAAAATCTTAAAAACTACTACCAATACACTACCTTAAAAAATTTTTTATAACATAAAAAAACTTAATGTATAGCATGTTTCACACTCAAGAAACGTTTAATTTGTTAGTGGCGATGGATTTTCTACCTTTAGCTCATATTCGTAATCCTGATTTAATTATGTCATTAATTTAGGCTATTTTGAGTCTAGAGATGAGATTTCAGAGCCATACATCTATCAGTAATGAGTTCTAATAAAATCTGAAATAAAATTTTGAATAGTAACTAAAAAACAGTTGACAATATATTTTTATTTATTAAACTTTTTTTTTAACAAGTTGTAACCCTTAGTTATGTCTTAAATATTTAAATGGTGAGTAAGATATAGTTTACAAAACTTGAGGCAATGATTTCTAATGTTTTGCAATACTTCTGTTCACAGAAGTATGGCAGTTTTAAAGTAATGATATGAATACTATCCAGCAGTCTTAAAATCTAAGATTTAATATATTATTCGAGAATATGTATAATTCTTGATTTTTATACGTCATCATACAATTTACTGTAAAAATCATGTTGAGACTGGGTTGTTTTTCAAAGTTTCTTGCATTATGCTACTTAATCGTATGGGGCATACTCATGCTTCTTAGCGTATTGATTTGCTCGTAGGATTATGTATCGTCATGACTTAAAATCTTTTTTATAGTACTGTACTACTTTAAGTGAGACCCTACCTTATTTAACGACGATGATAAAAGTATATACTAGTCAATGATATGCAAATTTATATTTGCCCCTTCAACGTATTTCGTAAGAGGAAAGTATTAACGAGACAGATTGACTTTTAAACAGGGGCGTAATTGGAGAATCTGAAAGTGCCTGATGCAGCAGCCCTCTTCAAACTTCCAAATCTAATGGAAGACTTACATTTTGTATTACTCATTAAAAGTTGTATGAGATAACTAAAAAAATGTGTATCCTATGCGATTAGTCGACGATATTGATAAATTTCACCATGCGAAACATATCTGAAAAATATATCCTTTGGAGGCATACCACCAGACCCTAAAATATGAGAATAGCAAGGAGTTCACCGTGTTTGCTGTCTCCCAAGTGGCTGTACCAGTACATACGTATACCTTATCATCTCACAAATGCTTCAGCTACTTTTTAGGCTATGATAAATTAATTAACCTGGAGTGGGGATCTTACATGTGTCTATACTTAAATGACGTCATAATTTTTACGGAAACATTTAAAAAGCACCTGACATAGCTAAACATAGTGTTGGAAAAATTGTAAAAATAAAATTTGCTTAATAACCTCGTTCAATTAGAATGTTGATCCCAGATAGTAAGATACGTGAAGTGTAGTGTTGATAATCAAAGATTTTGATAGGGAAGAATACCCGATCTACTAATTAATCCAAGCACTTCAAACCTGAGTAAAACTACTCAGTCAATGATAAGGAGCAGTTGGCCATCTTATGGCTGTTGATTGACTAAGAGAGTACCTACATGGTGAACATTTCACCGTAATATTACATTATAGTAGTCTGTTATGGCTCAACAAGTTAAGGAATCCAGTATGGCGGTAAGTGCGTTAAAACCCCTCCCATTAAGAGTATGATTTCAAGTTTATATACCAAAACGGAAAACTGCACCAAATTACTGATACACTTTTAAGAGCTTGCAAAACTAAAGCATGTTAAATAATCGGATCTATTGTATTGCTCAAGGTTGTAAGGAGTTTTATAAATTAATTCCCTAACTGATTAGTAAACCAAGAGGTTGTAATATTCTATTTATTTAATGCCCTTTCCAACTTTATCGAATGCACTTTGGATGAGTGAAAAATGATAATGCTTCACGATTATCGTTAAAGAGCCCTAGACAAAGCCCATACAGATCTTGAATCGGATCATTTGGGTGTCAAAATATATAGTTGCATCTAAGTACGTATTGTAACTGGCCTTAGTATTTGAACAATATAATAAAAAACGTAATGAGTTGTCAAACATGACAGCAATAAAAGGTCTTTCAATGAGTTCTGGCAGAGCTAATGGGTAGAAGAAACATTAAGCAGCTACAGGCACTGGTAGCAGCCGATATCGTCGAGCCTAAACCTTCGTTGAAAATTGACAATATATACGCGACTTTAGCTTAGAATTTGTTTACCAAGTATATTAAGTTGTGGCGACTAAGAAAAGCTTACGCAAAATATATACGTAAGGTAATTAAAGCGTTAATCCTCAATCATTGGAAAAAACCAAAGTTTATCCTTACCGAAAATAGCACAGAGCTGATAATTAGGAAGCTAAAAAAAATGTATGTGGACTACGCTACCACATATTATCAATGTAGATCATTAACTTTCAGACAGACACTTACAGAAATTAGTGTTCGTACACAACATCATGAAAGGTTCCTGCACCAAAATAACGCCAGTGTATCTGAAATTTTTTACCAACAAGACTAAGTGTCAGTTGAAAGACCCTCAGACCACGATTTGGATATGGGACATAAAACAATAGGAAAAACGTATTACTAGGTTACCAATAATATACAACGTTGTCAGAAAGAATGTCATTACGGCATGGAGTCGGCAGAACAAAAAAATATAATCCAAAACACTACCCAGGAACATTTTTGCAGAACAAAAAAGCCTGGAAGTAAAATCACGTATTATCCTTATCAGCACAAAACTTTACCACAATATTTGACCTGACGTTTGTTGACCCCTGTACAATTTGTAAGGTCTTATTCAAGACATCAGTGAATACCAGGAATGGTTGTTCAAACGTTATAAGCTAGAACGGCAGCAACGCCAATTGAACCACACCTATCATAAGGAGCAGGATGTTGGAGTGACAAAAGACTGTGATCGCAGACAGTGGGAGGCCCAGTTGCCTCTTGAACGAGACCAACACCTAAGTAGATTACGAGCCATTACCGAAAAGAGGAGAAAACTCAAGGAGGTGGCAGAGCAAGCATAGCTGAAGGAAGTGAAAAAAAAGAAACAAAGAATGCCTGGGATTCCACGGATGACTGCCTTTCCAGGACTGTGCCAGTCTTTAAACCATTTTAACGCAGCAAGATAGCATCCTATTTCTTTTAAGTATTCAGTTCTTGTAGCAAAGCGACATCCTACTGTCTCCTACAGAAAGAGCAGCATCATCCCCAAAACAGCCCACTAATCTTATTCCAAGCTCTGTTAAGGAATGCTAGAATTACAGAGATGAGCAATACTGTGTTTTAAGTTGATCCTTGTCAAAAGCTAAGAGATTTCATCAAAAGCGTACAGCCAGAGGGATTAATATGGCTCACGACAGCAACCACAGAGAGCTGTCACTGCTTGAACGCAGGGAGTTCTTTGCCCCACTGACGTACAAAAAACCTTACCATCCTCTTCTCTAACCTAACTCTTACGAACAATTTTTAAAAACTATTCTTTTATTTCTCTTATAGTTTTTTAGTTCCCCTTTCCTTTTTTTGTTTTTCATTTTCCGTATCAATCACGTCCATGAGAAAGTGATTAAGTGTTGTTCTTGTGATACTCAATTACTGTACATGATTACATTACACCTTTTTCAAATACGTAAGTCATTTTATTTACCAGAAGAACAATAACAATAAGAAGAAACCTCTTTTACTCTCATTCATTTTATTTTTACATCCTACAAATTATTGATCCCACCAGAAGCTCTCTATTCTTAGAAATATTAGTAATTTACTAGAACACCAAGAAGTTAAAGTTGTTTTATAGTTTGGATAAGACCCACTTTATTTATTGTACATGATATGGTTAAAACCAATTTGAGGTTCATTCGACCTGAACACTATTAAAATTCTAGCTTAATTAAAAAAACCTAAAAANAAATTTTATCCAAACGCAGGAAAAAGGAACTAAAGGCACGATCAGAAGACATAGTCGGAAATTATTACACTAAATTAAATATATAAGGCAAAACTAAAGACAAAGTCAAGGAAAACACTTACGAAAACGGGCCTGTAATATTTTCTTACACAATTTCCTTTCCTATACACAATTATAGGAACGAAGGTGAAAGATAAAGTAAAGAAAATTACACAAAAATGAAAGAAATTAAAAGAAACAAGCCAGGAGGTATAAATGAGTCATGGAACCTACGGTAGAAACGAAGTTTTTTGGTGTAAACATGAGATAAGTGCGGAGAAATAATTTATCATGAGATGTGTATCAAAAAACTTTAAAAAAAGAAGAAACACAATTTCTTAGGTATCAAGGGGGTCATGAGACCCTAAGAAAGAACGAGGCTCGATACAAATAAGTACTGCTTTTATGTAGTTCAGTAAAACGAAAACTTGAAAAATGAATAAAAAAAAAAATAAATAAATAAGTATTATCATTGCAATTTGTTTAGTTTGTCAATTCCGTTGACTTTTTCGATTTTGATTTTAAAGGACTTGAACCCGTTTTCACTGAATTTATTTACAACTAAAAATACCTTCAAGACAGTCTACTGTATCCCTACCAACGACTTGAAGCCATAGCATTAATTTAATTTCAAAATATTTAGCAAAAAAGGAAGCCAAAACTTAAAACTGTAAATTGCAACTGCAAGAAGAGTTGCAACTGAAAGTTGTCACTTTTCTTTCCTCCAGTGGCAACTTCCATTTGCACCTCTTTTTTCAGTTGCAATTTTCAGTTTTAAGTTTTGGCTTTTTTTTTAGCTAAATATTTCATAATTAAATTAATTCCATGGCTTCAAAGTCGTTGGTAGTGATACAGTGGCCTACATAGAAGGTAATTTTGGTTTTAAAAAAAATTATTAAGCTTAGCTAGGGCCTAGTAAACGAAAATTGTAAAAAATACTTTTAGAAAATCGTTTTAACAAATAAAACAAGCATTCAGACCGTCCACTATGTATATATGTCTACAGATAACTACAAAGTCATGACATTTCCAGAAACTTAAAATTTTTGGGATAAAAAACAGCCAAAACTCTAATTGCCCGTATCACCGTAAGTAATGGATAAATTTAACCAGTGGACCATGGGTGCTTGGGCACCCAAGAATGAAGTTATACTTCTATTATTCTGTGGCAAGCAATATATGAATTAAAATACCGAGAAAAATACTTTGTATCAGACGTTGTTTTAAATAACCCTATGCGATGTATCGCAGGTGGTGCTTGAACTATGATATTCGGTGATTGGGTGTGGCTTTAATAGATATTGTAATAATAAATAAATGAAAAATTATGAACAATATGTTATATAGATAAAAATTGTTAAAATTAAAGTCATGCCACGACGTGCTGACCGGCTGGCCAGTACAAAAATGTGTGCTTTCATCTTCAACAGAGTAGTATTTAATCATTACATGGCAGTGAACGTTGCTGCAGGACGTTCATCACACATGGGTTTTTTGATAGATATCATTGAAATGGGCATTCTTTATGGCATAAGAAATACCCACAAAAAGTTTCAGATCTTTTAACTGTACCGTTTTATATGGCTGATTTAAAAAAAACCTTAATTTATTATTAAACCTAATGGAAGAATTACGTAAAATTCCATTTACAAGGAGATGATCTGTTGAAAACTCCCAATGTTTTGTATGATAGATTACTATTATGTAGCCTATAAGATTTTGAAATTAATTCATGAGTTATTTTTTTTAACAAAATAAGAAAGAAAGGGTCAAGTATTCGTAAAAGCGCATACATAGGTATATTCATATGAAAAAAATTATTGCCAGCGTTGCTACATCTTTGTGCTTCTCCTACCACTCTAAACACTTCCCCCAATAACTGTGATGCATGTTTTTAACTCAAAACAATCACGTTAGTCTCAAATATAAAATATATGAAAGAATAAAGCGCAATGAGAATTAATTACTATATTTATAGAATCTCGTATGAATAAGCCATTGATGAAAAAACGATAAAAAAAAGGAAAGACTGTTAAAAAAAATTTGGAAAACTTCTTAAAAAATGAAAAAAATTCTAAAAATAGTTATTTATTGATTGATTTGAAAACTAAAAAATTAATAAAAATTAAATAAATATTTTATAACGTATAAAGAGGCTGCTGCTGACTGTATTTTTAAGTTTGGAAAATAATTATTTAAGTATAAAAAAAAAGTTCATAAAACAAATAATTTAATATACTATCGAACCATATCAGTTAATAACCAGTAAATAAATATTTAAATTAAAATTCAGTTACAAACCACAATATAAATAAAAGACACTAAAATTCTCATGTTGGTAGCGCTCGTAACAGAGTGGGTGAGATATTCGGCTCAGTGCAGGAGGTTTAAGGCTCAAACCTTTCGAAAAGTATTTTTTTTAAGTTATACTTTTATAGGCATGTCATGCCTGAAAGTGAATCAACAATTTCAGATTTTGACCTTGAAAAAAAGTGTGACGAAAGTGGATTCTCTCCCTTCTCCCCGCCCTTCATGATGTATTTTTCTCGGACAATCTCCACTGATTTTTTTTTTTAATTTTATTTATTTATTTTTTTTTAAGAATTGTAGAATAAAAAAATCTAAAGCTAAGGAAATGTTTGTGGGGGAAAAAAAATTATGATTCAATGGAACATTATTTGCTTCGTGTGTGTGCTTTGATGGTGTAGTATGAAGGTGAATGGCGGGGCAAGACAAACGGAGAGTAATGAGAAGAGGTGTGCATTAGACTAGTGTAGCACGGTTGGAAGAGACATGGTGAGGGGAATTGTGTAGGGAACTCATGGTGTGGGTAACGAGGTAAGGGGGGAAATAAAATGTACTAAAAGAAAGAGACTTCTAGTAAGCAACTTTTGTTTCATAGGGATTTGTCATTTTTTAAATTTCAGCCCACGAAGCACGTGACATAAAAAACTTCGTTTTAAAAAAAATGTTCAAACATCGGAAGAAGCACATTTTTAGCTTTACAACCATCCAAAAATTTTTTCGTAAACATGGATTAAGTTGTATTCTTATAAATTTTGACACGATTATTCTTTATTAAGGTCTACTTGACCTGTGCACCCTCAAAATTTCAATAAGGTCATAAAATATAGTAAAAAATAGCTGTGGATTAAAATAATTAAATTTTTGTGTTCATGCTTAATAAAAAAAAAACTTTTTGAACGCTACTTGGTCTGATTTTCTTATCTCACAATACACTTGTTACTTTCAAATTTCTATAAGTAAAGCATGGAATTCATAGATACGTGGTGCAACAATAACACAGTAATTGATGGTTAAGACTACTGCTTTCTCAGATTTTAAACTAAGTACAAGCTACTGTCAAAGTTGTGTATGATATTTTCTACACGCAGTAAAGAGTTTTAAAATTGTTAATTATTTACATTCTTGGATGTACGACTGCGAATTGATGTTGTATGATGAGCACTTTACAAGATTGCTAGAGTTTGCTCTCGTAGTTCAAGTTTGTCGATGGTTACTTGTTTCAAAAGCAGTAAGTTGTACGTCACGTGATTACAGAAGCAGGTGCACTGCTTAATGGTTGAGGACCGCTGAGATTTTGCTTTTCACAAATGTAAAACGAAACTCTGTGCTTCAAAGTTATGAATATTAAATATATGACATAGAATGTCACACACTGAATAGCAGTTAGTAATTCGCTTAGCTCAAAACTGACGAAATTCCGAAGAAATTGTATAAACAGAAGCAAATTGCATTTGTAAGCGCTTTAAAATCCAAAAAAATGTTGTTTTTATCTGTTATAAGTATGTCTTTCTAGCGAACTAATTTCTTTTTAAACGAGTCATGCAGCAGGCTTCTCTTTCTCTCATTCCTCTTTTTAATGTCCAACAGAAATCAGCCATCATGTTTATATCGATATTGATTATTCTCCTTTATATCAGTTTTATACTTCATTCATATTTTCATAGAACTGTTATCTTTGCTCTTCGCTAAGATCCTTAAGGTTTTCTGGGAACTAGGCAAGCTGAGAGTAAAAATTGAGTACGAATTGTAGGACCATCGAAAAAATCCTTCTTTAACTTCTCATCATGTGATGTGAGAAACTTCTCACATAAATATTGAAATCAGTTCCTATTTTTGCCGAAGCTTTGACATATTGCTACATAAGATGAAGCTTTATTGAAATTGACGGTAGCAAAGTTTTCAAAGGTTCAATTAATTGGTTCATCTTGATTTTCCTCTATCCTCGATAGACTTCTGATATCTTTGGCCAGTCTCTTTGAAGGTAATAGTTTTTCCTGTCTTTTCTATCTTATAAACAAAAAAGCAGGAATTTTTGGTGAAACGTAGTCTCAAAGTTGTTTTGCTTTATAGCAGAATGACGTACGTTTCTATTTCAATAGTTTATTTCATAGAACTGAAAGAGACCTATGAAAATGTACAGATGGTAGAGAAGAAAATAGACTACACGAAGTATTGATGGAAAATTTGCGGCAATCCTAAAGTTCCAACTTTTATCGTAACTCAACACTTCAGTTTCACAAAAAACTTTCGCTTCTTATATTTATAAGACTTTAGAGACAGGAAAAGATATTGTATTTAAAAAGACTGGTCAAAAAAAAAAGGAATTCTATCTACCCTAGTACGGCAGTCCAATGAAAACCAATAAAAAAAAAATTTATTAGACTGTGATGTGTGCTTGCACCCGTTATTTCATATAAAATCCATAGCAAATCAAAGATTTATTTGTGCTTATGGGAAATACCTTACAATTAATCATTGTGATATTATGATGATATGCAAATATTTGATAAATAAGAAATGTAGCTGTATACATAACAAGTGACTTTTATAGGAGTTTATGGGAAAAATATCAGCATTTATTTAATAATACTAGATTGTATTTGGATTTTATTCGACTGGAAAAAAAACAGGGCACTGAATCATTACTCTAATAAGAGTCTACTGGAGAAGCCCACTAAAAATTATATTCACCATTACTGGTCATAGTAGGGTTGGATTACTTGATTTAAATCATTTTCTTATTGGCTTTTACGCTAATTTAATTTGACAATTTTTATAGGACAGTACTATCATTGTAACAAACTCTCGAAACGTAAATTAATGATTTATTGGTGTTTACGGGAAATACCTGACAATTAATCAATGTGCTTTATGATGATATGCTAATATTTAATAAACAAGAAATGTAGCTGTATACACAATAAGCGACTTTCATTGGAGTTTATGGAGGAGAGGGGCAGTAGTTCAAGGAGAATTAAACGTAGCACCTTCACTTCAACTAAAACGATTTATTTAAATAAAAAAAAAAGTCTTATATTTCACTGAATTTCAAAAACTTTAATGTCCCAAATTTTATGTTAATCAAATGAACTTTCTAATCTTAATAATATGGTTTATACAATATAATGTAGACGCGTATAGATATATCTTTTAAGTTCGTAATTTCACTTGTTAATTCTTACTTTCTTATTCTAAATTATAACAATTAAACTAGTGTTAAGCAGTCTTAAAATGAATGTTAATTGTGGTTTAAGCACTGATTTTTTTGTAGGATTAATCACACACTAGTTTTAACTAGCTGAAAATTGTTGTACCTTTGTAATCATAGTGACAAGGTTCCATGAGCCACACACTTGACTTGTTACTTAAAGTAAGGTTTTTTATTCATTTTAGGTAGCATACCTAATTATGACCCCCCATTCCAAGCCTTTTTCTTGGTGAATCGTAAATTAACAACGCCTTGGTGGTTAACTTTAACTCAGCAGCACTTGCCACCGGGATGATACCTTTGTCTTCGTAGGGCTCATATAATAGCATTATGGCGATACTATAGCTGTGTAGATGTCTCTTGGGTAGCACACCCGATCAAGTTGTTACTGACTTGTGTACTCAAAGACGACTGACTTACGCTAGCGTTTTGTGTGTTTAACAAACCTTACTACACTATAAAACTATACAATAGCGGCCTTCAGACTCAATCTATGAGTAGATTGAATTAGTTTATAAATAGGTTTCGTATAGTCCCCCTTTTGAGTTATTATGTTGACTACGCGTTCTAGACTATCTTTACCAGGGAGAATCTCCACTACACGATCTAAAGGCCCGGTTCCAGGTGGGCAATTTTCATTTTTTATTAAAACCATAATGCCTTGCTTCATCAAATCAGAAGGTTTTTGCCATTTTTTGCAAGCTTGTAAGGGAAGGAGGTATTTCTCTGACCAACTTTTTCAAAACTGTTAAGAAAGCTGAGCAGTGAAAAGCCAGCGTTTCGCTGGAGGCACTTTAAAATCACGAAGATTGGGTTCTGGCAGACATAATGGTTCCTTAAAGTTAAGAAGATAATATAACTGTAGAAACGTTTCTTGGGTAGCACACGCAATCAAGTCGTTACTGACTCGAGTACTCGATGACGACTGACTTACGCTAGCGTTTTGTGTATTCAACAAACATTACTACCTAATACAACTATACAAGAGCGGCCTTCAGACAGTAACGCAACACCATTAGTAATGTTCCGTCGTCTTTTTCGGAAATAAAATGATATTTGAACAATTAGTAACATACTATATAAGGAATTTTTTTTTAATTAAGTTACACTTTTGCAGGTGCACTATGCGCGGAGTTTAATCAACGATTTAGAATTTTGACCTTCAGAAAAATTGTGACAGAAGTAAATTTTTTCCCCTTCGCCCCATCCTTCGTGACACACTATTGGTTTTCTCTACACCACATGATGCCACATCACACCGCCATGCCACACATTTTAAATTTTATGAATCTTGTTTATTTTTCTTTTACCCAATGAAAAAAA
>NW_019384243.1:424588-551280 GCF_000648655.2 Copidosoma floridanum | reverse complement strand
GCTTCGCCCGAGAATTACTAAATAAAACCCCGTAGTGTGATGACATGTAATGTGAAACGTTTTCAGTTAGAAATTTTACACATATTCCTGATACATCTCAGAACAAAAATCTTCTTATTAAAAACATATTTTTTCGAAATCCATTTAGTTTATTTGTTTAAATAATAAGGTGTAAAAATTCAAAAAAAATAATTATGTTGAAAAGTACCGTGCGTTCTTCATGCCATAAAATAATCAGTGGCCATAAGAAGCCGTTGATTTACAGTTTCTCCCGTGTAATTCACGAAAAGGGCTATTTTTTAAAGCTGTTTAGATTTTAAACCCCCAAAAAATTATTATTAAACAAAAACTTTTTTTCTCATATCTCACAACTTTATTACCAGAGCAACAAAGTCTTGGACCTTAAACCTTACATTTTTATTGCCACAAAAACACAAATACATTTTCTACTTATTTAAAAAGTGAAGTAGGATCTTTGAAGATTTTAGATATTGCTGTGAGGGTACAATGAAAAGCTGATCTCTCATGTAATTGATTCTTTATTTGTCGATTTTGACGCTGCTGTTTCAATCTCGATAAATTTTCTGCGTCAGTTTCTTGACGCTTAAGTAGAATTGTATTCATTAGATACATTTGAAGTTTTTCTTCCAATTCACCCTCTTTCGACATTTGGCATGCTCAAAATTTTTGTGACCCCTAAAAGCTGTTTTCTGTCAACTTTGTTAAGTTCTAATATATTTGTTGGCAAGGTAGTTCGACGTCCGATGGCCTTAAAAAAGACTGGTGAGCTTTTCTAGTTAACTCTTTCTTGACTGCAGTTAACAGCGATTGTGACTGTCTGGATACGTCAGGGTGATCTTCTCTGGCTTGCTGTTAAAGACCCAGAATGATTAGGAGAAAAATTACAGAGTCCGAAGCTTTGGGGCTAGTTGTAGTGCTCTTTCCCAACGTCTCCCGGTATAACGTCGAAGATGTTGGTGTCTAAAGCACCTTTTTTATTTGCAGATTCAGTTGTTTTGGTGAACTTAGATGGGGAGATTGGTTAGTGATACTTGTCCAGTGCAGGCTGTCCCGTTGGCTAAAGTTTTTTTTTCCTTCATAGCTGCTATAGGTTTGCCCAGCGCAGACCTTGAAGAGGATCAGTGATTCCTGGTTGAAGGCTTAGAGTCGAGAGGGTAATATAGGGTCGTCGGTCACCGGGTTTGCCAGCCTTGCGAAGAACAACTCCTCAGGTGACGTCTGCTAGTGAATGGCTGACTTGGTTTAATAGTGCCAGTCTTTAGTTAATATAGTCATTTAGTCGACGAATCGCTTCCGGAAATGGTGGTAGAAATGTATTTGTTGGCAAGGTAGTTTACACTTAGGTGGCCCCCAAAAAGAACCAATGAAATTGATGGTTAAGTAGGGAATGTAAATACTTATAATGGTCCTAAAAAGCGCCAGTGGTGAAACTTCCAGGCTATTCTTCATTTTTATTCCTGATGATAAAGAACTGGCTACGGGTAGGTTTGATTCTTACCCTGGGAGTCTCAATGTACGGAGACTGTGATGGAGGGAGGTACGCCGCTGACTAAAGAATATCTTGTCTTTAGGTCATAACCTGGATAACCAACCGCTCATCGTTGGATGGGAACATGTGGGTAAGCGCGTTGGGGACGCGACGACTAAGAAGGTAGCCATTTTGGCGGCCTGTGCCCCTCAGAGCTGTTCTCCCTGGCTTACATTTCTAGCCAAAAATTCTCAGACTGCACCAGGTGGGATGGGATGGTGGGACTGCCACACAACTCTGAAGAGTTGGTGTAGATTGTGCTCTGGCTAGATATGTCTCCTGGTATTATGCCAGAGACGTCATCGGTTGAAATAAACTTTTTTTATCGCACTCGTTGAGATTCAGGGTGAATGGCAACCTAGGTCCCTTCCCCCTTACAAAAGAGTGTCGTCCGTAACCGCGATATCCAGATGCAAGACTATCATCAGCATTCTCTATGCAGCTCGTTGAACTGCCGAAGCACGACTGCATCACTATCGAGACGCTTCGGCATATTATAACCACACTTATTTAATTTTGTTGCTGGTAGCCTTGATTTTATGTCAACGCCACCTAGCGGATTTTACTGAACTAAAGTGAAAAGCTGGCGTATTTTTGCAAAACTTTGAGCTCATTTATTGCTACTGTCATTAAATTTTTTAAGATAAAAACTATATTAAAACCGTCAAGGAAGTATCATGAATCCGTGTGAAAAATTTTAGCAAAATTGCTTTAGTAGTTTTCGCGGTTAGCAATTACAACGATTCTAGCGACTTTGCTTTATATATTAGCAAGATAACTATATAACAGAATGATTTTTCTCAGTTTTCTGTACATTTATCTATTTTAATTATTTTTTGGGTATTAAATATGGACGATAAATAAGTGTGGGATCGTACGTAATAGATGTGAGCGTGACGTTTTGGATGTCATCAGCGTAGGCAGTAGAATGTTGTTCTAAAATCACCGGAAGGTTCGATGGAAGTGCTCAGTTTTGGACTTGCCAGCCTATATATGATTTGCATCGTATCGTGCCGTAATATATTGTTTAGAATCATTAACTCATTGCATATTATTTAAAATCACCCTTAATTAACGTAGGTATACTCATTCTCACGATAGTCGCACCACCATCGTACACAATAATGTTCCATAGAAGGTATTGGTATACTCAAAATTATATGGTTTTTTTTAATTATACTTCTATAGGCACGTTATGCGTCAGGGTGAATCAACGATTTTAGATTGGTAACCTTAAAAAAAATGTGGCATAAGTGGATTTTGCATGTTAGTCCCCCTTAACCCCACCCCACTTGCTACATTTTCGGTATTGTACAAACCAGAGAGCGCCACACCACTACACAATAAATTTTAAACTTCATTCCTTCTTTTTCTTGTAAACAATTGTAAAAAAAAAGTTTTCAAAGATCTTTGAACCTTCAACCTTCAACATACCAGCCAAGGCTCTAATCCACTCTGCTCTGAACGATTCCAACATTATATTTTTAGCGACTTTATCTTGCGTTGTGGTTCAAAACTTACTTTTTAAATAAATTTTTATCATATAACTTCATTTAGTAAAATTTTTAGTAACATTGATAAATAACTCTCCTTATTACCTAATTTTTTTAGTTTAATGTTTGTTCAAAAGACTTAGAAGATAGCATGTACTAGAAGAGCAGCTTTTCCGTTTATTACTAAATATTTCTTTGCTTTTTATAAACTTATTACTTCCATTAATAATCAATAATTGCTTAGTATAAAATTTTTTAAAAATTTTTTAAAATTTGTAAATATTGGACAAAAATTAAATATTGGAAGGACAGAGAGGTAAGAAAAGCACAAATATATTTAGCACACTGGCAATTGTTTTTCTCATGTAGATGTATAAGTATACTTACATACGCGCTTTTACTTATACTTGATTTCCTCTTTTTAAACCTAATCAAAAATTAACTTCTTAATCTGTTTTAACACTTTATAGGGTTATTTTAAAGTAATCTGTTATACAAAAAAATAAGGAGATTTCTACAGATTCCAGACATCCAATTTTATGAGATTTTTTAATAAGGTAACATGTTTCATTGCGATTTTTTTTTAAATTAAACATATAAAAATAGTACAATTAAGCAAACTACAATTTTTTTGTATTTTTTTGCTATTTTTAATTTACGTTTCATGTGAATCATACCTGTCCAGAGAATCTATTTACAATGCACGTCCTAAGGGGACACTCACTGGCGTGTAATAGTCCCCTATGGAAGAAAGTGCCACTGCAGAATGGCGTTTTCTTAATGTTTTAGATAAAATTCAATTTTTAGTATTAAATACGGAGAAGGAGTAAGTATGTAAGCGTATGAGACATATCTAATCGTGGCGTTGAAGATCTAACAGGGTAGGGAGAAGGACATTGTTTTGAAGTAATCGGATGATTCGATGAAAGCCCACAGGCTTGTACTGGCCAGCCTTAACATGATTAATGTTGTATTTTGCCGATATTTTTTGTTTATAATCGTTCTTTTATCAAGTTTTAAAATATAAATTACAAACACACCTAATTTACGTAAGTATACTCATTCTATCGATTATTTTCATCAACTTCATACACAATACCGTTTTACACAAGGTTTACTTATATTTATAATTGAATTCATCTGCCCCATAATTTCAAAGAAGTATAACTTCATACTTCGGTACCAAAGCACCCACTGTACGCTGGTTTTTATTTGACATGATACTGATAAATACGTAAGCTTATTTAACACTCATTTACACAATGATACAAACCGCAGAAGTAGTGCCCTAAGAAGAAGGCTCATTATGATGCATCATTTTACAGTATGACATTGTTGCTTTGGCTAGAAAAAGCTGTCCTAAGAGACTGTCACAAAATTTGTCATATGTTACCTTTCTTGTCCCTATACACTGGATTTCTCTTCTCTATGAAGTTAGCCACTGGCAGAGATTAGTAGAGAGATTGCTGACTGCAATGCTACGGCGCAAGTTCACTTTTGGCCACTGTTTCGAGCGCCCCGTCGCGGCCAAGCGGTCGAACCAGGCACACAATTTTTTTTTTATTTGAGAAGCATGGAGGGGGTATACCCAGTGTGTGCCTACGGATTCGTGTAGAAATGGGCGTGTAGGCACATACTTTGGAGATTCACGCTGAGTGTGCGCTTGCCGAGTTGCGTGGAAATGGGCATGTAGGCACATATTATGAAGACGCATAGAAGGGGGACGTGGTGTGACGTATGACAATATATAGTAAGCCTGTAAAGAGGAGAGAAGTGTGCTTCTCCGCTTCTGACTGTTACTACATATAAGTATATATGTATAATGCAGCTGAGCGGAGCGAATGTGTGCGATGAGCAAGGTGATCAGTGTATTTTTATGCTAGTATCGTATTCTAGTTCACCGATACGCTTCAACCTGATATTATAAATATGAATGCGTTTTTCCTTTTCAGATTTTTATGTTAACAAGTCGTAATAACTATTAACTGTAGCCTAAGCTTTGGAGGTTCTCCATGAACATATGCCACTTCTAAACTGCGGTAGGCATGTTGCATCAATAGCCGAGGTAGCTAATGCTCCCGTTTTGACGATCATTGTATTTTGGTCCTCGATTCAATTTCTGGCTTTTTTTTTTTTATTTTTTTTTTCCTGCAATTCAACAGATTTTTGTTGCATTATTATAAAATTTATTTTATACTCTTTTAATAATTATTTGTATAACATGCCTCATGTTACTTTATAAAAGGTAAGTACAAGGACAATTTTACCTAGGTATTTTCATTAAACAGTCATAAAATAATTAGACATACCTTTAGTTTCTATCAGCCAAATGTAATGATCCAGTGCGTAAGCTTTTCACTATTTTAATTACTCTAGGGAGATCAAACAATTTAAATTTTCTGTAAATTTACATTCCTTTTAATATCGGTCAATTATTGATAAGGCTTATAAAACATTACATTTATTATAGTTCATTGCAAGATCTCGAAACGGTTGAAATGAGATTTCAAGACAACGCAAAATTAAGTTGTATGAAAATAATGGCTCTCAAAACATTAATAGCTAAAATATTAAGTGATTGCAAAATGCGTGCTGTATCAGCCGTTCCCTTCCGCAAAATTTTTTTGACTATGTATGACCTTATAACAAAGTGGCAGTCGTTGTCGTTTTTCAGAAATTTGGTACAGTAGTTTATTAAAAAACTTGATGAGAATAATTAAGCAATATTTTGGGATTTTTGATGGTACACTAGCTCTTTCTTTCTTTATCTCTTAATATTGTGATCAATAAATTAAAAGTAATAATGTGAGGCCAAGTCATGATAGTCATATGGAGCACTCTTTGTACAAAAGTTAAATGATTTATTTATTTACTTATTTATGGAATTTGTGGGCCCAATACCAATCAAATAACAGTGTGTTGCTGAGTGCAGCATATAAACAAATGTACAGCAGCGTAGTATAATAGTTATGTCATAAACATGACTAAGTTGTAATTTGTAAGGAATTTTATGTAATAAAGTAACTTACATAAATGAATAGTGTGCGTACATGCTTAGTAATTGAAAGTTACATACAGTATTGAAATCAAGCGACTGTTAGTAATATCAAATATTAAAAATTTATTAGTAAACAGTGTTACCTCCGTAAAATAAGATTTCTAGTTTACAAGAATATTAATAAAGAAGATAATGAATCAAATATAATATTGTAAGCTCAGTACCAGCGAATAAATAATTCAGGAGGCTGGAGAGTGATGTAGGACAAAACGAGCTATTGATTAGATAGTAAGATTTGTCGGAGATTATTTTAAAAATATGTGTATATGATGGTATTTAATCAACAATTTTTGTTTTTCATTTATTTTTTTTTTATTTTTTTAAAACTATGACANATTCCTTTTGATATTTGATTAGCCTTCTTAAGAGATTCGTGGGTCAAAACATGGTTTATAAAAAAAAATAACAACAAGATGTACGTGAGAAAAAAGCCAAGGGCATAAAAAAACTCACTTTATTAAAATACTAATACAGTAACTTAAATTTAAACTCATTGAAAATATTTACATTATATATACAATAATATACATACATACATATACATACATACACATTGACTCTTAAATACTTTTTACATTTTTTACATCATGAAAGTTATATTAAAAATTTTATATAATTTACTATGTATACAAGTAATAAATGGTAAACGAAAAGAGCGCATAGTGATAGAAATTTCTGTAGTAATTTTGACACATTAAAGATCTAAGAATTATAAATCGTTATCTGAAAATAGAAAAACAATTTTTTTTGACTTTGTTCTAAGGGCCTGAATCTTTGATCAATCCATATTATCAAGACATGTCTGTATATTCAACCGTAATGGGCTTGTTTCTAGCATCAGGTGGCGCTCCTGGGCTTTTGTAAGATTTTTATAGGAGTATATCTATATATTGCAGGAAATCCAATTAAAATCCATTCAATATATAGGTATACTCCAATGGAAATCTTACTTAAGCACACTAACACCACCTGATTCCAGAAACAAGCCCAGTATCGAGAATAATTTTTTTCTAATCAATCATTACAACCTTAAGGTATACAAATAATATGTTTATAAACTAAATCTAACATAAATTCATGTATTTAAGTAAATCACAAAATAATTGAAGACGTAATTTGTTTCTTGATAAAACAAGGAATAAAAGCTCTAATTAATCAAGGAATAAAAGCTCTAATTAATGTTTCTTTAAATACTACATAAGTTACCGAATACAACGATTAAAGTATAAGAAGTTTTTATGGTTCATTAACCGGGTTACTAAGGGTTTTGATATATTAATGATTTAAAAAAATGTGCACTCACAAACTACAACATCTTAAATACTCATATTATTATAACTCAAACGGTCGTAATAGAGACAGACTCGATAATATTCTACCCCTATTAATATACATTTAATACATCTGAAAATTGCCTAATTCCGAAGTAACATCACCAGGGATATATTTAACGGTGTACATTTAAATAACTTTCAAAAAAATAATAATTTAAACGTTTTTTACAATAAGCATTTTACGGCCACTAGTTTTTATGTGTTTTTTCGCCTCTGCTTTCCGTTTTTGATTGTTCTCCCGAGTAGTTTTGAAAACTTTCACTTTCAACAAAATTTTTAAGGCTTCTACTCGATGTTCATAACACGCATTATTCTTATCAAACCACTGAGGAAAGTGCTCGTTAGTTATTTTTTCCACTACATCTGTCAAAGAAGTAATTAGTTTTCTTTGATGCCAAATACTTTAATAATGTTTTTGAAAACCTTGCAACTGACAAGAAATGATTTTAGAAAAAAATTCAGTGGGTCTCGACAAATACGCTATTTCTGAAAGTGTTTCATCAGTATGCTTATATTCTCTACATTTCGTATAAAATTCGTCATCAGTAACTTGTTGCTCAGAACTTTTTATAAATATATCCTTAGAATTAGAACATTTTTTTTTTTTTAAAGCACTTTTTGCTGTATATCCGCTTAAGTAAGTAATGGCGTTTTTTTCATACAAGCCTTTGGTATCAAAGTCTACTATTCTTTCTGAAACTATAGGCGAAAGTGTTTCCATCATTTTAGCTGCTTGCAAAAGTTCTTCTATTTCTCGCATTTCTGCTACTTCTAATTCATCAGGTAAATTATTTGCAACAGCTGCCAATGAATCTACAGTTTCATTACCTAAGTCATTCTGATTCGAATTTACCAAGGAATGAGTTTCTAATATTTTGACGTTACCCTGTTGACGAGTATCTATAAAATCAGTAGAAAGAATATGCCTAAAAGTCAGGCGATACATACGGCAAGTTGGATTTGGATTAAAACCACCCCTTCCTCGGCATCTGGAATTAGTATTTTCTACGCTATCTTGGTTACAAAGATCAGTCGCTAATTCGAAGTCTGGATCGTTTAATTCTTTTTTTATATCATTAAACAGCTGCAACAAACAGTTGCTAGTCAAGGACAAACCAATAAAAGAAGGTGGCCTACTCACTCGCTCTGATTTTCCGCGTGAACTCGCACGAATTGTGTGTGTCCTCGATTGTCTAGACCATTCAACAAAATTAATCAAACATTCTTTAATTTCTGGGTTACGACGTGACAGCGATCACTTTTGCTGTTCAACATTGCGCAATCTATAGGAATTACAGGCGTCAATCACTACATCCATTTTTTTTACGAAGTCAGCTGATTGCTCCCACGTATCAGACACCAATCCATTCACATCGCCTTTCCTGGCAGCTTCGCCAGCAGTTCTTATCGCTGCAGCCATTCGCCTACTTAACAGTTGAAAAGCTAAACTCACTTTCATACAGTCAAAGTTATTTGGGTTGAAATGAGTGTCACTTAAAAAGGCTAATAAATTCGAGGTATCGTTTGCTTGTCTATTTCATAAGTTGTAAATGAGTTGCTCCTATTTTGAATAAGGCTGTCAATTTTTCACGCAAAAGTACTAGCAATTGTTCAGCACTAGCACCATTTTCATTGAATCCGAAACATAAAAGTTGGCGCCAGGGATTTTTGGCATTTATGATATCTAAACAAAACAATAGATCATGTTTAGCAACGTTTGAATTTTTAAAACTACCACCTAAATCTTCAAGACCCTCAATTTCGTCGTATTTTGCAGAATATTCTTCCATACTTTTGACGCTCATCTCATCTTATTTTAATGCACACATCCGTTCATTTACTGGTAGCTTACTCAAATTTTGCTCAATTTTACTTAAAATATTTGCATTTAAACCGGGCTTAACATCTATTAGGGCTATCCAACTTCTTATGGTGGATTCTCCAGCTAACCTAATCCCTAATTTTACCAACTGATTGTAACCAGCAGCTGAATGATAGTACATGATTTTGCATAAATTTTTTTCTTCAAGTGTAAACTTTTGTCCATTCTTCGGGTTAAATTGCATTACTATCAAAGCTTTCCATGATTCACTGAAATCTGTGTCTTTAATCAAATCGTTTACATCTGTAGCTTGTCTTACTTTTTCTACACATACGCGACGTTTTAGTCGAAAGTTTAGATCTTTAACATTTTTTTGAATTTTTTTTAAAGACTTGACTTTTTCTTCTAATAATTTTATCCGACGCTCTAGAGATCGCGTATACTGCTCACACTTGACTGAACAAAATTTTCGGTTCAAAACATCTTTTTTTTATAACTCATTTTTATTTTGCTCAGACGCAGGGTTTTTTTGAGGTACAACTAAATTGGGCATGCCATCATTCATACTTTTACTGACATCCACCATTTCATAATTCAAATAAACCTTGTTTGATTCACTTTTATCAATATTCAAGAATATATCTTTTCCAGAAGGGTACAATGAATCATTCAAATGTTTCGTTACACTAAACGATTCATTGTTTTCAAGAACATAGTAATGCGCTTAATTAATTTTATCGGTAATAGTTTTAACCGATACGCTATCGTTACCTGTGATTTCTTGTTGTCCTCCAACATCAATTTCCATTGGTTGATCTGGTCCATTGGCTTCGATTGGTTGTTCTTGATGTTGACTTTCTTGTACTTCCTTGTTTGCTGTGGAACCCGATATTCGTGAAATAATCTGAGGTTCTGCCGATTGCCAATTAATTGGAACAGCGGTGGCACGCAAGCGAATTTCTCCTTGGATATTTTGTACGAAATCATCCGTTGAAAAGTGATTTGCACACAACCCTGCAGATCGTAATGAAGATGCCGCCCAGCTTAAAAGATTGTTGTTACCTAAGCATGCAAACAATATTTTGCGTTATTTTCGTACAGAAAAAAAATAGAATGTGTTTAACTGCTGTCAATTTATTATCAAAAAGTGTTCTCAAAATTTACTTTTCTAGTTTTGCATCCAAGATAATAAATTCAAAACAAAGATTTCTTTTCATTTCAATGAGTCATTTTACAGATAGTTATATAAGCAATGAATTGGTTCGAAAAAATTGACAACGCACTAAATGTCCTTTAATATTGTTGAAATATTTTTCAATTTTTTAATTTTGTGATTGTGATTTTACAAAATAAATAAATTGAACTATTATTAACATGTAAATCCAAATTTTTAATTAAAAATTTTTTTTTAAATCATCAAAAATTTTTTTTTGGATTAAAAAATTTCTCCATAGGATCAAAAAAAACCTTTGATACCATTTTCGCGGCAAAACATTAATTATCTAATTTTAACCCGAAATATGAGAGTTTTCAACAAACAATTGTTCTATAATAGGTACAGGGACAAGAAAATTTTTCACTTCGACCTTATATTCGTATTCAGCAACCCAAAAAACCCTCAAGTAACAAGTCTCAACTGTCTACGTAACAAATTTCCATAAGAATCCAAGAGATGACGTTGATACTCTCCACCCTGGGCATCAGGTACCTCAGAGATTATCGCTGTCGTCTTAACTGTGTTCAGCAACCAAAAAAAAAAACCCCGAGAGACCATTTTTGCGGCTGAATTTCAAGTTTACGAAATTTTTCACCACGTCGCTTTTTTGGGGTGCCTACAGAGGGTTGAAACTACTCTAGTTTTTAAAATTTTTATTTACCAGAATAGGTTAAGGATAAGGAATATTACTAAAGGTTTTGGGAACACAATGCAAAAGGTCCCATTCAAATCGGTTGTGTTATCCCATTTTTCAACCCTTTCCGGCTTATTTACTGAAATATATGCATCATTTTTAGTTGCATATTCGTTCCAGATTTTTAGCTATACAATCCAAAACTCTGAACATGCGCGTTTCCGCCTCAAGCGATTGGCGTAAAATTTTTCTAAAAGACCCTCGTATTTCGTAGGATATTTTGAATTTTATTTATTGTTTATACAGTAAAAAATAATATATATAATTTTCAGTTGGGTCTTAGTTATATATTTTTAGCTATAAAAAGTCCCTAGTACTTACCTCTGCTTATTAAAATTAAATAATAAGGTAATTGATAAGTACTCTTGTGCAAAATTTAGAAGGTCCAAAAAAAATTGTTGCTTGTTTTCATTTTCCGGAGCGGGAAAAATTAGTCGTATACTGGCGATCAGAATTTTTTTAAAAAATGTTTTCTCAAACGCATTCGCATTGAAACAATATATGTATACATCAATGGTAATGTCAAACGTTGTCGCGGATAACATAACCTATTAATGTATCTTGCTGCATCCACAGTAATTGGGTTACAGTAATTTGATGTGCCGAAATAATTGGTTCGCTATAGTAGGAAACAGTCCACAGTAATAGGAGTCATACATTTTCTTTAAACACGTACATTTACAACAAATAGCTGTAGATTTAGTTGAAAAAAAATTATATTCCTGTTGAATATGTCCATTAGTATTGGACAAAATTTATAGCAGTCGTTTTTTTTTGTTACACAATTTTATTTGACAACCTAAAGTCATGAGTAGATTTGAGCCGGCAGTAATTGGGTACTTTACCCCGGTAAGTGGATTAACGCTTACCTGTGTTTTGAATCCATGCGATGTGGCGATCCTTTTAATTTATGGCATCTGGGAATCTGTAGAGCTTTTCACCGGAAAGCTTCGATTTTGTGCAGCCCCTGTATTGACAAAAGTCGTACGGTTTTGTTGCCATTTTTATTTAATCGCTGAAAAAACATCGTAGCCAGGGTATCACACAACCGTTTTATAGCAAAAAGCAAACTTATAAATGACGAGAAAGCGAAAATTCTTACCAAAATCACTTTGTTTACATAGTCATTGCACTTACAACATTATACACAATCACTTTAATCACGTGTATAAAAAACCTGCAACAGGCAGCTGCCACAACAGCAAATCTAAGCTCGTCAACGTAACCTCCGACCAAAAAAACCTCTGTTTATATTGTTGCACTTTATTCAGTCACGCACTTGTTCGCACACTAAGTGTCATATGCAACACGTGTACACACGAGGAATACAGATCAAACAAATATTTAATTAGATCAATGTTTATCCTCAGTATTTGTCGTACTAACAGTTGATGTCTGTATGCACAACATAAACAATAAAAAAGTACGTTAGCTGCAGACTGTCACATCAACGCTTGATTGCAGCTCACGGCGCGGCGCGGGCGGTAGGCCGTTGAGCTATAAGACATATGACAGTCGCCCGGCTTAACACGGGAATCAGTCTAGAAGGTACGGGACGATCTTTAAATAATTTGCATGGAAACTAAAGGTATGGCTGATTATTTTATGACTGTTTAATGAAAATACCTAGGTAAAATTGTCCTTGTACTTACCTTTTATAAAGTAACATGAGGCATGTTATACAAATAATTATTGAAAGAGTATAAAAAAAAATTTAATAACAATGCAACAAAAATCTGTTGAATTGCAGGAAAAAAAAAATAAATAAATAAAAAGCCAGGAATTGAATCGAGGACCAAAATATAATGATCGTCGAAACGGGAGCATTAGCTATCTCGGCTATCGATGCAACATGCCTACCGCAGTTTAGAAGTGGCATATGTTCATGGAGAACCTCCAAAGCTTAGGCTACAGTTAATAGTTATTACGACGTGTTAACATAAAAATCTGAAAAGGAAAAAAGCATCCATATTTATAATATCAGGTTGAAGCGTATCGGTGAACTAGAATACGATACTAGCATAAAAATACACGGTGCCGGTATAGTATGCGCTCCACCTGCGTTCTACTAGTTTAATATGAGCTCCACCAACCGTGTTACTAGTATAGTGTGCGCTCCACCTACTGTCTTACAATTATTGTGCGCCCTGCCGTCTAATATTACTTCACAAAACCTAATATGAGCCTGTTAGCGTTACCCAGAAGACACCGCGAGGAGGTCGGCTTAAACGTCTTTCAACAATTATTAGTCTTAGAATCCACCGTAATAGTTTTGTCATAAGTTACTACTCTTAATATCCATCCCAATAGTTTCGTCCTGTATAATGCTATTTACAGAACCATTGTAAGCTGTTAGTCACTCTTATTCACATATACTATTTTAATATCTGCTAGAAGTGCAAGAAATGAATCTGCTTCGTTCCGTCGCCACATTTCCCAGCAGTACCGATCTAAGTGCGACTGTAACATTGTCAAAGGAACTCCTCTTTTTTTTTCATTATATTGATCTTTGCGTCCAACCAGGATCTCTTGATGCTTTGTGTGTGAGCCCCAGTATCTGGATTAACATAACTTTCTTGGTGGTTTACCGTCTCGTGAATAAACCCCAAATCCGTAAGGCAACGGTAAGCTGGCCATTCGTCGGAATGTATTACGGATCCCTCCGTACATTCACGCCGTATAATTGGTATTAGGGTTGCTTTATTTCTTCTTTCTACAACGTAGTACCGACAATCATTACTTTGTCGCAGGCCGAACACCCATGGACCATCCACACGTGCTCCATGATTTCGCATGTTTTTTGTAATAGCATCTTCGTCCACAAAAGCTGGTGCCCCATCACCAGACAGCATCCGACCACGGTTATACTTTCTGTGGCCAGCAAAACGAGATTCATCAATTTAAATCGGGTCTACAGTGGTTCCCGTCATCTTCTCTTTCTTAGAAATAATTGCACTACACACTTCGCGGCACATTTTGAACCAATCTGTTACAGTATTTCGCGATCGGCCGGTCAGCTCAGTAACTTTGGCTAACGGTAAATCTAATGTAAATAAGAACACGAGCTCTACGATTTGACTTAACGTCAAAATACTATTAAGACGGCCATTGATGTCGGTATAGAAAAAGAACTCGTTGCCACTACGAATGGTACGAGTAGTGTGGCACACTTTTTTTGGACAACGAAGTACTGCAGTCCATTCACCCGCTCGAGTTTTTCGTCGTTTTTGAACCAAGTCCATGCCGCATTTACTGCAGGGCTCATGATTTTCGAGGTCACAAAGTAGACCATTGGTCTGTAAAAACTGGACGCACGAAATATCTGAACTAAGTACACGGGTATAAAATTTCTTGAGTAACATCGTGAAGATAAGCTGTGATAAACTGTATGAGACTGACTAATTCGGCGATGAGAAAGACAATTTGCGAATAAATGTGAGCAGTTACACGTAGATAATATCGTGTACATTTTCAAATTCAAAGAAATATTAAAAGTTGAGATCGTATACCACGCAATAAAATGTGAACAATAATATTTACATAATATGGTACACAAATACACATGCAACTATTAATCTCATAATGGTGAATCACAGCACAAAGCGGTGAAACACGGGTGGATCGTACATTAGTGGTTAAGCGCATACTATACCGGCACCAAATACACTGATCGCCTTGCTCATCGCACACATTCGTTCCGCTCAGCTGCATTATACATATATACTTACATGTAGTAACAGTCAGAAGCGGAGAAGCACACTTCTCTCCTCTTTACAGGCTCACTACATATTGTCATACGTCACACCACTTCCCCCTTCCATGCGTCTTCATAATGTGTACCTACATGCCCATTTCCACGCAACTTGGCAAGCGCACACTCAGCGTGAATCTCCAAAGTATGTGCCTACACGCCCATTTCCACACGAATCCGTAGGCACACACTGGGTATACCCCCTCCATACTTCTTAAATAAAAAAAAAATATGTGTGCCTGGTTCAACCGCTTGGCCACGACGGGGCGCTCGAAACACTGGCCAAAAGTGAACTCGCGCCATAGCATTGCAGTCAGCAATCTCTCTACTAATCTCTGCCACTGGTGACTGGCTTAAGATCTCAAAGTATACTATAAGGGGAACAAAAAGGCATGAGGTAGATATGTACACTAATCATATAAAAATTTTACATGGCACTGACGCTATTCGTTCCACCCTCATACACAATCTCAAAAATTAAATTGTCTCTTTCTCTTAATTACACGGAAAAAAATTTTAAGGCGTAATGCTAACATTGTATTTCTGTAAAAAACGTCTCCAAAAAGTTGAAACTTAACGCTACATAATTAAAGACAACATGATACTATACTTATTATAAGTGCTACGTCTCGACTTCAGCGGCGATTTGACTACAGAGGCAAAGGCGCTACGTCACAGCTCTCATTATGATCACAGCGTGGCAGTATTAGTGGCACCATGCTAAGAGAGACAACGGCAGTAGGCTAAGGAAAATGGTACGAGCTCTGCGTCTCGGCTTTAGCGGCGTTTTGCTTACAGAGACAGAGACGCTACGTCACAACTTACGCTACGAACATAGCGTGGTAGCATCAGTGGCATTGCGCTACGAGTGTCGTTGGCAATAAGCTACCATACATGGTACCAGCTCTGCGTCTCAGCTTTAGTGGCATTTGGTCTACATAAATAAAGACGCTCAGCTAAAATGTTTTGATGAAACATTGCGTGATAAGTGTGTGACACAATTTTTTAGAGATACATATGTTAGAATTATTCTAAACGGATATGTTGGGACACTGTCAATTATCACTGGAAAACTAAATGATAAAAATTTTCCTGCGAAAAGGGAGAAAATATAGTGAATTACAGAAAAATAAGGTACCGTCCTTACATTACGCCAGTTTCCAGTAAAAATTACTGTAGTTCTCTTCTGCATATAGCTCGTAGTAAGGTGTTTGTTGCATAGATCTCACATTTAATAGATTTACGTACTAATCAAATGTAACAGTGAGTATTGCAGTAAAATTTTTATGCACTTTGGCACGTTGTGTTGGTAGTATAAGAACTATTACGTTTTAACACAACCACCAGGCAGTTATTAGATAGTTCATTATGAGAAAAGTAAAGTGTATGAGCGCTAACATTTCAGATAATAAGGGATTTTTATATTGATTTACGTAAAAAGTCATTTGAACAATGTATAGCTTCATTTTATTTCTGCTCGTGCAAGATGCCGGTAAATTTGGTGAACAGCGCTCACTTAATGCTTTCTACCCTAACGTTTTTGGCTTAACTAACGTTACGCTACTAATGCAGACCGAGGGGCTGCTGACGTGATTTAAGGATTTAAGATTTAGCAGTGATTTAACCGTGATTTAAATCTTAAATTACTAAAAAAAAAATTTATTTTTCTGCTCAAATAATAGCGAGTTACAGTGTTTTACAGTAATATAGTATCAGTTTTTGATAATATTAATCGATACAACACAAAGTACTCTTACGTTCTAAGATGTAAAAACGAGTTAGCAATCAACGTGGATGTTAGACACATGATAACTTATACAATAATCACCAGGTTGAAAATTATGACAATCCTTTGTGCTGAGGTAAAAACTGTTTTAATTCAATGATTTCAGGTAATTATTAACACTATTTGATGAATTTTAGCTATTACTAGCAAAATTTAGTCAGTGTACATTATTATTACTCCCACGGTTTAGGACACTTTACTTTAATAAGCCAGCTATTTGGACGTAAGTTAATTAAATTATAATGATTGTAAGAAACAAAATAATTATTCAATTTCGTATTAAATGGTAAAAATTTTATAAAAAAACGGAATAAAAATTACTACTAATTTGTAATGCGTAGATTACAAATTAATTTTTGATTTAAAATTATAATACTNGATCCGATTGGGAATCGACATGAATTTAAAGCAAGGATCATCGGAGCATCAGCTAATATATCGATCTGCGGCAGTAATGCCTATTTAATTGGACGCATGCACACCTACTCGAATGGTACATATAGGAGCAAATCCCGCAACAGGTATACCTATACGTATTTATTTAGGGCACTCGAACGTAAAATCTTACTGGCAAAAGCTTATTAGCGATGCAAGAGTGTAATATATATACATATACACATATTTTTCCTGGGACACAAAATATTTTGTATGGAACTACCACGAAACTCATAAATTATATTTGACATAATAGAAGTCAAATCTCTTATACATGTGTCACAACTAAATGTCATAATATCAGCGTAATACATATATTATCTAAGTAAAATCACGCTTTATAACACGCAATCAAAAAAATGTGTGGTTTATATGTTTTAATGTGATTCAAATGTGATGTAATGCAACCGATATTGATATGTGATAGTAAATAATTCATTATAAATACAATGCAGAGTCCTATTTTTCTACAGCTTACAATCGTTTAAATAACATTCAATAAAATTATTTTAATTTTTTTTTAATTTTGGGAGAAGCAGAAATTTTTTTTCTTCACTGTGATTTAACCAACTAATGTAACCAAAGCTCGTTTTTTTTAATATTTGTAACTGTATCTCGACTTCTTACCAATTTTTATATTATATTAACACTTTATTTATAACTTACTTTATACATTCTTTTACATAGAGTCAGGTACCAGTTAAAAAAAAACACTTTAGTATTCAAATAACATTACAAATGAAACCATGCCTCTCGTATGTAGTGTTTATCACTGTCTAGATGTCTCTTTATATAGGCCCTTTATTACTTAGCAGCATCTTATGACAACGTGCTAAATATTGCGTAAGATTATGAGGCAGAAGAAGCTGCACAAAGGGTTTTGTTTGAAATATCATTTGTCTTTTAAAAAGTTACCATCATGAGTCAAGTGTGATTAAAAAGTGATTTAAGTGTGATTTAAAAGTAATGTAATTGTGATTTAATTGTGATTTGAATGTGACTTAAATCGTCAATCACAAATCATTCTAATTTTTAGCTTAAATGATAGCCAGTTAAAGTATTTTCTTGTAACTCATTATATATTTCAAAGTTAATTACATCACAACATACAAGTTATACATTCTAAAATATTTTCAATTAAAAAATGTATTCCCACTTTCGTCATACTTATAATTCGCGTAGGAGACACGGCATATTCTTTTTCATTTGTGTTGAAAAAAAAGTTCTCCTACTGTTGTTATGGCACAAAAGTTATAAACATTAAATTAATTTAAAAAACAGCTGCAAAAATAAATATTTTTTACCTTGGGTGTTTTGAGGGTCTGGCATATTATCAGTAGAGAAAACTGGACTTACACAGTAACTGTCCCTCAGGTGTTGCTACAGAACTGCCCTTGGGCTTCGAGACTGCCCTGAAGCGATGCACATTTCGAAATCTCTATAGAAAATTACTGATTTTACATTTTTTTTTTGAATACATTATTATTTGAAGACTTCGTAAAATCAATTTTCTTCAAGAAAATCTCAGTTATCCATTATCGCATCAGTTTCATTAAAAATAAAGCTTTTTTATGACTGTTGTGCTAAAGCAGCTAGATATAATTTTAATCCATTGATTTTTTCCTGCATTACTTTTATCAATTTTTAAATCCTAATGTTCCTCATGAAACTAGAAAAAATTGTTTTAAATAACCAAATAGAACTTCATACATATTAAATTCAAATGAAATTTAATCTTCAAAAACATAAAAAGATGTGACGGATAAGCTTACGTATATACGATGAATATGAATAAGTTCAACACTATAGTTACTGTCGTTCATGATAGTTCAGATGATAGGGCTCATGGTTTTGTATCCAATGGACCCGAGGTCAAATCTCAGACTTTTTTTTTATTTTATTTTTTCTTTTTTTTCAGTTTCAGTAATATTTTATTTAAACACACCAAAACGCAGATTCGTTAGTTTTTTTGCGTTTGTTATTTTATAATTATTTCTTGGAACGTGTTTTTCATATGAAATATGTTGACAGGCCACATACGCGTTAAATGAGCTATCACTAATTGGACACTAATAAAATTAATGTACTGTAATTAATATGTTAGTATTTTACTCTTTTTGGAAGAGTATAAAAACAGCATAGTTTCAAATTAAATCTAACTTTCCATATTTAACATAAAAATAACGTGTATTTAACTATAACATAAAGAAAATAACGTATCTTATTTTTATTGTTATAAGTGACGAGTATGCAATTACGAAACATTAAAAGGCCCCATATTATGAAAAAAATTATAAATGATTGCACATTAATATCACATCCCAACAATAAATAACCATTTGTAACATTAAACTCCGAAAGCCACTTGATAATTTTTTACGATTGTTAACGTGTAGTGTATATAAGTATTAGAGTTGTGTTTTTAAAATAAACTTTAAAATAAGGCACTTATTTTTTTTACAAATATACATAAAAATCCACTTTTCTTGCAAGGGGCTGTATCTATAAAAAATTTATGAGTGCTCGTAATTCAAATATTAAGAAGCTTAAAAGTTAAAAGTAACTAAGTTCGAAACAAATAGTGCGTTACAATAAAATACTGTAACTGGCTATTATTAAAGCTAAAAATGAAAATTATTTGTGATTTATGATTTAAACCACATTTAAATCACGATTAAATCACAATCACATCACGTTTAAATCATTTTTTAATTACACTTAACTCATGACGGTAAATTTTTAAAAGACAAATGATATTTAACATAAAACCCCTTATGCAGCTTTTTCTGCCTGATAAGGTTACGCAATATTGATTTAATGAGCACGTTATCATAAGATGCTGCTAAGTAATAAGGGGCCTAGATAAAAATAAATTCAACCACCATTCAGGACCAAATATGAAGGGCATGGTTAGATTTATTTTTATTATTTTTATATAAAAGTTGTTCTTTTAACTGGTGTTGGACTCTACGTGAAAAAAAGTGCAGTGGTAAAAACTTGAGATACTGTCAAAAATATCAAAAAACTTATCTTGACTTGAAATAAAAATTTATTATCTAAAAATACAGCAATGTAAAACCGATCGCTTGTTTGCATATGAGTGTACTATTAACGAACTGTTAATAAAGTATTTTATATAAAAAAAATTATTTGAAAAAGAATCATGAATTTAATTTAATGGATGTAGCGATTTACAGTTTAAACTTTTACAGATATATAAAAAGATCGGTGAATGCATAGCGAATCGACTTTTGTATATATGAGGAACACCACAAAAAATGTCCCGTTTTTGTACGATTATAAATATACATGAATAATTTTAACATGTATATCTCGAAAAAATTGTGTCACACCATTATCACGCAATGTTTCATCAAAATATCTTAGCTGAGCGTCTTTATTTATGTAGACCAAATGCCACTGAAGCAGAGACGCAGATCTGGTACCATGTATGATAGCTTATTGCCAATGACACTCGTAGCGCGATGCCACTGATGCTACCACGCTATGTTTGTAGCGTAAGTTGTGACGTAGCGTCTCTGTCTCTGTAAGCAAAACGCCGCTAAAGCTGAGATGCAGAGCTCGTACCATTTTCCTTAGCCTCCTGCCGTTGTCTCTCTTAGCATGGCGCCACTAATACTGCCACGCTGTGTTCATATTATGAGCTGTGACGTATACGATGACGTAGCGCCTTCACTTCTATAGTCCAATCACCGCTCAAATCGAAATGGGATGCTTACATTACTTATGCCATCCAAGAGTATATTTATTTTTCTCGTCATATGTTCTTAGCTTGTCGACGCACTGTCTCCATACTTGCTTTTTAACTCAACGCTTACTTTATGAAAGTGTAACGTGTATAAAATATAGATTTGTGGTGTACATTTCGACTGTTTTTAATATGTTGGTAAAATAAGCAAGCTTTACGCCTTAAAATTTTTTTCCGTGTATATAAATATAAGCATTGATACACGGTGCATTTAATGTTAGTATGCCGGCACATGCACATACTCAGACACATTGTATTATGCTCATCTCGTACTGGTTGCACTCCTCGTGCACGTCACTAACACAAAAATCTCCCTCACATTCACTAACACTTTTCTAACATTCACTTTATCCTCATGTGAACCTACACGTTCGTTTGCTTAGATCATCCAAGTACCACTATCTTTGTACCTGACTTTAGGGTACTATGGGCAGCATGCTTAACTTTCTGATTTCTTTACGTTAACGCTGCGCTATGTAAAGCTCGTCTTAGTCTCGGCAGTAACTCGGTTACACGTCCAGCTTTCAAGGATTCTCTTCGTGGCAGCTCTCCTGTTATTTAGCTGGCTATCGTATCCTATTTCATTACTCGTATCCTCTTTAACACGAATCTCTACGTTTTTTAATTACTAACCTCTCTCTGCTGTCTAATATCTCACTTGTAACTTTACATGTATCCCTCACTTTCTCTTTTTTCATCTCTTGCTGTCTATACTCTCTCTCTGCTGCTGGATGCAATACGCTCTGTGCTGTACAATAGGCCTACATAGACACAAGCGTTCTTCCCTTTACATCTAAAACCTCTGTGGCTCCCAAGAACGGGCAAATAGTCGGAGGTTTAAGAAAATAATTTGTTAACGAGACGGTATAACCCATGGTTCATTCAAGACGCATTACAAGCTTCTCCATTGCTTTTGTGGTTCTGCCACTTATATACCACTCAATCATACAACACAGAAATTCAACTTATTTAAGTGTCCAATTTTCAAGAACGAAATTCTTTATATCGTGTACTGGAGGGGCTGGAATTTTAAAACGGACAGATTTGATAAAACGGAAGTGGGTTACTGGAAGTCCCTTCTTCCTAAGTTTACCCCTTACCCCGTCGTCCTCACCATTAGTTCCGTACACACTTCCCCTCACCCCACCATATATCTTCCATATACCGTGCCACGCTACTCTCCTGCGCACCTTTGCCCACCATTCCCCTTCACACTCCTAAGCAATTAATTTTTAAACAAGTTATTTAATGCTCCTTTCCCACAATAATTTTGATTTAACTTTAAATTTTTTTTTTCTACAATTGTTAAAAAAAAAAAATACTTTTCAGTTAAGAGATTTAAACCCTCGACCTCCTGCATACAAGTTGGGCACCTTACCCACTCTGCTACGAGCGCTGCCGTCTATAGAAATTCGGTTTCTTGTACTCATTGTGTGGTTCGTAACTCATTTTTAATTTTCATATGCATTCACTGATAATACATTCAATTAATGATAAATTATTTATTTATTTTTTAAATAATACATTAAAAAAAACAAAAAATTCCATTAGCACTTCCATGCGTCTTCATAATGTGTACCTACATGCCCATTTCCACGCAACTTGGCAAGCGCACACTCAGCGTGAATCTCCAAAGTATGTGCCTACACGCCCATTTCCACACGAATCCGTAGGCACACACTGGATATACCCCCTCCATGCTTCTCAAATAAAAAAAAAATATGTGTGCCTGGTTCGACCGCTTGGCCGCGACGGGGCGCTCGAAACAGTGGCCAAAAGTGAACTCGCGCCGTAGCATTGCAGTCAGCAATCTCTCTACTAATCTCTGTCAGTCCTTGCTGAGCTCGAGTCCGAGCCACACATGTAATCACAGTAAATAAAGCACACACTCATATACAAAGTCTCTCTGCTCATTCCAGCACCTTTTCCCAAGACGACATATATATAAACCAGGATTCAAACCCTACATTGGTGACCCCCCGACGTGATTTTGTTGATCGTCTTCGTCGTCGTCGACTTGGCACTGGCATTGGTCGCCCAACATGCTCATCCTCGTCAACCTGGAGATTTCTTTGCTGGGGCATTTATTGTGGAAGTGTCAACCATGGTGAGCCTTTTCTTTTGTCGCTACCGCTTTATCAACAAAGCCCGAGCTTATTTTGCCCCCATGTNGGAGTTAAAAAAAAAACGATATAAAATATGAAATAGAATAAAACAAGAAATAAAAAGAAAAAAAAAAAAAATTAAAAGAAACAAAATAGGGGGTAAAAATGGGTCATGGGATCCACGGTTAGAACGAAGTTCTTTAAACATCAGATGAGTATAAAGACACACAATTTCTTAGGTAACAAGGGGGTTGCGAGACCCATAAGAAGAATGAAGCTCTACAAAAATTCGTACTGCATTCATGTAGTTCACTAAATCAAAAACTTGAAAAACGAAAAAAAAAATTTTTTTTTAATCGAGTTCAGTACTCACGATGGTTTAACTTCGTTAGTTCAGTATTTATGCATGACATACTCACAAAGTTCAACCATCGTGAGCACTGAACTGAATTTTTAAAATTTTTTTTCATTCGTTCTTTAAGTTTTTAATTTAGTGAACTACATGAATGCAGTACTAATTTTTATAGAGCTTCGTTCTTTCTATGGGTTTCGTGACCCCCTTATTACCTGAGAAATTGTGTGTCTTTATACTCATCTGACGTTTAAAGAACTTCGTTTTTACCATGAGTCCCATGACTCATTTATACCCCCTGATTTGTTCTTTTTTTTTTTTTTTTTTTTTCATTTCTTGTTTTATTTTTCTCTTTTTTTGGTTTCTAGTCCGTGGCACCAAAATAATACATTAAGTGATGTATCACAAGGATATACATAGAGAAAAAAATGTATACTATTGTAAAACTCAGAAGCTGCTGATAAGTTGCAAAAAAGTAGGTAAACAGTGATGTGATAGCTTAAACTATTACGTAACAACAGAAGCAGTGAGCTACTTTAATAAATACTGAATGTGCTGTTAGATAAGTACATGTTAGAAAACAAATTTTTGTGATAATTTGTGTTTTTAGCAGAGAAGTATTAAGTTCACATAGCCTTCTCTATGAAAGTTAAGCAATTCAAAAGTTGTCCATAAAGTTTTAAGCAGCAGGATTATTTGAGAACTGTTCGCTTTTTCCTATAAGAATTTTATCAAAAGGGAAGAAATCATTCAGACCACGTTATTCATTAAATGTGGAAAAACAATAAAATTAAAAACTGATCCTTATACTATAACGAAAGGAATATCACGATTGGGAAAATTTATAAAAAATAGGAGGAATAAGCAATTATTTTTTATTATTGCTTGTTTTTTAAGCTAGAACTGTCTCTTAGTGCAGTAATATATTTTCCATGTAAATAAATTTTTTGTAACTTAAAAATATGTGAAATAACCAATTTTTGTTGGGATTAGTACGAAAAACGCACAGAGGGGCTGTATCTCCCTAATATGTTCATTCTTTTTTATTATATAGTTATTTAAAGTAACATATAATATAAATAAATAAATAATGTATTTACGGTATAATATAAAAAATACAGTTATTTGAAGAGAATTCTCTTTTCCTAACGTATAATTAATCCCCTTCTATCTCCCACCTATCTAACCCCATTTTTACTTGTACATTTAACCATTTTTAAGTCGTTCCCGTGAAGTTTATTTGCTTACCTCGGGGTCGGTTCAAACGTTTAGAGGTAAATATGCATATGTCGTTAAATCAAAGGTCTAGTAGAGTTTAATGGGCTTAATAAATAAGAAAATAATAGCGTTTTGTTGGGTAGTTGACGTTCATAGATTCGATTGCACCAATCAGTTTGACTCTTTTATTGGAGACTTTAACATTCTTAAAAGTGTCTGAAGCTTATATAATAATAGTAAGACTTTCAAAAATAAAATCCTGTTATAATAAAGAAAAATAATCTATTCGTGTAACAGAATAGTAATTTATTAAAAAAATACTATTTGTTGTAAATTTTAAAACTGTGAATTCCCATATGGCTTTTCAAACTTTCTGACCTTAAAAATTCTTCTCCAAATTTCGTACAAACTTTTTAAGGTCCACATCGACTGTAAATTTTTTTGTTCCTGTCTTGAATTTTTATTGCATCTTTTGCATTTAACTATTTTTTTTAAATCATGTTCCTTTTGACGTCTAATCAAATTTTGTTTTAAAATGAATACAGTTTTAGAAGTATACATATGTGTTGAGTGCAAGTGACTTATGCAGACTGAACATGCTTCTTACATATACGTTAAAAATATAGTTAAATTGTTAATTTGCATAATTACTCTTACCCTGTGCATATAATTTACCACATTAGTCACTTTCTGTACACACGTGTTCTTGTATATATTTCCATACATTTGTATTCATATGTATATTCGTGAGAAGAGTCATTAAAATGCCCCCTCCTTAATTCTCTGCCCCCCCCCCAAACGCCACTTTTTTAATAACTTTATAGGGATAATCAATATATGATGCTCATTTTTATCGTTTTTGAAATTTTTTGATTTTTTTATCATCCTCCACCCACCCTCGCTACCTTTATGATTCTATATAGCCTCTCTTTTTCCTTATAAATCTGTTTATGGAATAATAGTTTGAAAAACTAAAAAACCTGCTTTTAGCGCGCACTAAGAATAGCAAAATAATTTGGAAATTTAATTTGATGAGTCAAGAGTTTTCCCTGTGCCTAATCTCCATTAGATCGCAGGTAAACATAAACAATTTTAGTTCATGATGAACGATGAATAATTACCTATGCGAAATTGTTATAAGTAGGTAATTATCTTTATTTAATATTTACTATGATTTATTATAAAAGTGGAGCGTTTTGTCCAAAAAGAGTAAAGATACACAAGCGCTCTACACTTTCTTTTATAATAAATCATAGTAAATATTTAATAAAGATAATTACCTACTTATAATGATTTCGCATAGGTAATTATTTATCGTTCATCATGAACTGAAATTGTTCATGTTTACCTGCGATCTAATGCAGATTTGGTAAAGCGAAAAGTGTCCGTATTAATTTGGAATTTTCAGTCCTTTAGCACATGCTAAAAACGTGTTTTTTTGTTTTTTAAAGTATTATTTAAAAAAGTTTCTCCTGCTCTTCAGTTCGCTACGCACAATAAATCATAGTAAATATTCAATAAAGAAGATTACATACTTATAACTATTTTTCACAGGTAATTATTTATCGTTCATCATGAACTGAAATTGTTCATGTTTACCTGCGATCTAATGCAGATTTGGTAAAGCGAAAAGTGTCCGTATTAATTTGGAATTTTCAGTCCTTTAGCACATGCTAAAAACGTGTTTTTTTGTTTTTTAAAGTATTATTTTTATTTTATACTTTTTAGTCTTATGGACGGTCGACCCCCCAGAGGTTCATATAGCGGGGCAAGGCTAATTATAATAGGGTTACGCTCGGTGCCCTAAGGTGACGCCAGCGGCATGATATTTTTTATCATCCTCATACCATTCAGCCCTCAACGAGTATCCTACCTTGGCTTTGACGGGATCTCATAGACTCAAAGTCCAATCGTCGTATTCCTCTCGTTGAATCTTATTGATTGATACCCATGACATGATCATTTGGTAAGAAAATGTCGTTTCGCATTATTTCTAGCAAACCAATTCATATTATACCTTAATTATAGGGCTGCATTTCAAATAGCAAATCCACCACCTTGGGACGGCCGCCGTGTTGGATTGAGGTCACGTGATTTTTTCATATTCCTGACAGCAAACCTTTTCATTTGATATCCATATCATAGGGGTGGCTTTTAAGCAGCCAGTATACCATCTTGGAAAGGCTGCCATATTATATTTGTAATAACGTTTCTTAGCTTGTCATGTATTCTCATCAGAACTCGGAGCGCGTGCAACATATCATCCCAATTAAAGACCCGAAAGTGGGTCAAATTAGGATTTCAAGATTTTCTTACATACATAGTTAGTTACGAGTGAAACTAATAAAAGCATGTTAAAAACATAACTCTATTACTGTTTGAATTATATAGAATGGAAGAAAAGGTAATTAATTGGATTAAAGGTAATAAGGTAATTAATCGTGTTCAATAATTTTAAAGTAGGTATTTTAGCGCCTACTTCTGGCGCAGTTTATAATTGTATGGGCAGTTTATAAATTTCAAAAAGAAGATATAAAATTTTTTAATCAATTGTAGAGCTCACGGAGTTATTATTCTATCAGTTTATTATAATAACAGGCCATAAATTACTTATGAAGAAACAAAATTGAATAAATCCATAGAAAATAGCGACACTTCTTTAACAGTCAGGTTTGAATTGTAAAAAGCTGATTGTTTTGCAAAAAATTAAAAATTAAATCTTTTTAACGATCGTATAAATAGAAAAACTACAACAACGAGTAGAAAAAGTAATGACTGTAGTCAGATTAAATGTTATTTTTCCAAAACACTAAGGGCATTTCTCTTATTATTAGTAAATAAAAAAAACTGCTCTAAGCTTATGAGATTTACAAACACGTTAAAAAAATTTGCTTGAAAATCGTAAAAAACTTGCCATCAATATTGGTTTAATAGAAAACAATCGTGTACTGTACGAGATTTAAAAAAAATCAGTTACTATTGTAAGACCATTCTATTTACGAAAATTATTTGCGTGACGCTTATTTAAAAAAATTTTTTTATTTGACCCAGTTCAAAACAAATGTGAACATGAGTTTTCAGCAGATTTTTCAAATCATAAAGAAGGTAATAATCTTTTTCAGTTAAACAAGATTTTTTATTCGAAAAATAAGATGTGTTACAATTTTTATTAATCCATATCCGTAAATAGTTGTGAAGAAACAAATAAGTAAATAAGTGACAAAACGTGTAGCATAAAAATGTTAAATAATTTGCGTTCTCTATCAAACTATAAGTAAAAATTAATTTTCGATTAAGTATGGGACAATGAATAAAACTTATTTTCATTGACGGTCAAGATGGTATAGGTAAGGCATTTTTGAATGCAATTTCGATTTCTTATTTTAATTTAACCAAAAAAAAGTTTTGCTTCAGGAGTTGACAGATAATGCCTTTACATTATTTCTTAAGAAAATAACAAGTAAAGAAACTTCAGAATTACAATTAGAATCAGACAATGCTGAAAGTACATTCTTGAAACTACAGTCCAAAAAAATTAGTTGTAAGCTAACTAAATCATTTGAGATAAAGCTAAAAGGATTCCAAAAAAATTTAAGAAGTGGATAATAATACATAACAGAACTTTATCAATGTAAATAAGCCTTTTGAAAAAGAAAAAATTTTTTTAGGGGGTCATTGTCATGAAATTTTTTCTGTAATCAAAACGAGGATTAAAAGTAAAATCATATGAAGTTTTCTAAAACATTCACTTCTGTAGACATCATTAAAAATCCATAAATTAAGTAATAATCTTTGTTTAAATGCTGCCAAATTTTTAAAATTATTATAAAAAGTAGAAAACAGAAATATAAAATATTTTGTCACTCCAACAAAAGGGTAAGCAGATGGTGTATGTCTTTAAANAATAAATATATATTTTTCAAATAATACAATTTCCAATTGCAGTATAGGAGGAAGTATAACTTATTGTATTGTTGATAAAGCAATATATAAAATGTGATTTTATTTAAAACAAGTGTTGCAAGATTTTTGTAAATAAATTCTTACATTCATTAATGTACTTAAAGGTGTTTCACTACTTAAATTTAATATTAAGGATAGTGCAGTAGCAATATTAATTAGAAATTTAATTCTAGTAAATTGATGATGTAAAAAAAAAAATAATATAACAAAATCATATAAATATAACACTCAGGCAACATTTCAATATTTGATTTAGATACATATGGATTCATATGGTAAGTCGTACTACAAAACATCCAAATAAAATACCTACATGCATAGCATGACTATTGACTGTACATAGGGAATAGCATGCTAAGTAACTTCAAAACTAATAAAAATCTGAAAAAGTTCATTCCGTTATAATTTTTAAAATATATTAGTTATTTCAATTGTTCTAAAAAGACTAGAATAAAGATTTACTAGGTACTAGATATATAACAAGAAAACATCTTAAAAAGGAAAGAAACTTTAAAGTCATAACCTATCCATGCGTGGTAGCATGGAACGGACACAGGATTAGAGTCCCTACTAATATACATATATGTTTATTTAGGGAATGTCACCTGTACCATCACAGTTTCTTCACAACACTTTTTGATATTGCACAGATACAGATATAAATTTTTTGTTTTCCGCAAAAGCATGAAACGACAAATATATGTGGAAATCAGTGAGCAAAGCATGTGGAACAGTAAAGCCCCTACTATACATATATGCACTATAAGAGCTTCGCCTCCCTACGAGCTTCTTGCACAGACCCCCAAGTACTTTTTCTCAAAAAGAAAAAAGTTGTGTAATTAATTTAATTTTAGTCTTTAAGTATGAGCCATGCAGTTTCATATTTTTAAAAATAATAAAGCACTGGAATATTTTATATTTTAATAACTTATACAAATTATTATACCTTTTTTGAAAGTTTAGATAAAATCGCCTTATTATTTATGTGCTGATCCGTATACTTGATCCATCTTAGATCTGGTAATATCACTGATACAAGTAATGAATTCTATTCAAATAATTGTTTTTGTTAAGGTTAGTATTAGAACCAAATGTAGATGTTTTACTTTGCTATTAAATAAAACTTCCTAAATATACATCGAAAACAATAGGAAAACCTAGTCAAAAATGTAATGCACAGTAATCAGGTCATTAATCTTTACTGCAATATACTAAAACAATGAGTTTCAGCTGTTTGGTTATCCAAGAATCTTTTTTCCCATGATTAATGAATTAATTCTTACAAATAAATAGACATTTTTTTTATGCTTATTAAATGCTTTTATCTTATATATAAATAATTATACATCCACGAGATGGCACAATTTTGCCAAAGATAAGCACGAATGGTTTCCGGTCAAGATACTTTCAACTAGCATATTCTACCCATTATCATACGTAACCACCCGAATTAAAACAAACTCATATACTCTGTATCATTATAATATAGTCTTGATCCATGATTTTTGTAAGGATTAGGGTAATGTCACATGGGACATGCAGTCGTAATTACAGAATCACTTCAGATTATGAGAGTAAAAAAGAGCGCATTATTACAGCAAGAAAGATACCTCTCTCACTCTCATGGGCTTAAGTTATACCGTATTGCGAACTGCATGCTCCATGTTACTGAAGCCTTAGTTAGCACTATTCATTAAAATTTTTCATTTTATTTTATTTTGGTCCTTAAAAAAGTATTATGGTTTATGAACTAAATGTACAAAAACATCAGAGCATTTAATCAAAAGAATTATTTCGAAAATTATTACATGCCTGATCCAGACTGGATTTATCTATCATGCCTTACAGAATGATACTAACCCTCAGGAAGCGCTACTCTTGTCGAAAGTTCTTAGCAGTACAAAGTTTTTTATCATGAAAGCAACATAAGTTGGAATAAAAGTGGGCTGCTAATGTAAATTGCATGGGCTGATTCAAGCAATCAAACCTGGCTACAAAGAGGGTTTGTAAAAACATAACCAATTTGCAATGGCAGTAATGCAAGAATCCAGAGAATCTAACTTATTTATTAATATTACATGGAACCTTTAATGGAATGAAATAAAGCAAATTTTAAAAAGTTTTTCCAAAGGTATGACTTCTAACGGCATACTAAATATTACTGTTAGATTATTTCATATAAAACTGAAATCCATATAAGATGATTCAAACTAGCTAAATACTTTTGGAAAAGTTATTTCTTACGCTTACATCATTCAATTTTAAAAATAGGATAACTCCGTGCTCACATTATTGTTACATATCATTTTAACAATAAACTGTTTACTTTTACAGATAGTGCTAATTTTATATTAGTAGTGTGACGGTGAAATACCATCAAGCCATCATCGCTAAGCTAGGATAGATAGAGAACAAAGGAAAAGAAAAGAAGCAAAAAGGGCAGATTAGCTTAGGCCTTCTTGTATGCTTGAGGCATTTTCCAGGAGAAGCAATTGTTTTAATTTTTACGCGAAAAGCGTTTTTCTTTATTCTTGTGAGAATGGACGGTTCTCAGCGTTTTTCCGAGATCCGACGTTCTATTGGAGTGTTGATTTAGTGCCCCTGGTTTTCATGAGCACGTTGGGAGAGAGGCTGACGACAGGCTAAAGGTCAGCGAGTTGATGAGCCACGAATAGTGGTGCTACATCTTGGTCAGCAGGGATGCCTGCTGACTCGAGCTGGTGCTCCTCGACGACGCCGCACCACACCGATAGAACATCACAGTGGTAGCAAGGTCGCAACAGCACCACCGTAAGTACCTGCTAACAGTTCGTCTTTGTAAAGGGCAGCAACCCTCGAGTAGCCCGCATAGATCTTTTCAGATTCCGAGTTTGTGATGCGAGCACACACACGCACACACATACACCTTTGAGTAGCTATTGTGTTTTATTATATTTTATTGGATATATTTATTTCATTCTAAAATAATACTTACCAGTGTTTATTTTATAGTGTGCCCAATTTTCCATGTACCGTGTTTACAATAGTCGTGACAGGCGACGACAGCCATGGTCACCACGACATTAAGCCCCAGTGGTGTCTCAGCAGACGAGACCCTCGTATAACGTTAACAGAGAGTGTCGCTGAGGGTATTCGGGCAACACAGGCTCGGTTGAGGTCGAAGCTTCCACTTCGTTATTCCGCATCGGCTACACTAAGTAACAGTGAATGTTCTACTTAATTTATATATGAAATAATTATGTATCATACAGATGCTAAATAGATCTTACAAATTTCAGTTGACAATTGTACGGTCGTACCCTTTAAAAAATGTTTGTTGTTTAGATACAAGTGTTATATGACCGTAAAAATGCGTATCTATGCAAAGTATAAAGTACATAGTTCATGGTATTTATTAAGAAGAGAATGAAGTATTTTTTTTAATAATTAAAAGAGATACAAGTGCTTATAAAAATAACATAGAAACATTTGACAAAATATCAAAGTATCAAGATGGTCATTATTTAAGCCTCATAAAAACAGTATGGTGGCTGCAGAATTCTCTTTTTTTTAAACTAAGTCAGTTAGTGTTTAAATCACGAGTATATATCACAAATAAATAAAAAATAGTATTCAAAGAAAATATATCTAAAGCTATAAAAAACTCCGATACAGTTTTAACGGTTTAGTAAAAACTAAATAAAAAAAAACAATTTTGCAACGGAAATTTGTTATATTCATATTTAAAAATAAAACGGTTATATTTTAATAACAATAACTTAGGTAAACCGTAAAAGAATTCAAAATAATTCAACAATAGGTTGACTTGACATAGTGTCCCCTTAAGACTCAGAGCGTTTTTTTTTCTAATTTCATTAAATATAAGTTGAGCAAAATCTTTTAAAATTTAAAAACAAATAATAGAATACCTTTTATAACATTTAAAAATGCTGCTTTTGCTTAAGGTTTGGTGAAACACGATATCCAAATTCACAATATTTTAAAAGAAACATGTAACGTTATGCTCCCATGCTAACCAAAAAAATTTTGTGTGTGGTTTTTAATGTCTAAACATATTTGTGTTAAGTTTTTGTGTCAAAAATTTTAGGAAAATTTTTTTTTTTAATTTAAAAAACAGATAAGGAGAATAATGTGTTACGTAGGAAAGATATTGGTACGGAGGTGCATCACGAGAATGATCAGTATACATGTGTTCTTAAACACTCTTATTTAAAATCCCCATCTATAAGGCAAAGTCGCGCGTGTGGCTCCATTCTAGGCTCGTTGAGTCCTTCTGTAGTTATTGCTCAGCGTCTTGATTTGGTAACGCTCGAGTCCCTTGGAACCACCCGACACTTTTGATAGCGATCGACTACCAAGGGCCGAGAGCGCGAATCAATTCCTGAATGCGCGAATGCCTGACTGTCGTGATTTGAGGCTTGCTGGGCCTCATATTACCTTGTTTCCCACCTGTCAATGCATTCGTGATAAAGTAGCGTCGCTGTTACTAGGAAAAGTCAGCATGACATGCCTTGTATATGGAACGTTATACGTCCGAGGCCGCGACGTCGTCACCCTCGACGATGCTGACCTTTTAATTTATCCAGAGTTGAGCCTGTAGACTTGCTTACGATTGTACACGTGTGTGCTGTGCTGTATTCAGCATATATTTACAAAATAATTCATTTAACTGACTTGACAAAAAGTAACTGACGACTGACTATAACTGATTTATTTTATGCACAGACTTTATAAAGTACAAGGAGAGCTAAATGTCACGTGTGTACTTGACTATGGTCAAATCAGAACTGGACGCACACCTGACTGGCCCTGTACGTGTCTCTCCTCTAACACAATCACACATACGCTCGCGCAGACGCGCATTCCTACAGCCTATCGATGCAGTCGTGCACTTCAACACATTCAGTCTTTTCTCATTGTGTATTTAGTGTATAACAATATCGATTTTGTATGCAATTTTCTTTATATTACAATTATATTTGAAATTGCTGTGAATTGGGCATCTGCTTAAGACTACTTTACATTAAGTGTTGTTTCGCATACAGAATAATAAATTCAGAACTATACATTATGTTATTTCACATCGAGTTCTTATTTTGTGATTTTCCATACACCTATTTATCATTTGTCTATTTTGCAAAAAAAAAATACTTTCATTTAAACTTCTTACCATTAGTATAACCGAGAAAAAAAAGTTCTTCCTTATCTTTGTCCTACGGACTGCGCCCCTTGATACAGTCGAGCAACTCCCGGCGCTCATTTTTGTCTGCTTAGTCTTATAATTATAATAGCTACAATTACCATGTATTGTGATTGACGATAGGTAGTATTTTTTTTCTTCACATTAAGCTTTATCATCATTTTCTTGACATTACATATTTTGGAAAAAAAATTCTTTCTGAGTCTTGTCCTAAGGACTGCACCCTCTGATACAGTTGAGCGACTTTCAGCGCTCATTCATGTTCTTCTACCTAATATTATTGTCATTATTTATTTTATGATATTAGTACCTTATTATTTATATTATCATTACAGAATTATTATTAAAACATAGTTATTATTGCCATTTGCAATATACTCGTAATTTTCCTTATGTATTACTTACTATTTTATATTCCTTAATTTTATTCATTTTTTCTCTGGTAATGGGAATCACTGTATTACGTTACGTGTTTTATGCAAACTCGGAACTCTTAAAGTATGCTTCCGGGCTGATTACTAGGATGTTGATTAGGCGTCCTGGAGTGTTCTTCTGCATTTCAAAGGATGTTGGCTGAGGCGTTGATGAGTTTACTGCTGTGGTCCCATCTCTTTCAGAGTTGTTTTCACGCTGACTACCTGTGAACATTCTATAACATATTAGTAGTAGGGGCCCCCAATAGAGAAGGTCCTTATATAAAAGAAAAAGAAATCCCATTACAGCAATTAACAGTGCTGCCATTCAGTAAAAGAGCCATTTAAATTTTGAAACATCTTTTCGCATTTGTTGAATTTCCACAAGCCCACAGGCCTTTTTAATATTCTTTTCTAAGGGTGTCCCATCAGCTAGGGTTGGTCCTGGAGTGCCCTTGTTTATTAATTAACTTAAGTTCCCCTTGTGCTAATAGTGTGCTCACACCATCTTAAGCCTTCTTATTTTTCAATGTTCCGTCTAGATTTTCTCATATTCCATTGATGCTCATGTTTGCCATCCCAAAGTTGGTGGTATTAAGCCTTTCTTACTAATATATGGAGAAAAGTTGTTAAAACCGTTGTAATCACTAATAGCGAAAACTACTGAACCGATTTCGCTGAAATTTCGCATACTAATTCTTGATGATTCTGAGATGGTTTTCACATAGTTTTTTCTTGAAAAAGTTTATAACAATAGCGATAAATGGGCTTACAGTTTTGCTAACAAAAGCTATCTTTGCGCTTTAGTTAGGTAGGATCTGCTAGGGGGCGTCAAAAAAACTGAAGCTACCCGCAATCAAAGATAGTGAAGAGTGGTTATAAGATGCTCAATTAAGTTAACAATGACTGTAGTCGATCATCGGCACTACACCAAGAGCAGAGTAGTCCATCATGGAACTGGGCATTCCGGCTACCAATGACACTCTTCTTTCATGGGCAAGCAAAATTTATCAGGTTATACCCCAAATTGCAAAAATAACTGAGTGCCACGGAAAAATAGGCGTTCGGAACATCAACGTCTCCGATGGGATACAAGGAAATGTGTCTAGCCAAAGCACAACCTTCTCTAACACTTCAGAGCTTTGAGTCCGTTCAACCATCCAACCTGGTGTCGTCAGATATTCTCTACTTTAAATGCAAGCCAGGGAAGACAGCCCTGAAGAGTACGGGCAGCCACAACGGCCTCCTTCTTAGTGGTCGTCCTAACGGCGTACCTTCAGAAGAGGTAATCTCCAGGCACACTTTTCTGACTAACGATGAACGGTTGGTTATCCAGGGAACGACCTGGAGACAAGATATTCTTAGGTCAGCGTCGTACCTTCCTCCTGTATGGTCTCCGTACATAGAGACTCAAAGGATAAGAGTCAAGCTACTTGCAGCTGGCTCTCTACCAGAGATTAGAAGAAAGATTGCTATCGCCTATGGTAGAGAGTGTGTCGCTTTTTTCCCACTGTTTTGAGCGCCCCGTCACGGCAAATCAGCCGAACTATACGCACGTTTCAGCAGCGGAGGAGAAGACCAAATAGTGCGTACAATACGTACCTAGTAGAGAGAGAAGGAATATGTGCGTATACACGGGTATAGCTATATATGTTTTGTATTCTAGCAGCCTCGGCTCTCGGCTCCCGGCTCTCGCAGCTCACAGCTCTCGCATGAATGCGTTTACCTATATCTATTCCTGATGTGATGTTTCCTCAAAAGCGGTTTTGAATGTTGGACAGTTATTATATGTCCGGTCATATATTATTCATTAAATGTGTATTCAATACTTGTACAGTTAAATACTGAGTTTTCCTCGTATAAAATAAAAGATTGAGTAATAAAAACGTAAGCCCCGATATTTAATGTAACTTCTTGAAACTTGATCTCTATAAAATAATTATTTTTACAACTTGAATAATTTATGTTTTTATAGATTTATAAAAATTTAGCACATTAAAAATATCAGAATAATATACACACGCTTCGCTTTGATTTTTGAGTTTATTCAATAAAGAATGTCTTTTTCTGTAATTCAAATGTCATTCTTCAACACATGTAACTTTTCTAATAAGAATAAGTAATTGTAAAAATATTTAGAAACATAACAATTCTACTTGTAGGTCAAACTTTCACACAATTATCAATGTAAAGAAAAAATAAACTAATACTTAAACTTAAACCCTAGAGCTTTACGATAAACATGTGTCACTTTAAGTGCTTAGGGAAACAGTGCGTTGGTAGTCAAGGTAGCAAAATACCGCATCGTGTACTTTTGCTTTGAGCATTCTGGGGTTCAAATCTCACCCGCAGCAGAATTTCATTTTTTTTTACGATTTCTTTTTTTTTATTTTTTTTTATTTATTTTTTTTTTTTTATACCAGTTCTGAAAAAATAAAAATATGTGNTTTTTTTTTTTTTTTTGATGGTAGTACAAAACTTTTTTTCGATAATAGTATTTAATTTTTATGTATTTGTTGCGTAACGACTACGCTTTGTAAATTCATTCCTTGTAAAGTTGGGTGATTTTGTTAGGTATGTAAATTTTTTAATAAAAATATAATATCTATATTGGGGAAAATACTAATTATCATTTCATCCTTTTTTAGATGGCTATAAAACTATTATTGATGAAGTTAAAAATCATCCAAAAGTAATGTAATAGTACTAAGCTTTTTTCACTATTCTAACAAAATGGTTATTATCTCACTTTGATGAGGATCACACCTTTTACAACCTAATTATTAATTGTGTAAAACTGATTCAAACAATTAATTAAACTATTAGAAACCAGGAAAATTTTTAAAAACACTTTTTATCAAATGATTTTTCATTGCTATTCCATGTTAAACACGAGTTTATTGATAAAACGCTCAAGTAACTGGAGAGCAAAGTATGGCATCGCTTAACATAAAGGAAACCATGGGGACATTAGTAAATTAAAAGGCAACAATACCTTGCCTTTTATTTTACTAATGTCCCCATGGTTTCCTTTATGTTAAGCAATGCCATACTTTGCTCTCCAGTTAACTGAGCGTTTTATCAATAAACTCGTGTTTAACTTGGAATAGCAATGAAAAATTATTTGATAAAAAGTGTTTTTAAAAATTTTCCTGGTTTATAATAGTTTAATTAATTGTTTGAATTAGTTTTACACAATTGATAATTAGGTTGTAAAAGGTGTGATCCTCATCAAAGTGAGATCATAACCATTTTGTTAAAATAGTGAAAAAAGCTTAGTACTATTACATTACTTTTGGATGATTTTTAACTTCATCAATAATAGTTTTATAGCCATCTCAAAAAGGATGAAATGATAATTAGTATTTTCCCCAATATAGATATTATATTTTTATCGGCCAGTAAGCGCTTTAGGTCCTCAGGTGATAGGCGATTGTGTTATTTATTTAAAATTATTTATTTAACAAAGTGGCCAGTAAGTGCTTTAAGTTATCGGGCAATAGGTCCTTGCGTTATTTATTATTATAAATTTGTTTCACAAAATGGCCNAAAAAAAATAAAAAAAAAGAAATCGTAAAAAAAAATGAAATTCTGCTGCGGGTGAGATTTGAACCCCAGAATGCTCAAAGCAAAAGTACACGATGCGGTATTTTGCTACCTTGACTACCAACGCACTGTTTCCCTAAGCACTTAAAGTGACACATGTTTATCGTAAAGCTCTAGGGTTTAAGTTTAAGTATTAGTTTATTTTTTCTTTACATTGATAATTGTGTGAAAGTTTGACCTACAAGTAGAATTGTTATGTTTCTAAATATTTTTACAATTACTTATTCTTATTAGAAAAGTTACATGTGTTGAAGAATGACATTTGAATTACAGAAAAAGACATTCTTTATTGAATAAACTCAAAAATCAAAGCGAAGCGTGTGTATATTATTCTGATATTTTTAATGTGCTAAATTTTTATAAATCTATAAAAACATAAATTATTCAAGTTGTAAAAATAATTATTTTATAGAGATCAAGTTTCAAGAAGTTACATTAAATATCGGGGCTTACGTTTTTATTACTCAATCTTTTATTTTATACGAGGAAAACTCAGTATTTAACTGTACAAGTATTGAATACACATTTAATGAATAATATATGACCGGACATATAATAACTGTCCAACATTCAAAACCGCTTTTGAGGAAACATCACATCAGGAATAGATATAGGTAAACGCATGCATGCGAGAGCTGTGAGCTGCGAGAGCCGGGAGCCGAGAACCGAGGCAGCTAGAATACAAAACATATATAGCTATACCCGTGTATACGCACATATTCCTTCCCTCTCTACTAGATACCTATCGTACGCACAATTTGGTCTTCTCCTTCGCTGCTGAAACGTGCGTATAGTTCGGCTGATTTGCCGCGACGGGGCGCTCAAAACAGTGGAAAAAAAGCGACACACTCTCTACCATAGGCGCTGGCAATCTCCCTTATAATCTCTGTCTCTACTATCAAAAATAATAATAAGAAATAGCTGCAAGTTTTACCACTGGCCCTTTCCAGGGCCATTATAAGTATTTACGTTTCCCACTTTACCATCAATCTCATCGGTTCTTTTAAGGGCCACCTAAGTTTAAACTACCTTGCCAACAAATACATTTTAACCACGATTTCTGGAGACAACTCTTTAACTGAAAGACTATACAAAGCCGGCCACTATTAAACTAAGTCAGTTATTTACTGGCAGACGTCACGAGCAGAGTTGTTTGTTGAAAGTCTACGAACCCCGGTAACCGGCGACCCTATATTGTCCTCTCGACTTTATGCTGCTAGTCCTCTATATTTGACGAAGCTGCTATGCGCACATTTGTGTTGTCAGTAGCACAGCCTTTGTTAAGTCATAGAATGCCCGTGCTTTCAAGAAAAATTGACCTATGGTTTGAGCCATAGCACTCTCTAAACAATGGCTTTTTTTGTACTGTTGTAAAAGCCCAAAGATTTGGTGCATGGAATTGGGTCCAGTATGTATCTTGTAGTTTGACGATTTTAACCGAAAATTCTTTCCAATTGCTACTGCTGTGTTGCACTATAAGCCGTGCTTTGCACAAATAATGTTACCTTATCTTTCTTATTGGTTCTGTATGGTCGCAGATAAATAACTCGCACAATTTCTTACGGCTTAAGACTACGAGAGCCTTTATTGCCATATATGTGTTGATTGTCTTATTTATGACCATGTATTCGTGCTCTGACCATAAATAGGCATAAGTATTTGAACTGACTAGGCCATCCTGCTTTATTAGTAGGGGTGAAATTCTGTTTTAATCGGTGTAGTCTTTGTCTAACAGTGGGATGCTTATATATCATATTAAGTGATTGTTCTGCATTAAAATTGTTAACCTAGATATGTCTATTATCTCGAGTGGACTTATTTGAGATCCTGCTTCCGGAAAAATTAGCTCAGGTCTGGATAGTTTTGCCTGTATTCTAAAGTTATTAAAAATCGCAGGTGATATGAGCCTTGGATGTACTAGTCCTTTTACCGCAAAGAGGATTGCATTTATTATAGAGTCACAGTCTGCCATGTACTGTTTCACGCTTTAATCCAGTATATTTATAGCTGCAATTGTTGAACTATCTATTTTTTGTAAGTCGTTCATGTTTTGCATTTTCTTTATATCTACTTCTGTTTTTTGCACCCTGTCCTCTACATCGCTTACTCTGTTAGACATTAATTCTATCTGTGTGGCCAGGAGTTTTGCTATATCATGATCATGTGTATTGTTTTTATTCACGTCTAGCGCATCTGTTAATGCTTTATGATCGTTACTGTTCAACGTTCTGAATAGGGATTTTAGAATAGTTCCCCGCCCTCCCCCTCAGGGCATCATTGCTCTTTTACGGCGGTTGTCTATTCCCTGCAGCCGGTTTTTTAATCGCTTGTTGGACTCCATTGCTTGCATTATTACATCTCCTATTGTTTGTAGTATGGATTTCTGAGCAGCTTTAGGCACCAATTGTTCACTTTTTTTTCACAATTGTCTGCATATCAATTTTAATTTGGGTCCCAGTGAAAGATGAAATGATAAGTCTATTTTTCATACGATTTTCCAATTCGTGCTGGTTGTATCCAACGGGGAAATCTTTTCCACGATTAATCCTGAATCATTTTTTATTTGTGTTATCAACCACTGTAGCTGTTCTGGTACCTACAATTGTGCCCTACAATACATAAAGCTGTTAGTTATACATTTGTGCACTACGGGCCAGCGTTTTAGTCTCTGTGGTAAATACTTGTTCTAACACTATTTATACCCCATCAATAGTTATTTATTTTAGTGTATTACCGTATGTCCCTTACCCTTTCTCTCATATTTCTCCTTTATTCGGTCAGCATTAAGCTGCGAGTGTGGCTCTCTCCTTACATAAAAAGTATATGATAGTAAACGTTTTATTTAACTATCTTGCTTTTTTTTCGTACTAATATTATTGCCTATTTACTATTTTTATTCATGTGAGTATTCATGTAATTCTTTGTTTTTTTTCCGTGCGGCTTCCACCCTAAAATTTACAACAACAAATAAATGGATACTTTTCATAATGACTCTTACGTTCTACTGCTTTTCAAACTACTTCATAAACCATTTAAAGAGACAGAGAGGAGAGAAAAAAAAATTTACCCATAAACGTGCCCCATGTGCATCTCCAACTGACCCTTTTGCAGCTCAATATTTCGCACAATAGCCAAAGCACTATTTTTACTACACGAGAAGGTTGTATATCGCATGTCAAGTCAGAAGCATAGCTCTACCCTAACATATCGTTGTGCTTGTGCGCTAGTTAAAAACTAAATACTATATGATGAAATATTTATAACGTTATTGTACTGCTAAAAACAAAGAACAAATAAGTGCTAGTTGATAACGATCATATAAAGCTGTTCACATTCGACATTCTTATAAAACTTTTGCGAAGAAAGAAAAAAAAAAGAAGAAGGGAAAGAAAAATCCTTTCGTTTTTGTTTTTTTGAGAAAACGTTTTGAATACTGCTTTTTTTCTATCTTAAATAGCTACAATTCGTAGTAAATACTCAAAATACTAGCCTACTTGTCATTTCCTTATACGTGCTGTTTAACATCCATGCAAACGTGTTCGAAGGAAGTGTACGCGTGAATTGACATTTATGAGTAACGCGAGCAGATTGTTGAGTCCGTTTTGCTCTGTCATATCGCATGACGCTGTGTATCATTCATAACAAAAAGGCCCATGTCGTGCTGCAGGATTTTTTCGTCTTACCCCCCTTCCCTTTTAAGTTTCTTTATTGTTTCGTACCCTGGCGCTGTGGTATTGCGTTTTCTGGATTTCTGTCCATTGCTCTTTGATTCTTTTGCTCGTCAAGTATTCGGCTTACGTTGGTTTCGACCATTGCTTATTCTGTTCGACACACTGTTTTCTTTTAACGTTACCTTTCTTTTATTATTTCTCTCTTTTATATATCATATTATCCTCTTTTGCAAATGAGTCCGGTTTTGTAAGCCGACTCCGAGACTTCGTGAGCTTGCCTCACGATAATACGCGCAATCCGGGGTTCGTGGCTGGAGATGGCAGAGTATGCGCTGTCTTGGACAGTGCCATGATGGTGGAGGCTTTAGTGTGCCACGAATGTACTGCTGAACTTTCTTTGTATTAATTAGTTCCGATATGTAACCAATTGTTAATTCCTAGCCTTCCTTTTTTAGTCTATTCTGCTGTATATTTGTCGGTGGGTGCCATCCATTGGATATCGTCTGAACCCGATGTGACGTCCTGGAGTCCGGGACGTCCTATGCCGTCACAGCGGGCTGTTTGTGCCATGGCACCTTCCTTACCCTGGAGGTCGATAAGGTGGCAAAAGGTCCTGGTGGATTCCCATTGGAAGGGCAGCCCTGCATCCGCGTGAGTTCTTTTTTTTTTTTTTTTTTTTTACATTGTTAATTTTTTTTAGGCTTACGTTAATTTTACTGTTTGTTCTTGGGTTTTCCCTTTTTTTTGTGTAGGTCCAGCCCACTGACGGTGGTCTATTCGTTGTAAGTAGGGAGGCTGTAACGCCTCCATCTTGCCTAAGCTGCCACGGAGTCCTCGGTGCTAGGCTGACTTTGCCCGAACTGGGCTATGCCCAGCCTATGAAAGAAATGCTGGGTGCAACTAACGCGCGTCAGTCCCGGGGGTGGAAACGAAGGCGAGAGGATGCTCGAATGGGTGAAAAAAAAGAAAGAAGAAAAAAAATTTTTTTTAAATTAACGACAGAAATTACGTATGTATGTAAAAAAAAAAAAAGAAATACACCCCCTTTTTTAAAATAAAATTTTAAGAAAAATTTACCGAAACCAACGGATCTCATGTTTTATTGTACCGCTCTTCCACTTTTTCTCTGTGCACCGTTCTGTTATATAACTTTTCTTTTGGTTACGAGAAAAGAACACTTAGTTCTATTTAAATAACGATAACTTATATGCTAATTTTAATGAGACGTTAGCATTAGTTTGTTGGCATATTTCATCTTTCACGTTGTACATGTCTAAATGTTCATATTTTTATACAAGTATCTAATGCAACCTTTACTTCGCAAGGTCTGGAATAATGCACTTATTTGTCACGTGATTCTTTCTGTTACTTTTTGAATAGCTTGCATTAATTTGATACAATCTATAACTTGTTATATATAATACTGCGCTAGTGCGTGTTAAGAAAAAAAAGCAGTTAAAAAAGATTTTCTTTTTTCTTGTACATGGATGAAAAATGATCTCCTATGCAGATGACTCTCTGAGTGTATCAGAGGATACACAGTTTCTTGTTCGTGTTTATTTATTTTTTTTTTTTTTATTACGCTAGTCTCCGTATTTATTATCCGAGGGACCGCTTCTCCCTTTTTAATTAACAAATCACTTGAATGGTGTAGCACTATAAGCACCCCACTTTTGTGTGGCTTAAGTTATTTGACATGTTGAAGTCCTATTTTATTCGTTCACCATTTCCCTGATAATATTGCTCTTACTATTGCCAGTACTATTTGCTGACCTAACCCTTGCCTCTCCTTTTGTTAAGTTCTTACTATCTCGTTCCCATTTTCTACTTGTATTTTCGCGCGTCCAGAGGCCACAAAAATTTTGTTGTTATCCTACTTGATCACTTCTTTTTGTCGCATTTTCGTGCTACGTCTGGGGGCCACGAAAATCTTGAGCGAAGTCAAATGTTCAAGTCTGTACCTTCGTATCCCTCATCCTGCTCGCATCCTCTGGCAGTGCCCTTACCATACATGCTTTTTTGAATTTATCCACGTGAAATACTCTTATTTCGTCACCTCTTTGTAGTTTTACGTTTCTGTTGATATAATTAACACCTGTTATTTCATACGGGCCCTCGTATTGCGAATCATATTTACCCTTTAATGGCTCTTTCAGCACATAAACCATTTCTCCTTCTAAGAAGTAACTTGTATTCAGTTGCTGTTCATGGTAATACTTTGATCTGTATTTCGACTGAACTTGGTTCATTGCTGCGATGGTTCTCATTTCCATCAGGGTCTCAACAAACCCTTTGAGATATTCATCCGAAGTTTGGCAGTTTAATACTTGATGGTGTTCTAGCTCTTTGTCCGAAAACTATTTCGTGCGGTGAGTATTCCGTACTCTGATGGTCCGTGGTATTGTGTGAGTTCATGCACATAGGTAAATGTTCGTCCCAGTGATCATTTTGTTTAACGTAGGCCTTGATGTATTCCATGAGGGTATGATGCTTACATTTTATGGTGCCCTACGTTTGTGGGTGGAATGCTGTGCTACCCATTTTGTCTATTTTAAACAGCCTTGCAAGTTCATCCATACTTTTGTTCATAAAATGAGTGCCTTGGTCTGATAATAAATGTTCCAGTGGCCCAAAATACGCTATAAGCTCATCTGTTATCGCTCTTCCCGTTTCTTCGGCTGTTGCTCTTTTCACAGGTGCGAGTACTATAAATTTTGTTAGCCAGTCTTGTATAGATAAAATATGTGTACACTGATTTGCTAAGGGCTTACTCATGGGCCCGTAAAAGTCTAAAGAAATTTTTTAGAATGGTCAACACGGTGTGTCGGTGATAAGCATGGCTTGTTTCGTTTTAATTCGGACGACTTTTTTCGTTTCGCATGATGTAAGTCCCAGGATGACTTTTCTCACATCTGGGCACATGTTTTTCTAGTAGTGGTCTTTGGCGATCCTGTTATATGTCTTATTTATTCCCCTTTGTCCGCCTATTGCCACTTCGTGGTATTCCCTAATAATTTTAAATCTTTGATCTGCTGCTGGGATTACTAAAGTGTTCATGTAGAGTACTGCTGCTAGTCTGATATCTTTGAAAATTTACTTAAAGGTATCGATAAAGTATCCTTACTGAGTTAGATTGAAGATCACTAGGTCCCTAACGATACCAATCGTTTTTATTTTATTTGCTACTATTACCTCTTTAAGGACCTTAATACATTTTTTAATGTTTGATTTAAGCGCAGTTTCTTTAAAATGCTGCTTTACAAACATGTGCATGATTTTTATATTCCTTGCATTTATTGTTTAAGTTTCTCCTACGCTTCTTTCTTCGTTATTTATGCGTATCGGATCAATGTATCCCCTTTCGTGCAGCACATCTATGACATCTCTGTGTTGGGTACTGCTCTAGTTATCGTCATTAACGCTAGATTGTCTAAGTACTAAAATGGATGGCCCTCAATCCTGTTTAGTATTTGTAGTAGAAGTGGATCTTTCCCCTCTTTTGGTGCCCATGGTGGCCTAGCCGTTGGTAGGCGTATTCTGTACACTCTATATTCCATTGATGGTGAGTGTATGACTGTGCTAGCTTCGTTCTCGCTCTCTGTTCCACATAGTACCTCATTCAACTTGTTGGCTTGCTCTCCTTTTTTCTCTGCTGTACTTTCATTGCTGTTGTTGTCACTGATTGTTTGCTGTCTGTTCTCTCCCCGTTTTTCGGTATACTTATTTGTATTCACTGCTCTTTCAAAAGTGTCTTGCTCTTTCTCTGAATGACCTTTGTCCTCCCTCCCCCACTTGCCTCTGTCCAATCTCTTGTCTAGTTCGGACTCATGCTTACGCTCCTCACTTTCTTGACTACTGCTACGGTCTCTGTGTGGAATCTCTACCCCTGATTCAAGTTCTGTATTTATCGCGCTAAAAGCTTGTATAAGAGGCGTATAATGTGCATTTTCACCTACGCCTCCTAGATGTAAATGGCCAAATTCACCGTCTGTCGTAGCAATGTAATAAGTGTAAATATAATTTCTATTGGTTAGTGCAAAATGTACAGAAATATTTTTCTTAAATTCTTGAGAGAATAGATAAGTACAATCGCTGTTGTCATACGTTGTTCTTGACTTCAAAATTTCCTTTTCTTTTTCTGGCTCTCTGCATTATTGTAATAAATTAGAACTGCACCGAATCTTTCGTATTTCAGTAGTTGAGATATCGAGTTCATACAACTATATAAGGCTGTGAAACAAGCAGTTTCGAGGTGGGTCGGATGGTATTTCCGATATTTTTGCCAGAGTACTACCAGGTTGTGTGCATTTACAAATTTCCCTTCGCGTTTTGTCTCTTAAACATTCTAGCCATTTATCTGCGGGTGCAACTTTTTTTAGCTGCTCATCGTGATAGTAAGCGTAAAGTGTTCTTATTTTTTTCTGACTAAGCCATACTCCCCCGGTAAGTATGTTTCCGTTTACTTCTCCTCTTGTGCGTAGCGCTGCTTTGTCTGTCGTTACTATCTTGCTAGGCTCTCACATATCTATCTCTATTCCTGGTCTGCCTTCTACATCTTGCTTTTTAATGTCAATCATAACTAGAGCCCACAATTCATGAGACCTTCCCTCCAATAAGTCATGTATAATCAGCTCTTCTTGTTTGTCCCTTAAAAATTCCTTCGCTTGCTTCGAGCTTTCTTCTTTTTCTCCTATATCAGTTCTTTGCTTTTCTGTAACTGACTGTTGATTTTTATTTGCAACACTAGGTAATGGTGTGTCACAATTCGCTATTTTTATTTCTTTTGACGGGTTCGTCGTCAGTTGCGTGGCTGAAAAACGTGGTTTGTGTCTGTACAAAGTGTCAAATTTTCGTTTACATGCTTTTCGTAATTTTTCTTTTTGTTTTAATATTGCTTTTACGCTTGTAGCCATTATATACTCTCAAGTGCCTGGTTTTTTGATGATATAGCCTAATTTTCCATCTGCTGGCCCCTGTGAAATAAGTCCTCCTTTATCTGCAGCACCTCATGTCTCTAATTCGTTTTGCTTCTTCAGTGCTTGCTGCGGTGGCGAATTCTTTTTGTAAAGCTCCTCTGATTCAGAGTCAACATCGCCATTTTCTTGACCTTCTGTACTCATATCTATACCTTTTTCAATATTCTCACCACAATATCGCTTTTTTTTGTATTATAACGTTAAAGTTGTGTGAGTCGGTACAATGAACTTTTATTTACTTCGGTTTACCTTGAATTCTCTTCCTAAGACTTGCCCGTACTTTAAATATGCGCGCCGAAGGTCCGTTGCTATCAGCCAGTTCCTCATTCTCTTGTTCGTTTGCCAGCTAATATAGCTCTTGGCGAGGCCGTTCGGGACTCACTTCCCCCTCTTGTAGTCCTGGGTTTCGTGATAATGCATCAGGTAGTCTGTTGTTTATGCTGGGGTGGTATATAACCTCGAACTCATACCCTATTAGTTCTGCTTTAAGTCTGTTAAAGCGAATGTCAAGTGTTTTAGACACATGAAAGTGCTTAAGTGGCTCGTGGTCTGTAACCACCGTAAACTTGCGTCTGTATAAATATGGTCTAAATTGCTCTTTTGCAAATACAATCGCCAACAATTCCTTGTCATATGTCGGGTAGCGGAATTTTCTCCTTTTAAGGTAGCGACACGCGTAATCGCACGGTCTATCTTTTCCGATTTTTCCATGCCTAAGAACTGCTCTGATCGCGTTATCTGATGGGTCCATTGTGACGATCAAGGGTTTTTCTAAATCTTGGGTGACGAGCACAGGTTCACTTGACAGTGTATCTACCAGAGTTTTAAATGGCTGCTGATCTTCGTCACCCATTCATACGCAGGGCCCGCCTTTAAAAGTTTTGATAGTGGTTGGGCATTTTGAGCGTGATTTTTGACAAATCGCTTGTACTGGCCTACGAATCCTAAAAACTGCTTTACTTTCTTTACGTTTGTTGGTCAAGGGTAATTTCTACTCACTTTAAGTTTCTTGAGGTCAGTCATTATTTGTCCGTTGCCTACAATGTGACTAAGCACTTTCGCTTCTTTTTTCAAGAACTGACACTTTTTAGGTTCAATCGTGACGTTTGCAGCTGCCAGCCATTTAAACAGTTTTGTGTATCGTCTCTCATGTTCGTTAAGGTCAAGGGCAAAGACCATTATGTCATCAAGATACACTTCTATTTCATGGCCTTGTAACCCTGCAAGTACTCGTGCCATATCCCTTAGAAATGTGTTTGGCGAGTCTTTGCATCGCATCGGCGTTCACTTGTATTGGTAGTGCCCGTCTGGGCATAAAAATGCTGTCTTATCTGCATTGTCTTCGTGTTTTTCCACCTGGAAAAATCCTGATTTGAGATCCACTACCTTGATGTAACGTGCCGACGCTAAGTTCTCTAAGATATCAATCTGAAATGGTAGTGGGTAACATAAGCCTACCGTAACTTTGTTTAGTAGTCAAAAATCCGTGATTACTCTCACCCTTTTTACATTGTTTTGCCCCGGTTGTTTTGCCACTATCCAGGTGTTCGAGCTATATGGCGAGGTGAAAGGTTTAATTATCTTTGTTCAAGCATCTTTTTTATTTCGATTTTCATCCGATCCCTTACCGCTGCGTGGATATCTAAACTTTTTCGCCACGATGGGTTCATTCGACGTCATCATAATTCGATGTTTTAATAGGTGTGTTGCCTTGAGAGGTTTTCCATCAAGGCTGAATATATAAGGGTTTGACTCGATCAGTCTTCTCACATGTTCTATTTCATCATCGTTGCAATTAGCTGTGTGTACAAGTTGCATTATCTTGTTTACCAGTTTTTGTTTCTCTAACTACTCTTTGTTTTTCCAAAAATTTTTCGTTTTTTCTTTATCATATTTTTTTCCCTCATTAAATAACCTTATTATTGCTTTCCCTAAGCTAAGACATTGTCCCCTTTAACGTCTTTTGAGTGATCCCGGTAAATTTCTTTGTAATCTTGCAGCTCTACTTCCGAAACAGGCACGTATTTTATTTCGTCACTCATATTAATGCATTTTTCGATTAATTTCCCTTTAGTATTTCTTGCTATAAAGTTTCCAAATAATATTTCTTCCTCCATCTCTTTAAGGGGTATCCAGTCATATTCTGCTTCATTCTTGTTTTTTCTTATTCGTGCATAAATTATTTTTCTCGATTTTTCAGGTATTTTAAAACACTCCAGCTTTAACAGTAGTATTTCTACATTATCTAATCTAATCATATTCTTGGTGGTGCTTGTCTAGCCCCAGTCTCGCTTAAAAGTATCCCACCCTATGATTCCCTCCACGTTAATATGGAAATCATGGGGGACGACATGTTATGTGCACTCTAATCCGAGCAACTGAGCCTATATTGTGCTCTGTGTTTTTCGTGCTCCATAAGTCACGCCGATAACGGCTACTCGATATGAACTGTCTATAAGCATGTCTGTGCTAAGAGAATTTTCCTTCATAACTAAAATCTCTGCGCCTTTATCTGCATAAAAAGTCACCTTTCCATTCTTTCATTGTGGTCTCTGTAACAGGACTGATGGTGGCATGTGCGCTGTTCCCGAAATTTTTATTGTTATTTAGCGAAGCTGCTCTATTTTTTCGTCACACTCTGAAAGTTTGGGTCCGTCATTCTCTACATATGTGTCTGGCGCCTTTATCCGATTACTCTTTCTGCGGGCTTTCCTGCTTTTTTCGTGTGTCTGCCCCTCTGTTGAGTAGGAGTGTCTTCACATTCTGCAGTATTGCATTCTGTACTTCCTTGCATTGCGTAAGTGCTCGGGCTGTTGATGCGCGTTTCTGACTCCACTATTTTTTGCTCCGCCCCTTGTGGCCTCTCTGTTGCACGTTCTCTTTCATTGGACAAGCTTCTCTTCATCTCTTTCTCTAATTCACGTTCAACGTTTGAGAAGCACGTCAAATATCTCGCAAGTTTAAAGCTGTGGGTGCGTCTCTCTTATTTTCAGGGCCGTAAGTGCCGTCTTTCCACTGCTGTGAGCCCCCATTCTGTGGTGGCCCATTTCTAACTAGGTCCCTGTTATAGCCGTTCCTGCTGTCTTGATTCTTGTTGTTGTTTTCATAACGGTTGAATGTTTCTCCGTTGTTTTTATTATGCGAGTCACCGTAGCCGTGGATGGTGTAATAATCACTGCCTGTGGGATTGTAGTTATTGTACCCGTTATTATAATTATTTCTATCATTATAATTGTTATTTCTATTGTTGTAATTGTTATTTCTCTTGATTCCGTTTTGTAGTTGTTGTTTCTGTTATTGTAGGTGTTATTACTGTTGTAGTAGTTATGATTTCTGTTATAAGGCTCTATTGGGCCATTGTTATAGCCCCTGTTATAATTATTAACATTATCGTTGTGAGGATTATCATTTCCGTTCTCGTAATTATAGGTGTTTCTGTTGGTATTGGTATTATCTAGGGGTTGGTCATGCCCCTCGTTTCACTGTCTCTCCTTTTTATCTTTGTATTGCTCACGTGAGTGGCAGTCTCTTGCATAGTGTCCTGCTCTCTGACAATAATTGCAGTTTCCCTTTGGTTTTCTCCCGTTATCTCTTGGCGTTTTTCTGTCGTTTATCACCGCTATCAGTTTTCGGCATTCCATGACTGAATGCCTGGTTTGGCCGTTGCAGTATATACAGCGTCTTACGTTTGCTGCTGCTGCTCCTTGTGCCCAATTGGTGATTTCTGTTGTTCTTTTTTCTACATTTGCCTGGTTTACTCTTGGCCCACACTCGGTTGTTGCTTTATTGTGTGCAGGCAGTGTACTTACTGGTATTGCATGCCGTAAGCTGAGGTCGCTCTCTACTTTCAGCGCTTCTATAGTTGCTTTGCAGAGGGTCCCCGAATTGAAGCATGTAATTTTACATTTATATATTGTTTGCCAGCCATATCTGAATTGCTTTACTGCCTCTGCCTCTGCGCTTTCTTCCAGAACCTGCTTCTGAAGCAGAACATTGATTGCCATAGGACTGAGCATGGACAGAATCTTTAGTTGCGCGTTCTGCGGTCTGCGTCGGTGGTTATGATTGTGCGTAGCATGTGTATCTTCTGTATATTAGAGCGTGGTAGGTTTTGTATAACTCCGTAGTCTATCCCTATTCGTATCCAAGTCTGCTAAATTTGTGTAGTTATCAGTTAGTCGTGGTACCGTTAGTCTAAACGCGACTTGTTTTATTCTTCAAGTTCCTCTCTCATATCTTTAATCCTGTCCCATAGCTGTAAATTACGTACGTCTCATACCCTAGGGTTTCTTGACCCTTAATATTTATAACAAAATGTAACGGAAGTCAGCCACTCCGGTTTCCCTGGCATGCCCCACTGCGTCAGTTCATGTTTGCTTTGTCTGTTCGAGCTCCGCATATCTCTTCAGCTCTTCTTACATTTCGCTGGCTTACTCGTCTGCCAGAAAGAAGACCCACTTCTTCGTTCATGCGTTTTATGTTTACGTCTGTGTCACCAGTTGTATCCCTGTGATATCTACCTATCGGTGGCAAAATTCAAATGTTCTCTTTGACCACCGTATGAGGGACATTCATCTCCTCTGCTATCTTTAGCTTCGCTTTCATTTTTGAAAATAAGCCCATTACTATTGCTTTAATGTTTTCGTCTAGGGCATCTAGTTTTTCACACCCCTCTGGTTCAAGCTCTAATTCTAACATTTGTTTTGTCATACTTTTTCTTTGCTATTTCTTACTGAGCCCTGGCTTGCTCATTTCGATTAGCATATTATCACCCGGGCCCTCGTTATCTCTTTCCAACTCCTGGGTTTTATCGCTAAAATGAATCATTTTTCTTTCCTCCTTTTTTTTTATATATATCGTAAGTTGTATCTTCCTTTTTGATTACACTAGATCTTATGTATTCTCTTATATTTGCGGGGCTGCGTTCAATTACCTATGTCGCAGCTTAATAATAATCGGACGAGAGGAAAAAAAATTGTAGAGGGCAAGATAAGAGAGTTCAAGAGCAATATTGGTCTCTCACTTAGTTTCTTTGATTTTACCTTGTACTCTTGTTTAGTGGTAAGTAAGAAAAAAATTTTTTTTGAAAATCTGTCGTCTATTGTCGTTAATAAAAATTGATGATAAAAAATGGTAATAAATTTTTCAGTCAATATGAATGTGAGTAGTGATTTCTGGATGTTTCCTGTGTCTTACCAAGCCTAATATTGAAATCCCTCTGATTTACGTTCATTGTGCAAAAGTTTTTCTTGTCCACTGCTTTCTTAAGTCTGTTATCTCGCGTCGTTTTTGTTTCGGGTTTTTAAAAAAAAGTAAACACCAAAAAGAGGAGCAAACGAAATATTATATATACATCATTGATGAAAATTTCTTTTGACCTTATCTTCGCTTAGTGAGTGCCTTCTCTATCTTGTCTCGGGGGTTAAGGATGAAATTAATTTTATTATAAATGTACTTGCGTGCTCGTAGATATGCACGCCCATAAAAATGAAATTTTGGCAACCATTTTCTTTCAGCGTTCGCCACTTATTTCCTTCATCCTGGGATTATCTGCAATTGGTATCCTGGTCCTGTTGGCTTCCAGGCTGTTGTCACCGCTGCTTGTCGAGTATGACTAGAACTGTCGTTTTTGATCGACTCCTTGGCTTCCCGATTTTTAATTGTCCTATTCTAGTGGCACTGCACTATGCGTGCTTCTCGATGGAATTTTTTTTGAAACGCGTGCAATGAAAGCAAAAAAAAATTTTGACTCTTACCAGACCTTACCCTTAGCACCAAAACTGTTACGTAGGGAAGATATTGGTAAGGAGGTGCATCGCGAAAATGATCAGTATATATATTTTCTTAAGCACTTTTATTCGAAATACCCATCTATAAGGCAAAGTCATGCGTGTGGTTCCATTCTTGGCTCATTGAATCCTTCTGTAGTTATTGCTCGGTGTCTTATTTCGGTAACGCTCGAGTCCCTTGGTATTGCCCGACCCTCTTGATAGCGATCGACTACCGAAGGCTGAGAGAGCTAATCAATTCCTGAATGCACGAATGCCCGACCATTGCGATTTGAGGCTTTCTGGGCCTCATATTACCTTGTTTCCTACCTGTCAATGTCTTTTTGATAAAGTAGCCTCGCTGTTACTAGGGAGAGTCAGCATGATATGCCTGGCATATCGTACGTTACAAATGCTTTATTGCAGTTACAAATTTGCAAATTTAAAGATATTTCATGCAAAGTTTATGGACTTTTTAAACCAACTTTATCCACAATTTTCAAAGATAATAAGAAAAACAATTCAGTTATTAGTTTAGAAAAATATTTAAAAAATCTTTTTGTGAAGCTAAATATTAATTTAAAAAAATTATTTCATGAAATAACTAAAAGTGTTCCAAAATTAAACTTGATTAATGGTTTGGATAAGAAATTAAGGAGGTTCTGCAAAAGAATAATTCCACAAAAATTGAATTTATCATTATCTTTTATTTGTAATAAAAAGATCTATTTATACAGCTTGGGTTTGAATGAATCTAATTCTATTACCCACAGATATGAAGAATTATGGAACATTTTGATTACTAGTAGGTGGGAATAACATCGAAAGTTTTTTTTTGAATATGAATCTGATATTAAAAAAGTATCTGTTAGGGTTGAAGCTTCAATGAAAACTTGAGAATATTTAAAAAAAAATTCGTGAAGATCAAGATGGTTTAAAAGATAACCTTAACGAGGTAGTTCTTACAGCTTGTAGTGAATTATTTTACATTTTTAACAACAAAATTCTAAGTTAAATTTAGCTAATCGAACTTAAAAATTACACGTTTAATTAAGAAAAAACATAAAGGTAGTTATTACACAGATAATAATGCAGATATAAATTTTCAGATCGAAAATCTCTAAAATATACATAAAGGCCAACCACCACATTATGTAACTTTGTATGTGGATAAAATGACTGTGATAATAATATAGTTAACTTTATTCCATGGTTTGTACAATAAAAAAAGAATTTGCGTAACTAAATTTATTTAGTCTAACAGTTTAGCAGATATAATAACTGGAGAGCTATCAGACCATAAAGTTTTCATACCAAGAATAACATAAAATACGGGTGATAATAATTGGTCTTTACAGTTTTTATTATACCGAATAAAATTTTCTTGGTTTCTGCTTTTTCTATGATAATTAATAAACACAAAACAAAACTCCTAATAAATTAGGATTTAAGTATAAAAGATCCTTATTTTTTCTTAGACAACGTTGTGTATTACGTTCAGCATGTAAGAATCCTAATAATACATTTATGAAAAATAACTTAAAAAATAAATTAACCGTTAACATTTTAGAATAGAAAAAAATTAAGTGTATTGAAAAATAATAAATTTTTTTCTAGAAAACAGCCACAGACAACTCTTAAACTTATAAAATTTCTTTCTACACCCTATTAAGCAAAATACTTTCTTTTCTGTTTTTTTCACATAACTCTTCTCAGAGTATTTTTTACACGAAGCTTGTAAATTACGAATCCTTCTTTTGTGTATAACACAGCATTATTCACAAAAATACTAAGAAAATTGTTAACTCTAATATAAATTTCTAAGATTAACACAATTGTGTCATATTAATAAAGTCATTACTCAAATGATAATTTTATTATGTAATGTTGGGTCATTTTATCATGTAGTCTTAAATTGTGATTAATTCTTTGATTGACACAACTACTATTAAGGGTATCAGAGAGGGGCCAGAGGTGAAGCCAGACGGGACCACTTAAAATGTAAGGGTGGTTCGATAGTCTTTTTTTCGTTGGATATTTTTTATTGGGTAACAGAACAGAGAATTTTTTAGTTTCTTTCCTTTATTCAAAGGGGGCTAAGAGAAAAATTCTGACTACTGAGGGGGTCTGGGAAGGTTGGTGACTGAATTGGGTCTTACGACGATACAATATAAGATGTGTGTACATACATTTATCTGTATTAAGGTTGCCCCCCCCCCCCAAAATAATATGAAATTCCGTTGTTTTCTTCCTTGTTTCGTCTTATTTGAGATGCTACCTACTACTATGCCCATAATGCCCTTACAGCTATCCCACAGACCACCCACACAACATGTGTAATATCCCCCATGCCCTGACTACTACCTTTGCACAGCTCCCCTCACAAATTTAGTGTCCCCTTACAGAAACTCACAGTATTTTCAGAAAACGTTATGATTTCGATTTTAACGAAAATATTTTACAGAAGGGTTCGTATGGGATATTTGCCCACCTTATAGCCCTTATACACATTCTCCCACAAAAACTTAGAATATATTGGCGGTAAGTGCGTAGTGGCTCACTTTGCTAGGTCTTGGGTCAGTACGCGGGAGAGGGTGGTTTATTTTTTGGTCTGTGCGACTTTTTCGGGCGAGTACCTCTGAAAATTTTCATATGTACTTTTTCACCAAGCAATACTCCTGAAGAAGAAGCATTGCAGTACTCACTAGTAGAGCTCTCATTAAGAGCCAGATGTGTTGCACTATAATTGAAAAAAAAAGAAAATCCATTGTACAAATACTTCATCGTAAGGTCAATATAAATAACTCACCCCAACAACTCCGCAAAGCCACTCAAAGTTAACTTTTTTTTTGTAAGATTACTTCATGGCACATGTAAGAGAGGCTGATTCCCCTACCACCCCCGCTCCCCCATAAAAAAATTAAAATTTGTCTCAGATACCTGCTATTTTTAGATTTTTCGACACCTCACCAACATTGTACAATAACTTCAATTTGTGTTTCTTTTGTTTCATTAGTTTCTGCCTCAATAACAGAAAATTTAATTTAAAAAAAAGCTTTATAAATAATAGTTGCTTATGAGGTTGATAGTCTTACTGATGTATTGTATTATACTATGTTTTAATCTGTCTATATTTAATATTTATCTTGGTGTACAAGTACTACTTATATAAGTCTTTTTTATCAAAAATTTTTTTACCTTTTTGGTAACACTTTCACGATACCCTCTCCACGCTTTTTTTCGGAATGAACCCCTCTGACTAATTACATTAGTTACTATTAGCTGTCTTCTTATATTACAAGAATAAAATTTAAAGAATAATGGTGAGTTTTAAAAAAATTTCATGTGTCACGGACAATTTTATTTAGTGTTATGAGGATGCAAAGCTAAAAATAATATATGCACATTAATTAACAATGACAATAATAATAAAGTGTGTATTGTTGTGTAGAAAGACAGTTTCATTGAAAATGTACCAAGTAAGTATTCGTTGTTGGTTAGTATTTAATACCTTAACTGTCAAACAAAATTTTTACAAAACATTATTTAAAGTATTTTAATCTTCGACTATTTTTTAGGACTAATGAAGACAATATTGAAATAGTGTTTTTATTCACTCTTAACTCATATGGATAATATACATATTTGTGCTTAGATCAGCGTAAAAGTTGTGCATTATGTCACTAGGACGCAAAGTACAAACATGAGTGTCCGAAGGGCATTGTTGCTGTACGTTAGTGTACGTTGTGTTTAATATTTTTTTTACCGAAGGCGCAAAGTACAATTTTACGCCCATGGGCACACTCTGCACCCAGTTAACTATTCTCGGCCTTAAGGCAGAGGAGTACTTTGGGGCTAGAGGGTACAAAAAACTTTTCTACCGCAAAGTCCAAACTGATAACCAGGTTGCAAAGTGTTGCCTAAGGGCGCAATAAGGCAGTTGCATTTGATCATAACGGCAAGAAAAAAAGACAAAATTAATATTATTATAAAACTTGAGAGACTTTTTTAGAATTAAGAGAAACAAAATGTATTAGAATAATTTGAATAAAAATTAAAAAATACTTCGTATAAGGAGAAGGCAGTGGAGTAGTAGAGGAAATCATCCAACTGCTGTTATAATCACCATTTGCATATTGTCATAATATTTTTGTTTCAAATATTTTATAAAAAATAAAGTAAATTTAATTTTCCTTTTTTCTGTGTTCAATGGAGAACATAAATAATTATGTATAATACGACTACTCAGGCTTATAGAATTTCACAAGTGTGCAAAAATGCAGCGGCTCGATAGAGCATGCCGGATTGGGGAGCGGGCTGGACTCGGGAGAATAACTTGCAACAACATCACTTTATTTCGATACACAAGAATAGGTTTATTTCATTAAAAGATAATCTTTTTTAAGCTAAATTACTTACACAGTACAAAGGAGAAAAGAGGAGATTTGTGATAGAAAAAAAAAAAAAAAACAAATTAGGCAAGAACAACGGAAAAACTCTTTTTCTTGTTGACGACACTCTGCTCTCTCCCGACTCCTCTTCTTCCCTCTCAATTAGCTTCTTTGATTCGTCCACCAGCTCTTCTTCTGGCGCTGATATCGCCGCTTCTCCGCACCTAATTTGACAACATTTCCGGCTGCTGTTCAGATTTTTGTTGCATAATTTTCAAAGGTATTAAGCTTTAATATTTACACACGCTTATTAAAAGTTTGGTCTAGAACCAACATTATGTAATTGACATTGAAATTACATATTTGATCAACACAACAAGTATAGCTGCTAGGTATACCTAAAAATTTTTTACAACAAAAGACGGAAAATATATGTTTAGGGAGTTTTATGTAAGTTTTCTTGTGCCTTCGAAGACTATGATTATTGTATAGATAGATAAAAATATCAATCAGAACAGCTTAATAATTTCTGACAAAAAAAAAAAAAAAACTAAAAATTGATAAAAATTATGTATAAGAATTTTTTCTCTCTTACTTTGGATGTTAATAATTTCTTGGGAGTTTTAAATGTAAGAATTATACTCATATCCTGAGAAATTATTTTATTATTATGAAATTTCGAAATGGCCATGCTAACGATAAGTATCAGCTTATGAAATTATTTAATACAATTAGAATTAAAAAAATGTATTTTGATGTATAGGGAAAAGAGGGTTTGTTAATATTATTTATAAATTTCAATAAAACATAAATAAAAAGAAAATAAACTAGAATGATGAATCGCGTTAAAAAAAGAAATTTGCTGACAGTTGGAATCGATCCTCAGATAGCAAAACAAGAGCAGTAGTGGCATAAGCCCTTACTGCCTTAGCTATCGAAACTTCGAGGGAAGGCGATCTTAAAGTCACATATGTTCATCGATAACCTTCGGAGCTTGTCCTACAGTTTTCAACAATTATGATGAGGAAAAATAATTAATTAGTGGTTATAGCTTAACTGCCATCCTTAAAAGAATTAGCTGAACATTTTTTAAAAATAAGACTAGATTTTAAATTAAGTATTAGCGTACGGAAAAAAAAAAGTTTGGATATCAAATTCTGTGCATATAATTATGAGCATTTAGTTTTACGATTTAATCAAATGTAAGATTGATAGATAACATTCAAGCAAGAGCGAGAGAGCAAGAGTCAAATAAAAATATATATAGCATATACTCGGTTACAGTCAAAAGAGAAAAACTCATGTCGTCGCTTGCTTTGGCTGTGCGCTCAGATATATAGCTATAGTCAACATTTCCACTCCTCTTCTCGTAGGCGCACATTCGGTATACCCCTTCTACGTGTCGCCAAAATGTGGGCCTATATGCTCATTTCTACGCGAATCCACTTCTCTTCTTGTAGGCGCACGCTCTTCGATACGAGTCTCGCACTCTCGAAAAATGTGCACCTTGCTTCTACAGCTGGCTGCGGCGGGTCGCCCCGATCAGTGGAAAAAAGTTGTCTCACGCCGTAGCATTGGCGTTAGCAATCTCTCTACTTATCTCTGTTCTCAGCCACTGAATCCCAACTGTGCTTGGCCTCCTCCATCAATTTTCGAAGCTCGTGATCTGCTCCATGGAAGTTCGTCCCATTATCACTCCAGATCTCGTTTGGTTTTCCTCGCTGGCCGACAAAATGAGATAGAGTGCCGAGGAAGCTCACTGTGGTGAGATCACCGACTAGCTCCAAGTGAATGGCTTTCGTGCAGAGGCAGACGAAAATGGCGACATAGCCCTTTGAAGAGGAAATGCCTCGCCTCTTCGATCGGAGAATCTGATACAGCCCAGCGTAGTCAACACCAGTCTTACTGAATGGCCGAGGCAGTGGCATCACGTGAGCAGCCGGCAAAGAGCCCATAAATTGACTTATGGGTCGAGCCATAGATCTGGCACACAGGACGCATTTGCAGACGCACTTCTTCATCATGGCGTCACCACGAATGATCCACGCTCAGCGCATGACGTGACCATAGGTAGAACGGAAGCCGCCATGTAGTGCTTGGAGATGAGCCCATTCCACGACAAGGCGCGAGAGATGACATGCACAGTCGAGTATCGGAGTGTGCTTCTCGTCAAAGGGCAAGGAAGAGTGTCAGAGACGGCCACCGACACGAAACACATCGTTGTCGTCAAGAAATGCGTCCAGACGATTAAGAGGGCTTGACAGTGTAATCGGTTTCCTTTTCTTCTGGGTGTTGATCTCGGCGGCAAAGTAGTGAGCTTGGCTGGATCTCGCACAGTCCAAAAATGCATTCTGTAACTTGTGAGCTCTAATCAGATCCCGATAGGCCAGCAGAAACTTGTCCCATTGCTTTGAGCAAAGGGGTTTTGGAGATCTTACTCGGCTCTTGACTAAGAGCGCAAAGCGACGGCGTCTAACGAGAACCCGCAGAAGGCGGCACAAGCTCGAAAACTTCTCAAAGGGCGCGCAGTGCGCTTCCAGTATAGTTGAACAAACGGTAACTTGATAAGCTTTTTTCGTAGTCGGTTGAGACAGTGGAAGGTTTTCGCTGATCGAGCGGAGCCAGCCACGAATCAGAGGGGAACGCCAGCCAGGGCGGGCCATGCCACCAGAGCAAGTTCCGCTGAAGCTCAATAGGTGAAGCGCCTCTGGTTGCGATATTGGCTGGATTCTCGCCAGTGGGCACGTAACGCCATGCCTTACGGGAAGTGAGATCTTGAATGTGTTCGATGTAGTTGTCAACTAGACTGTTGCTGACCGGTTTGTCTGAGCCCAGCCAGTCCACCACGGTGCTGGAGTCACTCCATAGAAAATGCCGATCGCTTGGCACGTCTAAGCCAGTAGCTACCGTCCCGAGCAATTTCGCGGCTAGTAAAGTGGCTCTCAACTCCAAGCGTGGGATGGTCATCCTGGCCCTCGAATGTTCGGCTGGAACCAAGCTCTTGATGGGAGTAAGCTTGGTTTTGGCGCTGATAAGGCTCACAACAGGTTTGTTTACACCAAATAGAATAGAGAGGAAAAAAGAGCTTCAGAAAAATGTTAACAGTTTAGTTTCCATGAAAAAAGTTACCAAAGGGGACGGCTAATAGTAACTGATGTAATCGGCAGCGGGATTCGTTAAAAAAGAATTTTGGGGTACGGAATTCTTCTTTTTCGGCAGAATGTGGTCAAGGGCCAAATAAATTTAGTGCAGGGTGTGGACAACCCCACCATAAGAACTTATATACATACAATAGTAGGACTCCACCTTCTTCACGCTTTACGTGATCAACCCCACAATCATTTATTATTTAATGGTTTTTGAGTGGCAAAAAATGTATGAAGATAAAATTTATATAAAAAAAATACGAGGTAAGTTTTTCTCAGAATACCTGCAATAAGAAAAAAAAGAAAAAATCAGCACGGATCTCTTATGTATGTAATTTTGTAGATCCTTATTTTTTTCCTTAATATTACACAAAGCAGTTTTCAATCCTTTCCTCCTTTCACATAAAATAATATCAGTATAAAGAACATCAGTATAAAGAATTTATTCCTTGTTAATAAAATTTTGATGGTGATTAGCTAACAGTTTTCAAATGATCCTGCTAGATGAAGTTTTACGTACATATATTTCTTTTTTTAATCTTTTAAAGAAAAGACTGTTCTAGTTTAATCATACTTAACTAAAAATAGAAGAATTAATGTAATTCTTTACTCTACGTGGTTACATCGAACAGCACAACAAGTATTCATTAAATCAATTGGCTTTTAATGACAGTTGATTCATGAAAATAAGCCATTCTAATAGAATATTAGTTCTGCAGTGAGCGCGTGGTGGCTCAGTCAGCTAGGTCGTGGATTGGCACGCGGGAGACCATGGTTCGATTCCCGGCCAGTACGACTTATTCGGGCAAGTACCTCTGTGTATTTTCACGTGTGCTTTTTCACCACGCAATGCTCCTCAAAGAGAGTTTAGGTGACCTCCTCGCAGCATAATTGCCTAATTTCCCTCCACCCTCTCCCAGTAATGGGAGGCCTCCCATCCCTCTTCCCTTTTTTCTCCCAAATGCTAAGTGCCCTCAGTAGTGCCCTTTATAGGAGCCGGACGTAAAGCACTATAATATGAAAAAAAAACGTACTTTATGCTTTGAATAGATNGTATGCACAAAGTCTATTTGTATGCATCCTGTGAGTGTAGAAAAATATACAAACATTTTTAAGTATGTATCAGTTTAGTGTAGGGTGGTGAATTATTTTAATAAATAGTAAAATTATTTAAAACAACATTTGACAACGTCCACTTACATTTACCATCTTACTTATACATATCTTTGTTACCAGCAAATAATTTCTATAAACATACCTACATGCTCATATTTGTTACTTACATGTCTCCTATAAGTAGAAAAATATACAAACATTTTTAAGTATGTATCAGTTTAGTGTAGGGTGGTGAATTATTTTAATAAATAGTAAAATTATTTAAAACAACATTTGACAACGTCCACTTACATTTACCATCTTACTTATACATATCTTTGTTACCAGCAAATAATTTCTATAAACATACCTACATGCTCATATTTGTTACTTACATGTCTCCTATAAAGATAAAAATAAATTAAGCATATAATTATTCTAAGTAATTCACTGAGATAATTACTTACACGTAATAACAATAAATAGAATTTTGGTAAGACTGTTCAATTAAAAACTTCAGCGTCTGCTTATCCAAGTTTTTTGTGATGCTGCTTCCTTCTCTTAAGTAAACTGCTGACCTAAACTGAGAGAACAGTCGAACCAATACTTAAGAGAGCCGCTAGAAGTTTTTGGTAAGCGTTACTTCCAACTTTTTCCCCATGTTATAACTTCTAACTTTTTGAGATGGGAAGGGATCACTTTACACAATATTGCATCAAGATTCTGCTGCTTATTTTTTACCATACCTTGAGATCTTTGATGGTAACCACAGCAGAGTAGCAAGTATTGTTATAATCAACTAAGTAGAAATCTTTTGACTTGCCTTTCTTAACTTCTCATTAGCTTGTCTCATAGTTAATATGATTTTTAAATCGTTACAAGATATCGATGCCCAGTATAACATCGTATTTTAGTTTGCCTACGAATCTCAACAGTACAAATTCTCTTACCTTTTAGATTTTTAAGTTAACTCTTTATGTATCTTGTACGAAAGAGGTGCATAATTAGATGTAGATATAGTTGTCTCCGAATAGTTGAGTTTTAATAACTTTGTGAAAAAATTATTTTCAACATAATAGTGCGCTATCTTGCAATTTGTAATAGTAGATACCTTTATGCTGCTTGCATACAGGCAAAGTATACAGGTACTCCTTAATACTTTGGGGACGACTATCCAACAATGTACCATCGAAAGTATTATTTTCTTCGTTTGAGTCATATACCTAATGAACAGTTCTCTTGTTTCTTTTCCTAACAACGGCAAAAAAGCTGGCTCCTTCTATATTGAGAATACTTTTGTATGACTAGAACACTCACTGTAAAGAATGCAAGAATATACTTGACACATAATAATTTACAGTAACGATTTGTACTAGCTACAGTAAAAAGTAGCGTTACTTTAGCCGATACATGTGGAGTCAAGCGATCAGCTTCAGAGCTTGCAATAGCTCCTGTTCCTTTCCTTTCTCCAAGTTTCCTGGCCCTGGTATTTTGCACTTAACGGCATCTTGATTTCTGAAGTCACATTCTATAGGTGCGTTCTGCACTATCTAGTAAGCCAGTGGTCTTAGAGTAGTTACCTTGAAAAAACATGTAATAGAAGATAATTTTTCATGTAAGTTTTCCATTGCCCCACCACATCATGATCTGTTCTGTTCTACCCCACGACTTCACAGTCATAAGATCACTACGTTATACCACCTTAAGCTCTGGGTCTAAAGCGTGTTAAAAAACGCTTTCGACGAGAATCGAGCTAGCAATTTTTTGCATGCAAGCTAAGTATCTTACTTACTTTGCCATGAGCGATTTTGATAATACAAGACCTCTTACTTTTTCTCTTATACTCTGGTTTGTAACTCACTTTTAATGTTAATATTTATTGACTTACTATTTATTCAATTAATTTGATTATAAATTATATTTGTAGCTCAGCCATTTACTATATATAATTATTTTCTCTTAAACTTTACAAATCTTTTAAATAGAAACAATTATTCTAGATATTAAGGAATATTTATGTAATGTTTCTCGTAACGTAGAGTTTTTTAACTAAGAATGACTTCTACAATTTTTTTCAAAACTTTTTCAAAGTTTTTTTCCTACTTAACATTTATTTCCACAAGATCTAAGAATGAATTACTACGTTTTTGAAGCATCTTGTTCTTTCCAATTTTCTTGATTTCTGAGAGAAGTGATTGTTAAGCTTTATTTACAGGCATATAGTACTATCCTGTTCAAGATAGGGTTCTACTGTAGAAATTACGTACTTTCCATAAAAATGAAAAATTTATATTATTCACTTTGGCTATCATAAGCTAACCTTATTACTAGTATAAACTAAAGGAATGTACGAACCGGGTTGAAAGCTATGTATAGTTATTGTGAACCGTTCCCATTTAACATTATTTTTTAGTTTATAATTGTTAATTATGTATAAATTATCATTACGTTTGGAACAGTTTTATTGACCAAATGGCATTAATTTCTTTTATTAAGCTTACAATTTCAAAAACATTTATTATTACAAGTTTTTGAATATTTTGCAGGACTTGATTTAGATACTTATTGTGGAGTCGTATGTAGAACTAATTGCAAGAATAAGTGTGTCAACGTATACGACAGATGTGAGCGTGACAAAAGAGATGTTATAAAAGTACTCGATTGTTTGAAAATAAGTTACAGAGTCGATAAATGTTGATCCTCTCACACTGACCAGCCTTGTAGCTCGTCATGCCGTGGTTACACTTTGTACTTTTCTTTTCTACGTAATCTATTATTAATAATTATTTACTTCATAAATGTAAGAATATTTTTTTCACTTCGGGTGTTTTTGAGGGGGTGGTGTGACCTTAGTAGGAAAAAAAGGGTTCGCATCAGGTGCGCATGCAACCAGAGCAAGCACAAGGTGCCCCTTGGGCCCTGCTTTGCAGGTCCCTCAAGCTTGGTGCTTGCCCTCAAGACATGTGCCACCAGGTACGAAAACTACTACAATAAAACTGCCCCCAATTGATGGTTATATATTAATTATAACAATAACTGTACCACCTGCGTACATAATATCGTTTCGTAGAACGTATATTCATATTCATATATTGTCTGCCATAGAATGTCATAGAAGTATGACGTTACACTTAGGCACTATATCACTGGATACTGATTTTATACCTAATTTTCCTAGCCTTTTTGGATGATTGGCTTCGGGGCACTCGTTGACAATAATTATAAAGCTTTATTATTATTAAAACATTGAAGTAAGGAAATCAGTAATCCATTGAGGGTGACATTCAAGAAATCATAATAACTGTAGTATTTGTACTCCTTGGTTTAATACAGCAACGTTTCAAAAACCATTTTTGTCAGCCGCAGTAGGGTAGAAGAGCTTTCAACATGGTTACATACGCACCACAATACAGTGTATAAAATGATCCACAGTTATTTCAGATACGCGAGGGTTCGTAAGTATTACCGCTTACTTATTACTGTCCAAACAATACCATAAGTTACATGATAAGATTTAGTGGAGCTTATAAAGCTATCATTACAAAGGTAGACAGCTGAGTGTGTTACCCTCACTCAAGACATTTAAACTTTTGTAATAACAAAAGGTATAGTGTAATAATTTAATTTCTTAGATTTTACCATAATCAGAAATTCAAAACATTTTACTTTTTACTGGCTCGAAAAACGTACTTCTTCAGGACGTATTTAAAATTTTTTTTCCCGATCATCTAATTGGTTATAAATAATTATTGTACTTAATCGATTTGATAAATCGATTTTACTTGTTAGGAAAAGTTACTACAGTACGAATGTTACAAAAGTGATGAACTATTTTTGCATTTTTAAGAGTTACTTTCCTGGAGTCCTTTCCGTTTTAATAATGAATCTATAAAAGCTAAATAAAATAAACAAAAATACATCAATCATCGTAAGACCATCCTTAAGGTTCATCCTACATGGAAAATTGGTCTACCACATACTGGTAGCAATCCTAATAAAGTATTCAACACATCAAAATATAACAGCATCGACATATACCCTTATATACTTAATAAGTTCAACGGCGTCATTCATTTGGGAAAAGATGAGAAGAAAAATTTCAAAGAGACTACCGTTATTTACCACTTCTACTGTAAAAGTTGTCTGGCATCTTAAGTCAGTGAGAAAAATCGAGAAACTATGAAATGCACAAAGGAATACAGGAAAAACAAAAAACCTTACTATGTCTGAAAAATAATTTAAAATAATTTTTCCACAAATAGGTTTTTTAAATCTATAAAAAGTAAGATGTTTTCAGTTTCTTATTATGGTCAAATGTAAAAAATTAAATTATAAAATCATACATTTTGTTAAAACAAAAGTTTAAATGTCTTGAGTAAGGGTAATGCCCTTGGCTGTCTACCATTGTCGTGCAACCTAATGAAGCACCGCGGAGCCTTATCATTCAAGTTAGACTTTTGTTCGTCCAGTGACAAGTAAGTGGGAACACTCAAGAACTCTCAAGTATCTGAGATAATTTTGGCATATTGTGAATAGTGTTTTACATTGTATCGTTGAGCGTATGTAATACTATTAAAATCTCTTTTGGCCAATGAGGCTGACACAAATAGTCAGCAAAACGTTGCTGTAATAAACTAAGGAACACAAATACTCCAATTGTTACTATTTCTTGAATCTTGCTTTCAACGGATCACCGATTACCTTATTTCTCAGTTAATGAGAAGGTACTGAAATAACTTACATAACGGTTATTAAAATAGTTTACTGCATCTGTGCTTGATCCAAATAAAATACATTTGATTTTTCAGCAATTACCTTGCTTTTTTACGTTTCAAAAAATAAAAAAACAAAAAGTTGCATAAAAAATACTTATAGAAAAATCACCTAACTGCTTATGTATTTTTTCTATTTGATATAAGAAGCCTTAGGTCAAAATGATGACAAGAGATGGATGTTGCTCTTTGAAACGTTATATTTTGCTCACTATTGAAAACTATTCAATTAGTCTTAGCTCCAGTGAGCTAAAAGTTTGCCTCTGATAATGTAAGCAAGTTCCTATTGCGTCAGTTGACTTCGTTAATCTGTGATATTCTCACTTTAATAATGGAGTTCAGAAGCCCTTAGATGAAAAAATATCCTGGACTTAAAATTAAAAGGTCATTAGTGGTGCCAGTGTGTGAAATGTGTCACTGACTTTTAAGTCTGAGCTCAATGATTACAAACACGGTAAAAAATTTGTTGTATGTCAGGTTACCAAGGCTGATAGTGCGTTAAAGGTAGCCCTTAATCGACCTTATCCCAGCCTTCCAGAGGTCACCGAAGTATAGAGCTTAAGAAGAAATAGAGTGTTACTTGGTTATTGGGATATAGTACGGAAGGAACAATTATTTATAAGCAAAAATTATAAGATAAAAAAATTAAAACTCAAAAAAATTTTATTTTAATTATTATTTTGTGTAGCAAAAAGTGCTATCACGCACAAAACATCCTATAGATTAAAAATTTTTGCAGAAGTTTGATCAGTGTTAAACATGACATCTTAAAAAATTATATTGTCTATGAAACAGTTCTGAAACGTAATAACCATTGTAAGAATTTACCGAATCATATAGTTGTATAAGTAGATAAATTGTACATTAAGGTGCAGTTTGTTTTACTGATAATAAAACCTCCAAGAGAGTGTGTAAACTGAAAATTTTCAAAAGTTTATTTGATTAGTCTCAAACAGTATGTGTTTGAGAAATTTCATAAGATTTTTTGTGTAATTTTTGATTGATAGTATATTAAATAGTAAACGTTACTAGTTGGCTGAACTAGTCAGTTTAACTAAACAAATTTTCATAAGCCCCTAATGATCGAACTTACTAAACTAAGTATACATAAGCGAAAAGTAGTTGCATTAATAAAATATTGTATCATGGAAGAAAATGTATAATATAGATTTTTTTAGATCATTTTAGCTATTTAAATTATTTTTGTTCGTAAATGAAATGATTTAATGATCAACTTTTTTATTACAGATTTTCTATTTTTTTGTACTTGCATGTTAAATCTTATAAGCTACACAATATTTATTATAACTATTAGCTTACAAACTTCTTCTGTATGAGAAGTACAGCATTAATACTTTACCATGAGATTTGTAGATTAATTTCTATTTTTACTAAGCAACTTATTACAGGACTAGAGTTGATTTATAAGTAACGAATTGTATTCTTATTTCTTGCTTTTTTAAAAATTTTTTTATGTGATTCAAAGCTTCTGTGACTGCTAATTAAAATATCCCATGATTTAATGATTTAGATCTACGGAAAATTAATTTCTTAACAAAGGTAGGATAGGTGTACCACATCTTTGCTGTTTTAGGTAAATAATGTTTTGATTTCACTGAAGGATTTTCTTTATCCATTATTGTTGATAGAATGTTGTAAGCTTATTCATTGAGCTATCAGTTGAGTTTTATGGTTTTTGCTACATTTTTTTCTTTCTTAAAAAAAATCATGTGCAATGTTACCTATGTTACTAGCTTGTGCTCCTTGTCTGTACGAACTGTATTATTTGTTTTGGCTTCAGTAGATTATAAATGTTTCGTGATTTCTTTTTTTTTATTTTATCATTATCAGAGTTTGCATACATTCTTAAGAACACTATATTTTGTAAATAAAATTAACAGTTAAATACATCTGATTGCATCGTCATGGAAAATGTTTAGAAACGTTTGCTGTACATAAGCGTATACGATTTACAGTGAAGCATTGATAACATATACATACGCTTTCTTTATTATGCAATGAATGACATTGTTCCTCAGAAGTCCTTATAGAAACATAAAATTTGTCGATTAAGCGTATTTTTACATTAGAAAGGTCTATGGTTGCATAACACTAGTCTACTAAGTAACATGTTTCTTTTAATCCACAACACACGGTTCTCATAACGTTGTGCGAAATATAGTGTTGCAACTACACATTTATCTACCTTCAGATATATAAATCCAGATGTAATATACGAATGCAAAGTGTTGTACCACCTGCAAGAGAAGTACCATCTGTGTCCGTGTGATTGTGTCTGCATGTTAGTCGTTAAATTGGAGTCTAAAATGCAGTGCACTGAATTTGCTTACCAGTACTTTCAAGACTCTGAGATGGAGTGATATTTCCATAATAGCTGAATTATATGTTTGTGGAGTTCTCTTCTACATACCTACATGTTTGTGTATATTTAGGATTGGTTGTAATAAAGAAAAGTATATCTAGTTTTATAAAAACATCATTTTTATTATTGGATGCACATTATACATTTACCTTTAAGACAGTATCGCTATTTCTAGGATCCTTTTATACATGTGCATTAATAACAAGTCATCCATTGATAACAAGAAAAAAGTTGGGTTCTAAGTTTTTCAATTCAAATGCTTTTATAACAGGTGTAATTGATTATATCTATGTTTCATCAGATGGAGTTGATGACACTGATTTTTTGGATGAACCTATCTAAGTGCTTCTGTATTTTGGTCACTTTTATACTTTTGTTTTTAAAGAAGACTAATAATTTTATAATTTGGGCAATGGTCAGCTGAGTTTTCCAAACAGAAATTAATAAATAAGTTAAGAAAAAGTATTCAAAATACGAGGAACTATTAAAAAAAGTAAAAACTTTTTTTTATGAACTACTAGTTGACCCATTTCGGCTTTGCTTAATAGTCACTTTCTAACGTTATAATATATCGAAAAAGGCTGTCAGTTTAAGCTGTAAGGATACAATATCAACAAGAAATATATAATTTAAAAATTTTTTTTCCAACCACAGAACTTTTCTACCAGAGCTACAAAACCCTGAAGTCTCATCTCTCGCCACAATATATACGAATTCGGAATTTTTCATCTATTTAAGTAGCTTAAAGACTTGAGTAATTAATATCAGGGTTGTAATGGTAAGCTTATATGTCAATTTATTAATTATTTATTTATCGAGTTTTTCCTTGTTGTTCAAATTTCCATTAAGCGTTCAGCGTTAGTTTCTTGATGTCTAAAACTATATACACTTAAAGTATTTTAATTTTCTGTTCCCATCTGTCCTCTTGTAACTTTATGCATTGTTAAAGACTTTTATGAGTCCACATGGCTGTTTTCGCCAATTTTAGTATGTTGTAATATATTTGTTGGCAAGGTAGTTCGACGCTTGATTGCCTTAAAATGAACTGATGAGATTAATGGTGATTAAGTAAATATAAGGCTTCTTGATGACCCTAAAAAGGGCTAGCAGTGACACTTTTATTCAGAGGCTGATGGAATTTCTAGCAGATGTGGCAGCTCAAAATCTTCAAGGATGTTCTCCTGACTTGCCATTGTAGCATGAGGTGCTTAAACATTCTCAGGTAGGTTACAAGAATGCCCAGGACGCCCTTAAACGTTGAAGCTGTTTCCGGCCAGACTTTTCCTAGTCTTACGCTCGGGATTTTGGCGTTCTAAACGGCTCTTTTTTGGTGCTAAGGTATCTTTTCTTAGCGATCCAGCGTGAAAATTGAGCAATATTACGTGCCCGTTGCAGATACTACGATACCCAGCTGCACAACCAAGAACCGTTCTTGACGTATTACCAGAAAGCAACAACGGTCATCGTCATTTTGCTCGAGAATATTACCACGAGACTCACTGTCTTCGATTGCAGCAGGCTTTATCTGAGAGAGAGTAACTGAGTAGAGTTACCAAATAAATATTAAATATAATGATCAATTATTAGATACTGATTAAATATATACTGCATAATATTGTATTTTAAATTACAGTAACATAATCTATAATACAATTCTTTTAGTTTTATAAAAAAAAATGAATAAATAAACTACACTATAGCAAAACTTTTATTGTGTATTATTTAAAATGATAATTAAATTTTGTTTTTTATAACCAATTATAAATTTACTTTGTGTGTTTGTCAATAAAATAAAAAAAAATTTTTTCTTAAAGAATTACAAGCGTTTTGAAAAATTTATGAGCAGTGACATAATTTAAAAGTTGGAAAGCGCCTAACGATAAGACTTGCAAAACCTTCAATAAATGCTATTGGTGTGAATTTCAAAAAAATGATTTTTTGGTTTGATAACATTTTTGAAGAGGCCAGTGTCATAATACTTTTTTTTTTTAGTTGAAAGAGTATTTTGTTCGTTTTGCATAAATAATATTAAAATAATTATTTTAAAGATGATTTTAATGTAAATGACGTAAGTTGTAAGCTTTTTGTATAAATACAATTTTAAAATTTAAATATGAACTTTGTCACTCAAATAATGTACTGATTGGTGTTGAAATAATTTTCTTATTTTTCATGAAAAAACAATATCTATGGCTTGAACTAGCATTGCGTTCCTTTGTCTTCTTGAAAGTGTGACCACAACGGAACTTTTTGTTTAGCTTCAGATTTAACGAATAGAACAATCGTTTTAAGAGGATCAGAATAAAAAAGAAAAAAAAAGAAGTGGACATAATTCTATGAATAACACTTGTATGATTTTACAAAAAAGCAATAGAAGTTTAAACAAGACTTCGCATGATCCATTTATACAAAAAGTTTTTTTAAAAACAAATGAATAGCTTAAGAAAGAGCTTCTTATTGAATACTTTTCGTTTTAAAAAGAAGTAATTAAAGCATAACAATAAAATAAACTTTTTTATAACCATTTTGTTGGTTTTTTTTTCTAAGTCAGGATCATCTGATTCCTCAGATTCACATTTAAGATTAAGATTTGATCTCTACAATATGGAGAGCAAGAAAAACTATAACTACGATTTACGCTTGTTCCAAAATTTTATCTTGTCTATTTTTTAAAGTTTATCCTGGAGATTGTTACATGAGGTACCGAATGAACATGTTACCTCATGATCAACGTTTCACGTTGGATATGGAGTGGGAAATTTGTCACATTGTACTAAGATGACTTTTATGGCAAGTGTTAATCTTGATTCCAAGAAGAATTTTAAGTGTTGATTCGTAGGAAGGTCTGTTAGCTCTTCTGAGCTGAAGCACTTTCTGTGTCTAGAATCTAGTGAGGAGTTTAAAAGTCTAGCTACTTACCACTTACATGCATTTACTTGCAGTGAAACTTTACATGCAGTGGGAGGTGAGCATGTGTGTGCGTGTAAGTAAGAGAGAGAGAATGAGATAGAGAGAAAGAAAGGAAGAGAGAGAGATAGAAAGAAAGAGAGGAAGAGAGAGAGAATAAGAGAGAGAGAAGGAAAGATAGAGAGAGGGAGAAAATGTGGAAGTATTTTGGGTTCTCGACTGGCAAGCACTCATGCAGGTTTCATTTGATTGACACAGTAATAAAATTTTCTAAGGACAGCTCTATGCTCACAAAGAGCTACTAAGGTTGACATATTTTATCACCCTTGTGATTTCAGGGTTTTTATTCTACACAGGATTCCTGTTGACAAGCTTGGCATCTTCTGCTAATTGTTACCGTTCTCTGTTAGCTCAGCTGGATGCATTTTCAACTTATCTCTATCAGTTAGTTTTAAATACCTACTTTTGGCAGCACATTTCCACTCTTTTAAGGTAGTAATTACTTTAAGCAAATATTAGCTAAGCAAATATTAGCTAAGCAAATATTGCATGCAAAGCATAGTGCATAAATTCTCTATTTAATAAAACTTTTAACTCTTTTACTTATTTCAGTTTATGCATACATTTAAGCATACAATTATTCACGTAACCCTGGGCATTTTTAACTTCTCTTCACCACTCTTGTATGTCAGTTAAGTTGCAGGATAGATGTCAGGGGCTTACGGTTTACTCCTCAATACTCCAAGACTTTTGAAGATGATATCATACCTTTGGTGTGTGAGCTGCAGTAGCACAAGCATGTATTCTTGCTTGGTAACTAGTTAGTCAATGCTCTGTTTCAGTACCGTTATCAATCTATAAGCAATAGCGATGTCACATGCAATACCAGAGGCACGATTATAATTTGTGTTAGTGAGTTTTGAAAATGTACTGTCTTGTCTAAGTCCCAGAATTTAGTGAAGAGCAGTCAGTTTTTTGCAGTAGGACGTACTGGTGTCTATTCGAAGTGCACAGTTTATTTGAGTTTTGGCAGTCACTGAGGGATCATCTCTCCATTATGATAGGACGTTGTTGTAGAGCGTTGTAAAGTAAGTATGTTTATGTCATATATTTTATCCACTTCTCGGTGGTTGGCAAAGGGCCAACTTTCCGTTATCGTAGAAAATTATGCCTATACATGTATATATATATATATATATATATATATATCGTTTTGCAGGATTTTTCTGTGGTAAAATATGTCTGAGCAAAAGAGGGATAAAATAGTGCGTGCTCTCGGTCGTAAAAATTCTACATAATATAGTAGTGGATCAACTATAAAAAATTTTTATCTATTAATAATTTGAATCCACTACAGGAACAAGTCTCCTCAGTGAATTAGTCTTCTCACTGGATTAGAATCAGTACTGGATTATAATACTTTCTGGAGCTTTTTTTAGATGAGCCCCTGCTTCTCCTCACTCCTATTACCCTTTTATCTCCCTTTTGCGGACTTCGTTTGGCCGTGGTTGAAGGGGTACAGTAACGTTTTTATCAGTGGCATTAATCTACTGAGTTAAAAGTTATTTAACTTTACTATCTTTACTGTTTATTGGGCACGTTACTTCGCAGTATGAGTTGAAAGTTCCTACTACCTCTCACTCAGCATCCTACTATCTCCAACCTTTGCTGCGTACATTTCTACGCAGTAGCAGAAAATAGCATGCAAGTACTGTTGCATTTAGCACCCAGCTGATTCACGGCTGAACTTGCTACTGGTATCGTTTGTGCCACTCTTTAGTATTGTCAACAACTCCTACTATACAGCTTAGCCGAGTTTAAAAAAGAAAAAAAGATTGAATTCTTATGATCAATAAGAAAAAAATTTAACAAATAAGGAAATTAGAACTTTTATTTAAATTCTATACTTAACATAAGCATAAAATTAAAAAAAAACTATGGGTTATGGGACCCACAGAAGAAGCAAATCATAAACTGAGATTTTTTATGAAGAAACTTGATCTTTAAATTAAGTATTATTTTTATTTTAGCGTATTAAAATTGTTTTGTTTGAAGAAAAAAAAAAAATGTAATAGTGCTCATTTATGATTTCATTCTGCTATTGACACTATGAAAATTCATTTTCGCCCTCAACATTAGTCACACTGGGTTTGTGATCCGAAAAATAAAAAAATTATAAATCAATGATTCAACTTTATCTCGATAACGAGCAAAGACGGCATCGATGATCGTTCCATTTTGAGTGGTGGATTACAATGGGTTGTTAATTATATTAACGGGAGCGCGCGGTGGCTCAATCAGCTAGGTCGTGGATTGGCACGCGGGAGACCGTGCCTCGATTTCCGGCCAGTGCGACATTTTCGGGCAAGTACCTCTGTGGTTTCTCACATGTGCTTTTTCACCACGCAATGCTCCTCGAGGAGGGTTTAGGCGACCTTCTCGCAGCAAAATTTCCTAATTCCCCCTACCCCCCTCCCAGTAATGGGAGGCCTCCCATCCCTCTTCCCTTCCTTCTCCAAAGTGCTAAGTGCCCTGTGTAGTGCCCTTTATAGGAGCCGGATGTACAGCACTATAATATAAAAAAAAAAAAAATTATATTCACGATAAATTTATCTTCTAAAAATCAAATTAATAGTACAGCAGCTTTGTGAGAGAATTCAATATTGAAATTTTTGCTTACCACTATAGGAACCTTATAATCTTTTTTCAGTATTACAGAGCCCTCTTCTGTATACATAAATAGGTGCTCGTTAATAGGTTTAGTTATTTTAATAAGAGAAGTGTTAGGTGGTATATAAATAACTTTAATGATCATCTTTTTGTTCTTTTGCAGAAGGCATTTCTATTTACAAATTTCTCCTATTGAACTCTCATCAACATTAGCACTTGTTAAATTTGGAATTCGTAAAATTTTCTACTTTTTAAATTTTAGCGCCGTTGGGTAACGCGTTACACGGTTGCAGATATTTTTTTAAATTTTATATTGAGATTTCTTACGTTTGATTTTAAAGCTTCTTCAGTCTAATTTCACTCTATAACTTTTGCAGTCAAGAAGAAAAACTAGATTTCTTTTATCTATCGTGGAAATAGTAAACTAGATTGAAAAATGCTTTGTAGAGAGTATAGACTCAATTTCAAGAGAAGAAAAAATAAGCCACATTAGGCTAAAACCAGTCCTGCCGTTTTTTCGCAAATCGCAATGAACTGCCATTTTGCGTCTTATGCTCAAAATTCAACACCGCGGCTTCCAATTAATTTTAAGAGCAAAACGTTAGACTAAAGGTAGATATTATAGCTCTCAACGTACACAAGAAATGTCAGCTGGATCGGATGTTAACTTTTTGCGAGCCGTAGACAAAATCAAAAAAAGATCCTAAACCACTTTTAAGACTATGAAGGACCATTTTTTAAACGTGATGCTTTTCATCAAAAAGAGTAACTTTCTAGTTACTCTATAGCCTGGTAAATTGTCAGAATCCTATTCAAATTAAATGCGCCGTTAATAATAATTAAAAAATAATGTATTTTAAAAGATACCGGTGGCTCAAACGCTTATGAGCCGCCGATGGAGGCCACGCCCACTTACAGCAATTTTTGTAGAATATCTTCAAACTAAAATGAACGTAAAAAAAGCTATATTTATAGACAAGAGCATCAAAAATCAATACTTTTTTTTATCTAGGGTAGCTGTCAATAATACTAACATTGCATGTATCAACAAACTACTAATAATGAACATAGTCGTGATGAATAAACCAGTACGATGATTGCATAACTTATTTTTTTTCTGTTTAGCTGCCATATTGGGGTGTGTTTTTTGTGGCAGTAACCTATTAAAAGTTACATGTTAAAAAAAACCAACGAAATGTAACATTACTAACAATTACGTTAATAATAACGATTGAAAAAAAAGATTTATGTTATTCCTGCGAATAATTTTTGAGTAACAAAATGTAACGTTGCATGTTTATAAACAATGATAACTAATTTTGTAATTATTAAAACCACATACCAACTGCCCCTCAACATACGTATAGTTGACAGAAAGAAAGAGAGAAAGAGAAAGAAAGAGAGACCGTGCGTGGGCCACTGTATACATGTATTGTACGCTATACCATACTTTTCGCTTTTAAGAGAGCAAGTGGTGGTGGGGGGGGGGGGAAAGAAGCGAAGGGGGTAAGAAAAAATGTAACGTATTTCCGTACTTTTGTCTAGCAAGGGCCTTACATAAAAAGCTTTGTTAAAAAAAAAAAAGTAAATTCATGAGGTTTTCATAATTAGCATTTCCACTTATTCCATTACCTCAGGTAAATCTAGAAAGAACTTGTTGTTCAGTCTCATTTTATGATGTGTACAGTTGGCCTTGTATGCCCTTCTATAATGAGCAAAAATAGTGGCTCGTTGTATTTTATTAGTTTGAGGATAACTTAAGTCTGTAATATCGTAAACTTTAATTTGTAGTCTGTTCAACCTTAGCTTAGTAGCTTTCTGATTGCACCAAACATATGCACTTTTTTATCATAGCGCAGGTAATCTTAAAGAATTGTTCCTACAGTATTGTACGCAAAATTTTCTAACTCTCATAGTTTACCATGGAAACATAGTTCCAACCGGAAGTTCTCTGATCTGTACTAGTCTATCAGTCGTTGCCATGAAAACGGCTATTTGAAGTTAAATACTATAGGCTCACCATGAGAGAAAACTGGTAGTACAGCTTATTCCTTGAGAACCAGATTGTTGACAGGCCGTTTAACGCCTTGAATATGAACAACATAGTTCATATTTTCAAGTGCTCGGTACCTTAAAATAACTCCTACTCACTAACTTATTTTTTTAATACTTTTTATTCTCCTCAAGTATATATCACTATTTTCAATAACTTTATAGTCATAATGCTTCTCAAATTTTTTTCACTTAACTTATTTTTAATTATTTTCTTCTTCTTCTCTACTTGAGCTGCTGATGCTCTAATCTTTCTCCATGACTATTGATAAATAAATAATGTTAAGAGAGCTCAATATGAATCTTTATAATTTTACCTCTCCTGCCACTATCTACCCTCACCATTTCCTGTCTCCGCTCATCAAACTATATTAAACGATTTAATCGTGTAGAATAAAGCGATAGGTTAGTATGTTGACAGAAAATTTATAATGGTATAAAAATTTATAATGTACATCAACTAGAGCAGTTTTCAATGACTTATTTTACTTGAAGCAATCAATGACGATGAGAGGTATATGAGATAGGAAGAAAACTTAGCTCAACAGTGAGGCATGATCTTTATCACAATATGAATTCGAAGATTAGCATATATAGTGTACAAAAATACAAACTTACTGTTTTCTGTATCAAGATCGAGATCACTGTAGAACAAATATTGTGAATCAAAATAGAGTTTAACATTTTTTAAGTTTCAACGATCAAACATGCTAGCACTTACTCCTCTTTGATTCTTACGGTTTACGTAGACAGCTAAAACTTTTTATCGGGATTTTCCTAACTAATCGGACATTTTGAAAACTGAACAAAATATCTTTTGATGTTGTGGGCAAGAGTGGATATTTATAGAGCTTCTAATTTTGGAAACTTATAGACGTAAGCTTATTTTTTTGTAAATAATCAAGCAGTTAAATTTCATAAGAATCAGACATCGCTACGCAGAGCAGATGCCATTCAAGTTTTACAAGTTTTAATATTTTTATCTTGAATTTTTCCCAGACTCGTCATGCGCTGGCACCATTAGCCACCATCTGTTATTACGTGACTGCATTAAAACAAGTTCTTTATCTCGTTAATAAGAGTTTATGTTTTACATTAATAACAATCTTATAACAGTTTTTAGTGGAATCAAGAATTATATTTTGGGGAATTAACACATCAAACTAGTTATTTATTATATGTAGAGTTGTCTTATCTAGCATTCCAAATCAATTTATATTTTCAGTCATAACATTCTGATAAAAAGTGAGTCTAATTCAATTTGTCATTAGGGTTGTTAGGTCTACTTCTTATGTTTCTCTATCTCTGTAGCATTCATCTCATACCGTTTTTTTAACGAATAAAACATGGCATTGGTTACCAACTAAGTACTCGCTGTTGCCACACAACTATCTGATGTTATTACTTTTTGATGAATGAAGAGGAAGCTGTGTGACAGTAGCAAACATAGGTTTTAATAACAAATCAATGTACAGATTATTCTAAGTTGTAGATGCGTATGGTCGATCAGTGTGAATTTCATAGTGTTCAACGGACTCATAAAAGGTGACATGTTATTCAATGCTTAGAATTATTTCCATGTTCAATTCAACAAAATAATAATGTATAAGTTAGTTTTTATCAGGGCTTTTTATTTTAGACTTATTAGAAACAAGAAGATTTGATGCGATAGCTTTTAATACGAAGCTGCTTGTGTACCCTTCATTGTTGCAAACGGTTCTTATTATGATGAGGGTTTTATATGCAACCTTCTTGTAATAGCTTCTATCAAAAAATTTACTAATTCCCTCTCCTGGTCAACTGTACGTAATAGTTTGTGATCAAAAGTGCACCGAACGATCGGTGAATAAATTATCTGTAAAGAAATTTCAACTATTTTATATCCTTGTAGAACTGCTAACCAGAATTCGTGACTTTCATAAGTCTTTTTTCCGTTTATATAGGCTCTAGTAGTGATGTTATCCTAAGCTTGAAATGGGTTTACTTTGAGAATAGCCTCAGATAAATCTGAGTTACGGGTGACGTTATCTTTTGAAGTTCATTTAGTAAAACCTTAGAGTTTTTCTGTAGGATTTTCGAGGCTGAAATCAATGGTAGGATTACCCATTACGACACAGTGAAGTGCATGACTGTCGGGTTTTATATCAATAGCAATATTACGAGGCCGTAAAAACTAACTAAAAATTACTCGATATCTTGAGTTCCGTAGCTGCCTACTAAAAAAATTACTACTTTATCAGCCACGTAAAATTTGTCATTATCTTTGTCAATGTTTGTAATCAAAATCAATGTTAGGAGTTCTACCAAGCCAAGAACGTATTCATGTTTTGCGAATAATTATATAGGCGGAAAACACTATCTTTCTAATACAAAAGAGGTACCAGACAGACTAAATGTCTACTTATGTATTTTTTGACAATCTTCCCGACAAGAATTGCTTGCATAAATTACCATAATTAGAAGAATTAAAGTCTTGATATTTTTAACAGTTATACTTAATCTTTTCAACTCTCCAGTGCAGCATTAAATTTGAACGTGGCTACAGGTCACTAAAGCTGTCAAAATGAGTAACACTATTACTACGATTTGGGTAAGCTAGCTCATAAGTTTGAGGTCTATCTTTCTCGTAAATATTCACAATAGCAGTTTTAAGGTATTGTTGTTCGTTTGAAGGTTAGTTGCGTTGCACAAATGTCCTACGAAAGTTAAGAATTTATAATTTATTTAGCACATTTAGGTAAACAAATATTAGTTGAAGCTCAATCAGACGTTATTGTTTCATTAACTTTTTTTTGTTTTAACCTCTTCCAGCAGATGGCTTTTAAGTAGATAACTATTTCAGTACTATATAGGTATAATTTAGGATCTTTTCTAAATGTGATAGCCTTGATAATTTATTTAATATTATTTAACAGCCTCACTTGCACTTCTACTTTTTAATATTCCAGTTTCACCATTAGCTTGTGCAATGATTGCACTCAAAGCCAGTAAATAAGGATATTAGAAGAATAGCACTGATAGTTTAAATAAGAAAAGATAAAGTACGTGGTACTTCTAAGTTTCTCTTACCACCTACTTTCTTAACTACATGCCCCCTACACTATGTACTTACACTACGTGACCTCGTTACAGCCAAAGTAATAATTTTATGTGCATTTTTGCTATTAATATTTTTTTTTTCGTGATGCAGCTTAAAAGATTATACTTATGGCAGTGCATGATCTTTTGCTACTTGTTCCACCGGTACCTAAGCTACTTTTGAGCATCATAGTACTCGCAATAGCTGGAGTGGCTGCTTTTTTCCCAATATTGGTTCACCAGCTTTGTCAAGCTTTCAGGGCTAAGATTCTATCAGCTAAATTTCCAGCCTCAACATTTTCTCAATTCTGTAAGTAAGCTACATCGTGCTCCTTGTACGATTCATCTAGTAGATTTACACTTTCTGAACGTCAGTACTGACGGTCTAGTGAGTAAAAATCAACGGATAAAGTGGTAATAAATAATTTGGAAGATTCTTCATTTATAATATCTAATTATCACTCTTTGAAGGTTGAATTATAACTAAGCTCTAGGGAAAAAAAATATTGTATTTATGGTCTGGGCCGCAGTCCTGATCACCTGGTATGTGAAACTCAATGGATAAGGTGTTAATAATCTTACTAAGTAGAATAATCACTCTTTGGAAGTTAGATTGCAACTGAACTCTAGAGAAAGAAATCATCGTATTTACAGTCATAAAATTCAAAGAGCAATCTGTAACATTGTAGGTTCCTAATTGTCGTGAAACAAAAAAACCATTTAAATTAACATGGTGATTTACCATCAGACAGTATTAAGGCTGTTTTCTACTATTTATTTAATTATATTAAGACGAACAGCTGATTCACACTAACTATGCATTCCAACGAACTTATATTTGTAAATATCTAGTTATACTTAAAGTTGCTTAATCAACCAAAATACAAGATTTTAAAAGATTTCTTGGAGCCATCAGCTGAAACCCAGTACTTTCCTTTAAGTAAATATGAAGTGGTAATGTCTGTAAATAATGCTTTACAATAGCTCTATTATAATTTTTAATGATATCACATGTAAGAAACAGGATAATGGGAGAGCTTGTTTTTGCATGAATGAACTTTAAAATATTTAATGCTTTTATCTCTGCCAGTCATGTGTACTAAAGCACTGTATAAGAGCAAACATTAACTTTCTAGCTCTATTTCATCAAACTAAACTTAATTAAAGGCATGTCTTCAATGATCGCGTCAATTCTGATGTGTCCTATGGTTAGTTCTAAGATATATGCATAAGCTTTTGGAATAATGGTAAATATGGTTTTGTTCTTATTGTCAAGGATCGACGGATAAACAATGGCCTATACGAACAGCTTCAAAAGTTTTGCGATAAATATAAGACGTTTATAGGGCAAACTAATTAGTTAACTCTGAGACGTCAAAATGTCAACATGTGCATGAGAGAAAAAGATATTTTTTATCAGCCGGCGAAGACAGAAAAGAAGTTGCCAAAAGGAAACATAGATTATAAAAACTTTTAAAAGACAAGAATGAATAAGTAATGATGGAAGCTTTTGAACCTATTATCAAACCTTTACAACCAATCGTGACATGAATAACGAAAGGAAATAAAAAAAGTAATTCTGTGATTACTTATTATTAACATAATACTCTCACACCAAAGCTGCTCATTAAACTAATAAAAAAACCAGAGATACGGTGATGATATAGTTACAATGTTTAAGTCTGCTAATAATTGAAGTGACATTAAATATGAAGACAATTATGATGATATAAATAATGCCATTCAAACTCAGGTAAAGGTGAAAAGTACATGTTTAAAAATTCACCATTTTATTTAAATAGCAATAAAATTAGAATAATTGAGACAAGAATTTCTCTGTCTGTTAGATGGATGATACTGCAGGTACTTGCAAAAATTATCCTGAAACATTTCACATCACTTAGAGTAAATTAAGATAATATTATTTACTCCTAAAACTTTTAAGTGCACATCAAAAGACATCGGGCATTAAATTAGCCTATTTGAACGCATAAAACAGATAAATTCGATAAAATTGCAGTTTTAATGTTAAATATTGTAGAAAATAAAAAGGAAAAACCGTTGTTACCGCATTAAAAAATTACTAAGTCAACGCAGCAGCAAGTAAATGACATACACTGAAACAATCTTAATGATCTGGTGAATTGTCTTTTCTTACTTTAAGCTGAAAGATTGACAGAAAATTCAAGCTTTATCATAAGATAATATGAAGTACTCGAGAGTTATGCTAAAAAGGATATATGTTTAGTCATAGATGAATTAAGGTCAGTATCGTAATGACCTTCAACGTGCTTATACGTAAGTTAAATAAGACCGAATGCAGTAGCTAAAGTTTTCCTGATTTTTGATACAAAGTTACTGCTGATGCTCAGTATGATTAGGAAAACTGGAGAATTTGCAATGCTTCAGCAGGGGTTCTATCAAACTGAGCGAAATGTTGATAGAGTTAGAGATAATCAAACAGCCGAAATTATCAATACCTCGACACAACGAAGGATGCGACTGTCGTTTACGCTACATCAAATAAACTGGTCATCAATAACACGTAAGAAACATCGCAAAAACAACCGATAAAGTAGGACTCGGCTTTAATAAAAAACAAATGCAATCGGTAGATAATAAAACCGTTTTTTTTTTAATTTTATTTTTTGTATTGTTTTTGTAACAAAACACGTTGTATTTATTATTGCAATTTATTAAAAAATTATAATAAACACTTATACAAAGTATTAAGACGAACACAGCATTTTGTGCTTACAGACTTAGATCAGGCAGTCCAAACAATGTTTTTTTTAATTAAAATGCCCATTAAGACGAAAAATAAATAAGTAAATCTTCTAACTCATAATTATATTTTTTTTTCTTTATTTAGGCATTTCTATTAATAAATCTTTATGTTGTTTCTGAAATATAAGTGAGAGAACAAAATCATCTAAATAATATTTTGTTGTTCGTATGTGGAAAGAAATGAAAAAAAAAAAGTTTGGAAGAACAGTTTTGCAATAATGCAGTCTGCGTTTTCATGCTATTATCTTATTGTCATAGTCAACAAAGATTACTGAGAAAGTTAGTTTCACTTGATCTAAGTTTAAGCAGAAAATATAACTCGAAAATGATCATTCACTTGATGGAAGTTACACGTAACTACTCGTAGAAACTTACATAGGTATAAAGAACATTTTTTTCGCAAGGCATACATAGTTTGATAAAATAAAAGTTGTATAAATAAGTAACTTAAATAAGTATATAGAATTACATAAGCAAGGTGTGAAGAAAATTACACTTACAAAAGTGTACAAAGGATATGTATATAAATACAAAAAAATTAGGCTCTTAATCACTCCGTGAGCTTACACTGGATATTTTGGACATAGTCTAGCAAGTAATACGATTGGTGCTTATTAATTACTATTAAGTAAGCTTTCTTTTTTAGTACATTTTTATCGAATTAATTTTTTTTTTTTTTTACATTACTTCCGGATCTGATGCAAATTTTTTTTTTTCGCAATAAAACTCCGTAAAAATGTATAAAACGAACAAATTTCTCTTGTTTGTATGAAACTTTTTGCATAAGACACAAAAAATAAAAGTAAAATAATACAAAAATACCGAGAACATGAAAAAAATTAATGGTGGTATAGGTGCAACATTTGCACTAGTGTATGCTGGTCATACGCCACTTCTTCGGTAAGCTTGTCACAAGCGTTGAAATTATTGATGATGATGGTATTCATTGATTATTGTCAACCATAAAGTGCTCAAGAATTATGTTTGTTCTTACCCTCAATCCTTTTATATACTCTTTGTCGATTTCATTGTGTGGCACTGGATCATTATTGTCTTCTTCAATAGGGACCAGCATAGGCATGCTGTGAACATAAAACTCTTCAATAACTATTTAAATATATTTTCTTGTAAGTGTGTTCTTAACCCCTATCTCCGTAAGAATTTATATAAAATCGCACACGTGGTAGTAATATCCGCTCCAAATTTTGGAGTATACTGAAGTGCCCTATCGCTGTTAAGACATCTGAATATCTGTTTAAGTATTCCAAATAATTTTACGATGACGCATAGCATCCTACAAAAGCCCACATTGAATCAAAAATCAATTAAGTTTGGAGGAGCGCTTTGGACTGGAGTAAGCAAAATTTTAGGTGGGTTGTAGCCCTTATCACCTAAAAAAATTTTGTTCGATGTAGTGAGAATATCTTGTAAAATCTATATACTTATTACACTATTTACTGGGGCTGTATTGCGTAACTATAGTTTTGTATGTATAACAGCCTATGCTATAACATAGATTCATGAGCTGAAAAAAACCTTATGACTCTATGCTAAAGCATGAGCTGACGTACAAAAATAATGACGCTGTACAACTCCTGGCTATTTTGGTTCAGTTAGATGTCTATTTATTATACTGTATAAGTTTGCTTACCAATTACAAAGTATTCACCTTTCGGTTCTTGTTATATTATCATCTGCTCTGTAATTTAATAATCGTTCCCTTATGTCACTCCATCTCTAAACAAACTTGTCATTAGTTGAATGAGATTAAACTTTGACGTTCAAAACCATGCAATCAGCATCAGATATCTGTGAATAAAAGTAGTTAGTAATGATAATTTTAATACCAACGTAGAACTGAATAGCGCTAAATATATTATACCATTTGCACATTAATGAATAAAACTGTTGGTGATTAATGTAGGCATTTTCTTATTCGATTGGAGTGTGTATTCGAGGTATAGTGCAGTCCACTGCACCCAAAATTTGAGCTGGAAAATTAAATTTTTCGGTAAATCTGTTGCAAAAGTGATTATTATTAAAATGAATATTATGATTAAAAATGATTATTATTATTATTGCTAAAGACAAATGTGATAAGCAAATTGATTATGACTTTGACACACCTTTGGGATACAGCACGACGTTGTTTTTGTGTATTTGGAAACACAATATATTAATCAAACAACTGATTTATTGCATTTATAATATCATGCAAATAATTACTAAGTCATCGTTGAGCCATTCGGTAATTATAATCATTACCAACCCTTTTTTAATAAACACCTTTCGCTTAAAAGTAAATGACAGCAAGCACTTGCAATTGTGGTCTTATGCCAGGTAAAGAATCACGAAAAAATGGCCATAGCAACTAGATATGTGTGATTGCAACAATTGGAGTCATTTTGTATAATTTTTTGAAGTTTTTATCCCCAATCATGAATGGATCACTTTTATCTCTCAACTCCCTTCTTTACGTCATCAGCCATCTCCTCAATAACCGCTCTTGTCATCGAATACATCCATAAATTCGGTGAGTATTGTCGGTACTGCTGTGTTGATCTACAAGGTTTCAAGTAAATAAAAAAAACTAAACATGGGATGCACCGGTGTAGTGTATAGCGTACTTTTTAGGTTAAGTCTAGTTACATAAATAACATAATATCTGTATTTAAGTATTCTGAGACCAATCGTGCAAGTAATTGAATACCAATATATGAGAAAAATGTAAAAGGTAAATATTAAAAAGCTACTTACGGAACTATTCCCTTTGATGATTATTGACGTTTATTTATTGTTTATATTATACGCCCAAACACCCTTACGCTATTGCTTGTTGGTAACGATTTATGATCGAGTTTTTCTATACATAGCCGATTCCGTTACTCGAGCTCCCTCTGCCGTTCATACTTGAACGAACCACGTGCGATCATTTGGAACACATCCTGTGGTGGTATTGAGCTAATTTTTTTATCTAGACAAGCATCTGCACAAAACAATCATTGTTTAAAAAACGCCTTAGGATGTCTTACGATGCTTTTAAGATGGCAATAGGTTTGTCCAAATGCTTGTCCAGACAGTATTGTAGCAACGTATACCTGTATAAAGCGGACTACACAAAACCGGTTTTGTATACATAGGTAAACCTATATAAGGTCGACTACACAGAACCAGTTCTGTATACATAGGTCTACTTCAATAAGAGAACCAGACCAAGCCAAAAGGGGTTGGGACAAACCTAATGATGTTAATCGAATGCACCTCGTGTGGTCACATGACTTATAACTATTGAACTTTGGACCGTGTACGCTGAGAGTTAATTAACGCTGAACTATACAAATTATTATTGAATACAAAGGTTTTGATTATACTTTAAAGTCATCATATTTCTTAAAAAAAAATCAATTGAAAGGTAATTCGTTACTCTTAATATGGGCGATTCCCAGTCTGGCGCACGACGTATTACCCCTGGTGAAGACGCGTAAGTAGCCACTATTAATGTTTACAGTTAATGTCTAAGCCCCGTAGGTGTGGCTTTCTTAGTTTGGTAATTTATGTTGGCTTTCAACATAACCTACTACACACCATATTTAAAAATGTAAATTTTTTTAATGTTAGTGAAATGTAATCAAATTGCAAATTATTAACTAAGATGAATGCTTTTTTGCTTAAAATCACATACCAAACATTATTTCTTGGTATCCGTTTGAATATCACTTTATATTACACAGGTTTTAATTCTAATTGCTAAATTCGAATGTTTCAGCGAACTGTGTGCTGGACATGTGATTAAAAAACTGTCTTGATAAATTTCACAAGTAATCATTAAACTTTTGCTACGGGACGTTTACAGGTGACAATGGAGCAGCTCTAAAATTAATACTGTGGAATCAATTAGCAACAATTGTTTCAAAATGTGGAGCTCATCTAAAAACTGTTAAACAGTGCAAAGCTGTAATAATGTTTTTTAATTGATCTCCCAGTGATTTGTAACTAATATTCACTATTTATTTTTCAATTACAGTGCTGGACCAAGCTGAAAACTAAAGCAAAATAATACTCTGCAGAGCGTAAAAAGTTTCTTTCAAGGTACGGGTAACAACGTTTCGAATGAAGTTAAAGATAATCTCCACTTTGAATCAGTCTTGGCAGTCATCGGAACTTCTCACTGTTATGGTTTTGCTATTGTTTCCGAATTCAGTGTTGTTAAAAAAACTCATAGAAATAAGAGCAAGACATCTACTACATCTGGTGTAAATTTTTTTTTTATTACTACTTATATGCACTCAATTTTATGTATCATAAACGTCTTTCAATGCTTCCGGCTACAAAAGTATGGGTTAATCAAAACTCAGATGCTAACAAAACTTAATAAAACTTTGTGAATTGTTATAGCGCATCACCGTCTCGTAAAATACCTCATATATTAACATTAGCGGCCAATTCTGTAGGTGATATTGGTGTAGATTTACAAGTTAAGGGATTCACACCTCCAAAATGTGAGCCATCAAGCACAATAACATTAAGCTTCGGTGAGAACGCAAAGCACAGAAAATAATTTTGAACACTGAAAGCTCGTACACTGTGGCTGTGAGAGTTCAAAGTATGTTGAGCTGTGATAACACGTCAGTATGCTCTGCTATAGTTCAATGCATTCTCTATGAACAGTTCAACGTAGTATTGAGCTGCATGAGCCCGAAGACTGTGCTATCACAGCACAATCTCTAGGCTCGAGAAAACATAACTCCGGGCTCGTACAGCTCAATACTACGTTAAACTGTACATACACAATGCATTGGACTATAGCGGCATGCACTGTTGTAATTTCACATTTAAACTTACTTTGAACCCTTGCAGCCACGGTGTACGAGCTCTCAGTGTTCAAAATTATTTTCCGTGATGTATGAGATGGTTGCAAGCCCTCAAGCACCAACCAGTCAATCTAACCAAACTCCGACGAGTACAAATAGTTTTTTAGTCAAAAGTAAAAAGTACAGTGCATGTGCTGAAACTTGTCGCTCACGTCGCACAGTGTGGCGAAACGAACTTTTTTTGTACATAAATAAAATATTGGTGGCTGCTGTGGACTGATCAACATAATTTTTTTTGGAAATTGTAGGTAAATACACAGAAAATACCAGAAAAATGGTCCCGACCTAAAAAGAAGGTTTAAAGGGGATTGAAACTACCCTCAAAAATTAAAGAAAAGGTAGAAATTATACATAGTTTCGTATAATTTATTTATTTAAGACTTAACAATAAATAAATATAAATCTTTTTACATAAAATAGCAAATTTTGACAAATTACATTAAAATGGGCTCTTATAGGTCTCATGGGNTAATTTTTGATCAGAGAACTCAGAGATTAAAATATTTTATTTTAATGTGATTTCAGATACGTCAAACCAAGGAGACAGTGATATGGAGATCACTAGCTCCAAATCAGAGTCGGAGTAATCTTCAGACGTGTGAAACTTCAGAGACGATTCTTCAGAGCGATCAACCCAAAGGAAGGGAGTGTTAAGAAAAGGTGCTTTGTGCTGCCGCCTGACGCCTCTCGTGTGTAACACACTATACAGCTCGTCACAGCTGTTCAAGCCTACTTACTTCTGCCCGAGCACTTGTACAGCGAGCATCGTCCTTCCGGCAACACATACCGCCCGTGGCAACTCTTATTAAATAAAGTTTTACGTGTTCACTTACTACAAGAAGGGCATTTTTGTCTGCGACCTGTCCCTCACCCTTCCACCACCTGCAATAAGGCTTAAGTCCAACAGGTTATCGGCCCAGGCGACGTGAAGAAGGCGGGAAGCGGCAAGGAGAGCGGAAGCGAGCACAAGAGGAGTTTAGTTCAGAGTAAAGTAATTTCAGAGATACACCCAATGAAGCTTCAAGTGTCGTTTGAAGCAGGGTGTCAAACAGACAGTTCGCTTGTGTTTTCTTTCTCTCTCGTCTTTTTCGCGGGTTTTTCGTCGCGAGTGCGTAGTGCTCTATGTCCGCGTGTTTTGTCTTTCTCTCTCTCTCGCTCTCGGCTGGCTGATCAGCTAGGCCGACTCCTCCATGTAGCGTTTTTTTTCCCATGATTGCTTTAGAGAAAGAGCAATTAATAAGTAGAGAAAAATTTCTGAGTGAGAAAAAAAGAGACAGCTACATTCAGAGTCGTTTTTATATAAAACGAATGAGGAGTGGCAGTGTATGCGGGGGGAGGGGGCGGGGAGAGGAGAGATCGGGACGGACTGCCGCTACGGCATTCGCGAATTCCGGGAGGACGCTCGAAAGAGTAAACACGCGGTGCGAGTAGAGCCCGACGCGACATAAAAATACTGTTGCTATTAGAAGAATTTTGTTTTTCAGAGTTTTTTCTTGTTGAGACGTATAGTATATATATTTACTTATATGTATGTATGTATATAAAATTACTCAGATGGGCATAACTAAATTGTTTCCTCGCTTATTTTTCTCTCTCCGTTGCGCGAGTGTGTGAAAGTGCTAGCCGTGCAGTACTTTTACACACACACAAATAAATCGCGCTAAAATCTGCATTCTTAAATGCAGTCGACAGTCATGCAGTGCAGACGTCGTATACATATCTCCTAAGGAGAAGTTGTCGTGATACCGCTTGGTTTGTGGGTCTGCACCGCGGGTGGACTCCCGCTCGCGTAGCTGTCACTAGCTGTGCGGTGACAGCGGCTGGGCGGAACGCGAGGAGTAGGCCTGCGGCCAGTAGGGCTCGACAGCTAGAGGGCTACCCGTTCTTGACAGGCCGTGCCGTTATGAATCTTGGGTGCCTTCAACAATAATTAAATCTTGCATGGGTATTTTCTAAATACTTTTTGGTCATGCAGGTGAGATGGATAATGAAAGCAGGAGCCGCACTCCGGAGAGGCCAGTCGATGAGTCAAGTGGTGATCCGGGGGAGACTCGAACAGACGACGGGTCTCCTGAGCGGTCGCTTGCGACCTCAGAAAGAGGTAACTTATAGATGTTCGATGTTTATTGTAGAATAAATACTGCAAATCTCAGAGTGGCCAAAAAGGAGTTATATGACCGCAAGGCTTATAACCTCCAAGAAAATAAAGCCAAAAACAAGATGCCTAGATGGCTGTATTTTTTTGTTGTTTTTCAGAGAATTCAGAGAATCTGAAACCCGTTTGGGATGCGGATTTAGACCTGGAGAGAGAAGAGAAAGAGGAAAGGCAACAACAACTTGATGCCATTAAAGAAATAGCGCGGAACTTGGTGCTAGCATCAGTGAACTTTGAGAGGTCCACTAGACATGTTCAGGCTCTGGTGGATGTCTGCGAAAAAATGGTGAACGCCATAGAAGATGTTTGTGAGGCAAACAAAACTATGTCGGAGAAGATGCGCAAGAAGCAATTAGGCCCGCCTGAGAATAAGGGAAATCTTCAGAGTTCAGATGTAAGTGATTCCTTCTTGCATTAGACATTTAGACGCAGAGATGGTATTGGGGGCTTTAGTAAAAATTTTAATTTTTCTAATATCCCTTCACTTAACGCCGTAAATATGAATAAGGGTCATCAATCAGGTCCAAAAATAATATCCGACTTTACTTTTCAAATACCTCAGAATTCAAATAATTCAGACGACATTTTAAATCGATTGAATAACACGGTGTCGAACTTCGCGCGTTTAGTAGATTTGGTAAATAGAAGCAGAGTAAAGCCCTCGTTCGAAAGAAAATATAAATGAACGCAAAAAGGTTCGTTTACCCACTGGCTTGACTCTCTGACAAGTGAATTGAGAACGATTGACTGTATAGATGTTTTAGAAAATAGTCGTGATTTAGAAGAAACTTACGGTTTTTCAGAGTCGAATAAAAGGAAAATGCTTGTCAGAGAACTTATAATTAGCCATTTAGATGAGCACTATCACAAGAAAGTGATAAACATTTCAGAGCCAAAAGATATTATATCTAAAATTAAAGAGTTCCGATTAGCAGAGACAAACGTCATAGCCTCGTCAGACAGAGCGCAGTTATATAACCTCAAAATTAAGACCAATGAATCTGCTTCAGAGTTCATAGACCGTTTCGATTTAGTCGTGACGGGATATGGAAATTACGGAGACATGGTACCTCTCTCAGAGGAGGAAAAGCGATCTGCCTTTTACCACGCCGTCTCAGAGAGGTACAAAGAAATAAGAACCGTGAATTCCGTCATGCGCGTGACAACAAAAGCGGAAATGTCTTTAGATGATATAAAAGCGTATTTAATTAATCTGCAAGCGGAGAATAATCAGAGTATTAATCAGTTTCAGAGAAAAACCACTTCAGAGGTCAGAGCAAATGTGGTCACTAAGAGCACTGAGCCCAAGGCTGAAAAGGGCTTCAGATGCAACCGGGAGGGTCACAGGGCTGCAGGTTGTCCCTTGAGATAATCCAACCTGTGGTACTGTTTCTACTGCCAAGCAGTTAGAAACCACAAGGGCGACCAGTGTCCAAACAAGGACAATCCGAAAGACAGGTATGTAGGGAAATTAAATAAAAATTTCAGAGATAGGCATGTTAAGAAGGAAAAATCTCAGAGTAAATTCAGAGATAATAGTAAAGTTAGCAAAAAACCAGGCTAAGTCGAAAGCCTCTGGTAGTAAGGGCAAGAAGGCCCAAAAGTAATCAGATGTACAAATAAAAATAAATCAGCAAATATCATCATAGATGGAAAAGGTGATTTGATTTTAAAAAAAACTCAGATGATAAAGTTAAACTGACTGGTGTGATCGCTGCGAAGGATATCTCGCGCAACCTGTTATCCCTTAGACGCTTTGCGGATGCAGGATTAGGTATATATTTAGATGACATTGGACTGAAGATTTTTGATAGAGAAACAAAAGAGGAACTTTTGATTGGCGAGTATAAAAAGCCAAACTGGGTCATAGATTTAGAGCTGCAATCAAACACAACTGGTTGTACAAATCAGAGAAATATTTATTTATGTGCAGCACACATGGTCAATCTAGAAGAGTTCATACAACAATCTCAGACTGACATTTCAGAGATTCAAGAAGAATTACATTTAGACGTCGCGATTGAGATAAGAGATTCTGAAATAACAAAGTCAGAGATTGGAAGAGAGAAAGAGTATGAACTTAATCTGGAAAAGGAAACGACCGATGCAAATTCAGATGATAATCAGAGGTTATTAGATGAAATTATGAGTTATGAACTAAACGTTGGTGCAAAAATAGACAAGGGTCTATTGTGGCATATAAAGCTGGGTCACAAATCCTTGAAGTACTTAAAACAACTTCAGAAATCAGAGGCAATACTATCAGATGTCAATTTTAAAGACAATATACTGGATTGTGAGGTGTGCAAACTGGCAAAGATGAAAAGATTACCATCTCCCGAAATTAGAGTTAGAGCAACGAAACCATTAGAGAGGCTGCACGTCGATACGATGGGACCAATAAAGCCAGAGTCGTATCCAGGAGGCAACAAATTCATAGTGGTCATAGTCGAAGATTACACCAAGTATTTAAAGGCGTACTCCACCAAGACTCTGCAGTGGCTAATCAGAGCACTCATGATAGACTCAGGACTTCCCAAAAGTATGTGGTCGTTGGCATCAGACGTTAACACAAATGTCTACAATAGGACACCACACTCAGAAATAAACTTCGAGACACCTCTTCAGAGAATGGATCAAAGGCTGAAATCACATATTGACAAAATCAGACGTTTTGGTTGCTTGGCATATACAAGAGTGCCAATCCCAGAGTCAAAATTTTCAGAGAGAGCAGTCAAGACTGTACTGGTAGGTTATACCAAGTCGGGTTACATACTCTGGCAATATGAGACCGGCAAGTTTGTTATCTCCAGGCATGCGAAATTCAATGAAAAGATTGTGTACAGAGATACAAAGAATATTAGGAAGTTTTCACAGGAAAGTAATCACAGCAAGAACTTTGAAAGCCATTTAGAGTTTAAATCAGAAAAAAATGACTTAGAGACACAGAATATTCCAGAAGAAACTGTGAAACCTTACAGAGGCAGACCAAAGAAAAGAAAAGAAACTCAGACGATTGACTGCAAAGAACCAAAAATTCGAAAATTGCTACATAGAAAGGCAAGAGTAAATAGACCAACGTGGTCGCACTTGCGACTGGCTGAGTGTATTCCAACATGAGAAGAACCAAAAGTAAATCAGAGTCAAGCCAGTGCTGAGAATACAACAATTGAGAATGATGAGATTAGTCATGTGCTCTTAGCTATGACAAACAAGGATCCATAAAGTTTCAGAAAAGCCATGAACTCAGATGAAAAAGACAAATGGCTACAAGGAATTAGAGATGAATTAAAATCAATGGAGTTAAATCAAGTGTGGACTATAGTGGATAGGCCCGCTTACGATGAGAGTGGAGCAAAAGTCCACACCATTGACTCAAAATGGGTTTTTAAGAGGAAAGTAAATTCAGATGGGAAAACAGTCTACAAGGCTAGATTGGTCATTAGAGGTTTCAAGGATAGAAAGGAGTATGAACTCAGAGAAACTTATGCTCCTGTTTCCAGACTGTCAATTGTCAGAATTGCACTTGCTATTATTAACAAATACAATTTAGATGTATATTAAATGGATGTTAAAACAGCCTTTTTAAATGGCACTTTAGAGGATGACATTTACATGTAAATTCCAGATGGTTTGCAATGTACTTCAGATGAAAGAAAAAGAAGAGTTTGCAAGCTAGAAAAGGCCCTTTTTGGACTCAGAGTAAGTCCAAAAAGATGGAACAAACGTTTCACTGAGGAAGTTTTAAAACTAGGTCTAGAGAAGGACATAAATGAGCCATGTTTGTTCACCTGGTGAACAGAAAATCAGATGGTTGTCTTGGTTCTGTACGTGGATGATATTCTGCTAGCAGGGAACAACGCTCGAAGAATTTTAGAAATCAAAACAAAACTGAGCTCAGTGTTTCAGATGAAAGATCTGGGTGAACCGCAGAAATTTCTTGGCATAGAAATATTCAGAGACAGAGAGCAGACGACACTTACTCTCTCACAATCAGAGTATACTGAAAGAATCTTGGAAAGATTCAATATGAAAGAAAGTAAACCTCAAAAGACTACCATGGTGACCAGGCAATTCAAAAGCCGAAATCAGAACCACTCAAAAGATGAAGATGAAGCAGAAGTAGCGCAGTTGACAAATGTATCCTACAGAGAGGCAATTGGAAGCCTTCTCTACCTGGCTAGTGCGACAAGACCAGATATTGCGTACTTGGTCAACTATTTGTCGAGGAAACAACTGCAACCAACAATGGATAACTGGAAAGAAGTAAAAAGGATTTTTAGATATCTCAGAGGAACAACTGCCTTGGGTTTAACCTGTAGAGGACAAAAAGGAGACCTTTTTGCAATGACTGACACGAGCTTTAGAGATCTAGATGATTTTGCTACGACTAGCGGGTATATCATAAAATTGTTTGGCGATCCTGTTATGTGGAGGAGTCACAAACAGTCATATGTGACTCTCTCGACATGTCATGCAGAGTATCTAGCCATGAGTGATGCCTGTCAAGAGCTGGTGTCTCTGGATAAGGCGATTAGAAGTATAACGGGAACGTCTATGTATCCTGTGACTATCTGGTGTGATAATTTGGCAGCTGTTAAGAGCACTCAGATGGATGGATGTCATAGACTCAAAAACTTTGATGATGACCTTCAGACGATCCAGAAACAATTGAAACAGAGAGAGATTACTGGCAAAAAGTGTCACATGGCAAGTACACATGGTGACTATGTGAAAGCATGTGTGCTGGAGAATAAAGTAAATGTTAGATGGATTTCCACTTCAGAGAATGAGGCAGATATCATGACAAAACCTTTGTCCTCAGAAAAACACATCTACTTCAGAAGAAAATTACTAAACAGTAATTTTTGATCAGAGAACTCAGAGATTAAAATATTTTATTTTAATGTGATTTCAGATACGTCAAACCAAGGAGACAGTGATATGGAGATCACTAGCTCCAAATCAGAGTCGGAGTAATCTTCAGACGTGTGAAACTTCAGAGACGATTCTTCAGAGCGATCAACCCAAAGGAAGGGAGTGTTAAGAAAAGGTGCTTTGTGCTGCCGCCTGACGCCTCTCGTGTGTAACACACTATACAGCTCGTCACAGCTGTTCAAGCCTACTTACTTCTGCCCGAGCACTTGTACAGCAAGCATCGTCCTTCCGGCAACACATACCGCCCGTGGCAACTCTTATTAAATAAAGTTTTACGTGTTCACTTACTACAAGAAGGGCATTTTTGTCTGCGACCTGTCCCTCACCCTTCCACCACCTGCAATAAGGCTTAAGTCCAACACTTATAATATCTAATTGACCTATCATTTGTAACAAAAAGTGTGATAACACCACTGCAAGGATACACAGGGGTTGAACTAACCAAAAACTACTCTCACAAATGATATATATGCATATATTTTTTTTCGCACTTTTATATGTCTGCTCAGATTATCATTAATTGTTTGTAAGATAAATGAAAACGAATTTATTAGTACCATCGTCGTGCAGTTCATCATAAAATAATTGTTGAGCTGTAAACGGGTTGAAATAATACAAAACTTCCCCTATCTTTAATATTGTTGGCATAACTTAAAGCGCATTCCTTTTTTTTTTGTTAATCTGTATTTGTTGTTCAGGGAGTGCACTTATAACAAATTAACTAGGAACTAGGTATGATAAAAAGTGAAATCGTACTTTTCCACTATACAGTAGAAAAATGTCGTAAATTAACCTATAAATATGCTATTTTACCTATTATATGGGTTACATAAATACTGTTCCTCTAACTTTTTCTTACGTAACTGTCAAAAACGATTTAACCTGTCCAATGTGACAAAAATTTTGCTGTGATGATTATTAAAGATCAATATATCAGTAAAGCAAATGTATAATACATTGTCGGATGTTTATATTAAGCTATGCAGGCTTCGTTATGTCACAAAACTACCCCTGAACTGAAGAGTTTTTATAACGCTTTACACAAAAGAGTAGTATTGCTTAAGGTTAGTCTATAATTATTTATAGTTTAGTTTATTACAAATTGATCAATAATTTTGTGATGAAATACTGCAGAGAAGTAATATCATACCTCATGGGGGTTGGAGTATACTAAAATCATCTTTAACATTGCAATTTGAGAGATTATTAAAAATAAATTTGCAATTTACCTTTAAGTTGGTTTATGTATGTTTATTAGGTCACTGAAGACCAATTCACTAGAAATTTATCGACGACATACTAAAAGAAAAGTAATACGGAGCTACAAAAAAGTTACAGTATGATAATATTACTTCTGTAATTTAAATTTTTTTTAACATTCTTATTGGAAAATCAATATTTCCTAAGATTACATCATATTGTTTATAAGAACAGATTAATTTGTGTCTTTGTGAGAAGTAGGTCACTTAAATTATTAGTAAGTGCTACATGGGACAAAAAGTACAAAACAAAAATCAGCATAAACATTTTTTATGCAAAATTTTTGTTTGCATTGATAATATTTTTTGAAGTTTGTCTATAATTTTTTTCAACGTTAATAAAGATGAATACATCAGTGATTTTGTGACAAAAAAAATGAGAAGATGTGTTATTATACTATCAAGAGGTTAAGTAAACACTAATACAATTGAGTGAAACTCTTTGCATATTATAAATGTCTAATTATCATGGTTCCTCAAAGTTTGTTTACAATAATTTTAACGTCCCTATTCACAGTATCACAAGCATTTAAAGTAGCTCACTGTCAATTGAGTTTTGCTTACATAAGATAATTTTTAAAAATATTTGTTATGTACATTTGATCCAATGAATAGACAATCTTGTTTTAGCAACGTAGAAAAACTTTTAATTTGTGTTATTTGCAAAACTTCTATGTTTTAATAAAGTTTTTTAGGATAGCTTATTTTACCCATGTACTTAGCTTAATGATACTTTTCTGCAGTGTGTGGTTACAAAATCATTGAATGATTTGTCCTAAGCGTAATTAAAAATACTTTTAGACAAACTAATGAAAACGTTATTCTTTGATTTTGAGTGATACGGAAATATTTTAATATAGGGGTGGTTTTGTGATATGAAAAAGCCTTTGTAGGTTAATATTAATATTTGATAATGTATTATATATTTGCTTTACTTATGGATTGATTTTCAGTAATCAAAAGAGCAAATACATACAAACTTGAAGGTGTATAAGGTGCAACACACATTTTAAGAAAACATTAATTGTAGGGGTAGCTGTGTCTCATGTCAACCCATGTATAGCTTTATAGCAATTTTCTCAGAATTCATGTTGTGAACTGCACGCTAAATCGTTTCCGACAGTAAAGTCATGAAAGCTTACAGGAGCATTATTTATTTTATCTTTATAATACGTGCAATAGCTATTTAAAGGTTGTTTTGTTGAGTGTTAACCCTCTGCACCATAATATTATCTGATCATTTTGTTTTTATATCAAATTTGTGGTTTATTCCTTCTCAGTACAGTCTATAATAATTTTATACAAAATCGGAAAAATTTCATTTACTTGACAAAAAAAAAATACTAATGATTGCAATTTTAGGGTAAGTTTCAAAAGTTTTTAATCCTTGTAACGCTAAACAGTAATTTTTTTAGTATTTGGTCACAACATAACTGGGGAATTCGTGAAATACAACATAATTTATAGACTTAATCACAAAATTGTTATTGATTAATTTTTGCCAGCACAAAAATTCGCATGTTAGGGGTAGATTTGTATTATTTCAGCCCGTTCACAGCTCAACAATCATTTTACGATAAACTGCACGACGAGGGTACTAATAAGTTCGTTTTCAGTTATATTGCAAACAATTAATGATGATCTAAGCAGAAGTATAATAGTGTGAAAAAAACATATGTATGCATATTAATTGTGAGGGTAGTTTTTGGTTAATTCAACCCCTGTGTATCCTTGCAGTCGTGTTATCGCACATTTCGTTACAAATAGTAGTTTTGTGACATTACGAAGCCTGCATAGCTTAATATAAACATCTGAAAATGTATTATACATTTGCTTTACTGATATATTTATCTTTAATAATCATCACAGCAAAATTTTTGTCACATTGGACAGGTTAAATCGTTTTTGACAGTTACGTAAGAAAAAGTTAGAGGAACAGTATTTATGTAACCCATATAATAGGTAAAATAGCATATTTATAGGTTAATTTACGACATTTTTCTACTGTATAGTGGAAAAGTACGATTTCGCTTTTTATCATACCTAGTTCCTAGTTAATTTGTAATAAGTGCACTTCCTTAACAACAAATACAGATTAACAAAAAAAAAAGGAATGCGCTTTAAGTTATGCCAACAATATTAAAGATAGGGGAAGTTTTGTATTATTTCAACCCGTTTACAGCTCAACAATTATTTTATGATGAACTGCACGACGATGGTACTAATAAATTCGTTTTCATTTATCTTACAAACAATTAATGATAATCTGAGCAGACATATAAAAGTGCGAAAAAAAATATATGCATGTATATCATTTGTGAGAGTAGTTTTTGGTTAGTTCAACCCCTGTGTATCCTTGCAGTGGTGTTATCACACTTTTTGTTACAAATGATAGGTCAATTAGATATCAAAAGTAATGTGTTGCAAACTTTAAGAATCATACTTCACTTGACTTAAAGAACACGTGAATTAACTCTTGTAGGGGTGGTTTTGTTAAATTTTTTACCCTTTACACCACAATATTATCGAATCATTTGTTATTATACTGAATTCGTGGTTCACTCCTTTTTAGTAAATTTTATAATAATTTCTTACAAAGTTGGGAAAGTCTTATTTATTTGACACAAATATCACTGACAATTGCAATTTTGGGGTAAGTTTTAAAATTTGTTTACCCTTGTAATGCTTAGTGGTACTTTTTCTAGCACTTGCTCACATTACAACTGGTAAATTAGTAAAATGTAAAATAAATTGTGGATCAAATTACAGAATTATTATTAATTTATTTTTTACAGTAGAAAAATTAAGATTTTAGGGGTAGTTTTGTACTATTTTAACCCCCCCGAGACCTATGATAACCCATTACAATGTAATTTGTTAAGATGATGCTTTTTTATGTGAGAATGTTTATATTTATTCATTTTTACGTCTTAATAAAATAGTTTAATCGAAACTATGTGTTCTTTCTACTTTTTTTTTAATTCTTAAGGATAGTTTCAACCCCCTTCACACTTTTTTCTTGGGTCAGGACCACTTTTCTTGTATTCCTAGTGCATTTGCTTATATCACTTACAATTTAAAAAAAAAATCATGTCGATTGGTCCACATTAGCTGGTGCTATTTTATTTATGTACAGAAAAAGCCCGTTTCACCGCACTGGGCGTCGTAAGTACAATTATGTACGAAATTGATTATTCGATTAAACAACATTGCATTATTATTTAATTCATAATTTTAGAGACACGAAAGTAAAAAAAAATAAGGCATTAAACGTCATATCATTTTATTTTTATTTTTTTTTTGACTTATACATGTACTTTCTTATAAACAATAGAAATCTTTTTGTTAACTACATTCTTATGGAGTTTTCTTGCAAAAAAAAAGATATTTGCAGCATATGCGGAAGTAATGTAAGAAAAAAAAAAAAAAAAATTTGATTGGATGAGAATATACGAAAAAAGTAAGCTTACTTGACAGGAAGTAATAAGTACTAAAATTATGACTTGCTCACTACTTTGTAAAAGGGTTTCAGATGATTTTTTAAAAAATTTTAGTAGTTGAAATCACGCTTTTTTTTACAAAAACAATAAAAAAAAAAAAAAAGATACTAAAAAATCGGTTTTATTACTCAATATTTGAATTTATTTTTTATTTAAGCTGATTCTTTCTTCATTAGTTGTTTTTGCAATGTTTCTTACGTGTTATTGACACGCTCCAAGGTCGTGACTGATCAGAGCAGTCTCTAAAGATTAGTTAATATTAACAACCCAACTGGGTGACTGTCAAGATGGGCCACGAAGCTTTAAAGCCATGGCTTTGAGGTTTAACACTGGAAAGGGACACAACACTGCGTACCTAACACCCTGTCGTGAATATACAAGGATGACGAGAGCTGCACCGTGGCAGCACTGGTATGTAAACACCCTGTTGGTGATTCTTGGTATCAAGAGATCGTACAAGAGGTCGGGATGAACAACGATGACATCTGTCATGAAAAATTATATGGAGATACCTATAGGCATACCACCCTGATTTCACGGTCAAGGAGACTCTTGGTGACATCAAAGCTTCGAAGGTGGTGGTACCGAAAAGCCAGTGTAATCAAAAATTTTGGAGTGTCATGACATGCCTTGTACCAGTCATTTTCGCTGAAAGAATATATTCACTTGTGTATCCCAGTTGTACTACTAGACGAAATATTACCAGGATATTTCCCCATATAAACGGAGCTGCTTGGTTTAACAACAAATCAAGGTAGACCAGGGGCTACTTTCAGGACTTATGGGGCGTTAGGTCATCAGTGCTCTATGGCAAGTAATCCCAGCTGACTTGATGGGTCCCCTATCTAAGACGATATACGGCTACAAATACGCTCTCGTGATTGAGGACTTGTTCACTAGGTGGGCCAACGTTGTGCCGCAATATTGAGCCAACGGAGAGGGTATTGTAAGCTTGCTGAGGTAATGCGTCATATGTCATCATGACATGCCGGAAGTGCTGCTAACGGATAACAGCGCTGAATTTCGGAACAAGGACGTCGATGGAATCTCGGAGAACCTAAGAATATGGTACACGCTAACGCTGCCACATTATCCGCAGGCAAATCCTGTTGAGCGCTTGAATAACACGATCCAGACCATGATTCGAGCTTTTATCGAAGCCAATCATAGGTCATGGGACGAGAAGTTGCACGAGCATGTGTTCACCTAGAAAATGGAGAGGCAGGCTTCAACAGGTTTTTCCCCCACACTGCTAAACAGCGGTAGAGAACCTGACGCCCTAGGTACGATGCACCACCCATTAAGATCGATTTAAAAGCCTAGTAACATCTGAAGGAAGAAGCGCTAGAGAGCTGGAGGCAACACAGTGAGCTTTTGCCGATGCTGTACGTGGAAGCAGTCCAGCAAAACGACAAGACACAGGCCATTGCTACCCGGTATTACTATGCATATCACCATGACTTGGTTTACGCCCACCAGGGTAACCAGGTATGGTGGGAGAACAACGTCATGTCTTAGGCAACTCAGGGCGTGGTGGCAGAAGTAGCTCCAAGATATATCAGTCTCTTTACCGTCACGTGGGCATTAGATTCCAATACGCACGAGTTGGAATCCGAAGAAGGCATGCGCTCACACGTGAGGCAATGGAAACCATACATAAGTAGAGTCTTAGTGACGGTGGAAGAAGACCTCCCTTCTTACGACTTGAGGACAAGAAAAAGTGGTCAATGCTCCTTAACCACCATTGAAAAGTGGAAAACAGGTGAAGCGCGACCCACCTAATGTGAGCCTACCTTATCTGAGCGAGGTTGCCCGACCAGCCAGGCCAAAACGAGGCCTCCCTCAAAAAGTGACTGTGATGTTTAAACCATCTGCTGCTACCAAGTCACTGACTGCTGATGGCAGACCATGCAACGATCTTCTGGCGTGCGACCAGGCGACGGGTCAGCAGCCGAATGATGCACAATGTTGGCGACCATGAAAGTTAGCGAAATCGTAGAGTTGTAAGCACTCTTCATCTATGCCAATGTCTAATCCCATCTTTTCGTTTTTTTCCCACTTTTTTTGTTCTCTTTGTTTTCGAAGGGCAAAATTATTTTAGATAGAAATGGTGCCTCAAGCATTTCTCAGATGAGCAGGTGGCCAAAAAACTCATCGACGCCATTTAACAAGGCCTGAACGCGCAGGCAGAGGCAGAACCACGATTTATTATTGAGCCTCCACGTAAAAACAAAGCAGGCCATGGAGAAACCACAGCTGCTGGGTTCTGACTGATGAAGCCCAACAGCTTAGGCACCAGAAGGCCCGGCCACCACGTGGAAAGGCATTTAGGAATGCCTGAACTAAGTCCACAGTTGGGTCGTAACGAGTCACTAGGAGGCGATCGCTGCGTTCCTGGAGGTGGAGACCTTTGTACACGAGCACGGGTCATCGGCCATGGCCGCAGAAGCTGAGAAGATGGCCATCATCAGCTGTAAAAGTTTCGGGCCTACTTCCAAGCCTGGAGGGAGACGCAGATGTAGCTCAAGGAGGAGGAGCGTTAGCGTATTAAAGAGACTTGGCACATTAAAGAAGAGCACCGCAAATAATGTGAGGTTGAAGCCAAAGCTCAACAACTTCGCAAGGAAGCCAAACGTCTCTTGATAAGGGTGCACACAGTGGATGGTGAGGTGGGTGGCGAAGCTAGCCAATCTGGGAGCTGTCACATGTGTGGCATACGTTTGCAGCATAATAATAGTGGTCATCAAATGTGTCACTTTCGGTGAGTTAGCTAGTAAAGTGTTTTTTACTGTAGTGTGAGCAAACTAAATGAAAACTATCCCTATTTGATAAAAATCCAGACTAGGCCAAAAAAATTTGTTTGTATAGATCTCGAGCCCAAAAACAAACATAATTACTTTCGGACAAAAAAAATGTCAGCAAAAGATCCAAAAAAAGTGGTAAAAATGGCCAAATCAGGTTTTTTGCTTGTATCGGGAAAGCTGTAATTCGGCGTGAATAACATTCTACATTAAAAAATGCGCAATTTTAGGACGAAAAAAATGAGTTCCAGTGAACCCAAATCGGCCTTACTAGTTTTCCCAAAATTCCCAAGAAGTGCCGATTTCACCCTTTTTTTCGGTATTTGATAACTAGAGTTCTAAGTATTATTTTGACTTCAAATTTAAACAGAACATGGGCTTTATCATTCCTAATCAACCTACAAAATTTCAAGACGATCGGATGCAAACTTTTTGCTAACCATCAAATTAACTAAAAAAGGTCTTCCTGAAAAATGGCTCTAGAAAAGTTGTTAGACCACATGGAAAAATTTTTCAAAATGTTTTCTCTTAATAAGATGTTAACCCAACATTGGTTAAATTTCCATATCTCTAATGTTTTCATTAGTACCCTAAAAATGTATCAAAAATAGTGTTTTTTTGGAAAGTACCAGCAGCGGTACTGGATTGGCACGGCGCTGCGAGGAAGTGGGCGTGGCCTCAATCCAGCGCTGCCACGAGCCACCAATAGTACTTAACGAAAAAACACTTCTTTCCGATACAATCTTAAGGTACTTACGAAAAGTTTACGAGTGTTAGCTCAACATCTCATTAAAAGAAAATATTTTGAAAAATGTTTCCATGTGGTCTAACAACTTTTCTAGAGCCGTTTTTAGGTAGAACATTTTCTTTGTTTATCTGACGGGTAGCAAAGTGTTGACATCCGATTGTCTTGAAATTTTGTAGGTTGATTAGGAATCATTAAGCTCATATTCTGTTTAAATTTTAAGTCAAAATACCAGCTAGAGCTCCAGTTATAAAATACCAAAACACAGAGTAAAATTGGCACTTTTTGGCAATTTGCAGGAAAACAGTAAGGCTGATTTGGTCTTACCAGGGCTCATTTTGTTTGTTTTGAAATTGCGCATCTTTTTCGTTAAAAAAGTTCTTTTGGCCGAATGAAAGCTTTTCCGATGGCAGCGAAAAATCTGATTTGGCCGTATTTAACCATTTTTTTCGTCTGACAATGGTTACATTTGTTATTGGGCTCGAGATGTATGTAAAAAATATTTTTTTGACCCAGTCTGGATTTTTGAGCCGAAAATCTAGCTTTCTCAAGCCATGGAAAATTGTATATCTTTGAGTTTTTCAAAGGACCTAACAGAGTAGGACGGAAAAATCCCTTACCTTAATAAGAACTTAATTTCATCTGAAGTGTAACTATCTTGTGAAAATGCCCATAAAGTTATATCGTATTGATCAACGTAAGATGCTAGCTCTCCTAACGATGATGGCATAAATTTAAATGAGTCAATGAATCTAAAGTTGATATTACTATCATTAATATAATTTTTTCATGACATGTTATTTTCTTTATTTCTAGCAACTAAGATAAAACAATCTTTTAAATTAAAAGCTGTTCTTTTCTTCTTTATTATGAAGTAAGAGTCATGATCAGATTGTAAAATACAACAGGTATGTATCTTAAATTTTTGAAGTTATTGTTAGATTTTTTATGAGCGACTCCACCTAATTTTCTTATTAACTTGTAATGATCCCTTATTTTTTTTTTCTTAAGTTTTCTCCACAAACAAATCATAATAAGGCTCACGTAAAGTTCAACATTTCTCTATTTGTAAAATTATTTGGCTTTGATTCCGTGTACATAAGGTCTAGTTTATCTGCAAGAATATAATATCCTGTAATATTGTAAGCTTGAGTTTTTTAAATTTTCTATCATTATTTTCAACTGGCGTTAAATAGCACTTAAAGTCAGCATATGTACTGTAAGGAACTTCTTTTTTACAATTAGAACTATCGAATCGGAGCACACTTTGGTCTTTAGTTAGAAGTTTAACTTCACGCTTGTTAATTGCTACACAATGATTTTGTGTTTTTTATATTAAGTCTCATAGAAATTTAAACACCCATCACAAATGTATCAGTTACGATTATTGCTCATTAATTGCCTTGTAACTAAAGTTTATCACTTTGTTGTCCACTTATAGTGAGTCTTGAAGCTTTGAAAACTTTATCACGCTCTTTTATTTCTATTTCATTTTTAAAACTATAGTTATTCTAAGCAGTTGATAAATTGGCATGGTTGTTTTCTTTGTCAAAGTTATTTAGCATGGTTATTATTTCCAACATTTTGTAAAATGCAGTCATTCACAGAGACAGAACTTTGTTTTTCAAATTTTTCGATATCTCTCACTAATAGAAGAAACTTTATACCACTATACCACTTAAATTAAGCTCACTTTAATACTGCATGTACTGGTTGTTCCATTTACTATGTGCACCTACGGAATAAATGGGAGATACTGGCCGTATAAAAAAGTTACAATCATTGTTTTTCATATTATCGCAGGCTCCGTCATTTGAAATAATATGCAGTAATTTAATATATGAACTACCTTTTATAGGATAAACCTTATTAATATTGATGACAAAATGTGAAATCTAGTGCAACGATTAGCGTGAAACTCCTTCTTCAAACTTTTTTAACTGTTATTTTAATAGCTCACTTACAAGGTAATCAAAATACTCACTAAGATTTATTGATTCACAAATTAATACATTTTTAGTAATAAAATATTAAATATTACTACTCTCAGTATCATCTTTATGTACCATATATTTATTTGAGAGCTTAGCGTTCAACTTTGATGTACTGTATTCTTGGAGAGCTGCTACAAAACTTTCTTTATACAAAAATTTTGCGTCATCTAAGAATGATTTACTGAGTAAGTGTGCTAAATTCATAGTACTACTTGATTTTACACATTTATCCAAAGCCGACACAACATTCTTTTACTGCACAGTATTTTTACCTGTTACACACGGTTGCCTTTTTACTTTGGTCGTTTTTGATGCAGTAAGGAGCTGTTTTAGTGTAGCCATTGCCTCTGAACATGACTGCAGCCATTTACGAAAGTTTGAATTATCTTTATTTATACTATCCTTATGATCTAATGACTGCAGCAACACCTTTTTGTCCGTTTAAAGTATCGCAAGTCTGTCATTAATCATTAAATAAGTTGACGTGACTCCTAGAAATTGCTAACATAAAATGATTAAATTTATTATATCGAACTTCAAAGGTATACATTGAATGTATTGAGTATGACCTTTAGCTTTTATAATATTAATAAAAATAACATAAATAGAAAAAATATGGAAGGGAGTTCTAACCACCACTCCCTTTCTGTGTTACACAATCGTACAATACAACTACTTTATAAATTTTTTCTTTACTTTTTTCTGTATTGATTTATTATTTTTAACATTAAAATTTCATAGAAAACTACAAACTTCATAACTTAGGACTTGTACTTCGTTAAATTTTTCTTTTCAATTGTTTCTGATTTCTTACTCTCAAACAATTGATGGCAACAAGTAAGTAGCAAATCTGAAACCGATGATCTAAGTGGAAGTGGTGACAGAGATTTCGGAGATATTTCATTGATGAATTTATTCAGAATCTCGTCTGCAGTAGGCGTTTATTATAATAAATCCGTTGCTTTAAGGGCTCTATTCTTAAGTTTCTGTTCATACAAATCTAATGTTTCTTAAGATGGTAGCTCAGTTTCTAGAATCGTATCTGACCAGATCGCATATGTTACTTCAGTTGGATAAAATGCAAAATTCAACGCCGTTAGTAAAAATAATGTTATTTAAGAAAGTTTGTCTTTATCTAATAAAAGTTAATACTATAAGTCATGTTTACTTATGACAAAATTAATAAATAATCTAATGTGGTAGGTAGTAAGTAAAAAAAAGAGTTAGGATATTGAGACAAAAAAACAAGTAGGCAGTTATGGGACTGCCAACAGAAGTAAAAACTCAAAACTATCAATTATATTTTTATTAAGGTTTCGAAATAAACTAGAAACTATCCTAATTACTTACTGTTTATGGAAAAAGTAATCTAAAATTAGCGCATTCATATAATTATCTAAATCATGATAATACATATAATAACATTCATATCTCTCTAATTTACATCTTTTGAATAATAAATTACAAAGCTTATTACACGATAAAACAGGTATTCCTTAAGCTGGAAATTTTGAGAACTATGCAATTTGTCGTAAAAATATTCTTCTTTAATTTTACTACATCAGATACTAAAAAGTGAGAAAAAATTTATAAAAGAACTTAGGCAATTTACGTCCAATGTAGGCTTGTTATCATTTTTTAATAAATTCATGTGGAGTCCTCGCCATGCAATTTGTAGACAATTAAATTAATTTTTCAGCACGAACCTTAAATACTTACGTAAAAAAAATTTCATCACGAATTGTTTTTCATGAATAATTAAGTTTTCTGAGAAGGTTATCAAATAATTAGTATAATAATTGGTTATCACTACTAATTTATTTGTTAGATTACTTTTTTCATAAACAGTAAGTAATTGGGATAGTTACCAGTTTATTTCAGAACTTTGATAAAAATATAATTGATAGTTTTGAGTTTTTACTTCTGTTCGCAGTCCCATAACTGCCTACTTGTTTTTTTTGTCTCAATATCCTAATTTTTTTTTTTACTTACTACCTACCACATTACATTATTTATTTATTGTGTCATGAGTAAACATGACTTATAGTATTAACTTTTATTAGATAAAGACAAACTTTCTTAAATAACATTATTTTTACTAACGGCGTTGAATTTTGCATTTTATCCAACTGAAGTAACATATGCGATCTGGTCAGATACGATTCTAGAAACTGAGCTACCATCTTAAGAAACATTAGATTTGTATGAACAGAAACTTAAGAATAGAGCCCTTAAAGCAACGGATTTATTATAATAAACGCCTACTGCAGACGAGATTCTGAATAAATTCATCAATGAAATATCTCCGAAATCTCTGTCACCACTTCCACTTAGATCATCGGTTTCAGATTTGCTACTTACTTGTTGCCATCAATTGTTTGAGAGTAAGAAATCAGAAACAATTGAAAAGAAAAATTTAACGAAGTACAAGTCCTAAGTTATGAAGTTTGTAGTTTTCTATGAAATTTTAATGTTAAAAATAATAAATCAATACAGAAAAAAGTAAAGAAAAAATTTATAAAGTAGTTGTATTGTACGATTGTGTAACACAGAAAGGGAGTGGTGGTTAGAACTCCCTTCCATATTTTTTCTATTTATGTTATTTTTATTAATATTATAAAAGCTAAAGGTCATACTCAATACATTCAATTTATACCTTTGAAGTGTGATATAATAAATTTAATCATTTTATGTTAGCAATTTCTAGGAGTCACGTCAACTTATTTAATGATTAATGACAGACTTGCGATACTTTAAACGGACAAAAAGGTGTTGCTGCAGTCATTAGATCATAAGGATAGTATAAATAAAGATAATTCAAACTTTCGTAAATGGCTGCAGTCATGTTCAGAGGCAATGGCTACACTAAAACAGCTCCTTACTGCATCAAAAACGACCAAAGTAAAAAGGCAACCGTGTGTAACAGGTAAAAATACTGTGCAGTAAAAGAATGTTGTGTCGGCTTTGGATAAATGTGTAAAATCAAGTAGTACTATGAATTTAGCACACTTACTCAGTAAATCATTCTTAGATGACGCAAAATTTTTGTATAAAGAAAGTTTTGTAGCAGCTCTCCAAGAATACAGTACATCAAAGTTGAACGCTAAGCTCTCAAATAAATATATGGTACATAAAGATGATACTGAGAGTAGTAATATTTAATATTTTATTACTAAAAATGTATTAATTTGTGAATCAATAAATCTTAGTGAGTATTTTGATTACCTTGTAAGTGAGCTATTAAAATAACAGTTAAAAAAGTTTGAAGAAGGAGTTTCACGCTTATCGTTGCACTAGATTTTACATTTTGTCATCAATATTAATAAGTTTAATCCTATAAAAGGTAGTTCATATATTAAATTACTGCATATTATTCTAAATGACAGGGTCTGGCCTGTACAGACACCCCGCAGCACAATGGAGTCTCAGAACGGATTAATCGTACCTTGCAAAACAAGGTGTGAGCCTACGTGTATGACTCTGGGCTCAAGGAGAACATGTGGGACTTAGCCCTGGGCAGTGCAGTATATGCCTTCAATCGGACACCTCACCGGTCTTACGTTATGATAGCCCCTTTAGGAAAGTTTGTGCCTAAACTGAAGATAGACATAACCCAAATCAGAAGATTTGGCTGCGTCGCTTTTATCAAGATACAAAGGAATACTTGAACCAAATTTGGTCCACAAGGGATACGAATCAGGCTGGTTGGTTATACCCTGACTGGCTATTCTTTCTTAAGACCTGAAGATGAAAAACTTTATGAGAGTCGAGACGTAAAATTTCAAAAAAGACTGATATTCAGAGATTTCTGGGGTAAGGACAAAATAGCAAACTGGGGAAACCACAAGACAGTTATTAAACAAGATGAATGATTCGTTAAGTTTGACAAGACGAGCCCTAAAGAGTCATTCGAAACGGAGGGAGAACGAGTAGTCAAGAAAAAGTGCGGTTGGCCCAAGGAAGTTAGAGAACTTGGTCAAGAAAGCCCTAAGCTACTCACTAGAAGAAATGATACGAGTTTTGCAGGAGCCATCGACACAAACAAGTTGAATAAACTACTTCAATCGAAGGGCGATGTTGACTGTTTAATCGCAGAAGTCGAAGATGAAATGTCACATGCCCTGATTGCTGGACTGAACAAAGATCCCGCAAACTACAAAAAAGCTGTCGCATCTCCGGATCGCGATAAATGGCTCCAAGCAATTAATGAAGAACTGGAATCAATGTGGAAAAACCAAGTGTGGAAACTTGTAGAAAGACCAACCGTGAGCGCTGGAGGTGGCAAGCCCAACATCATCGACTCTAGGTGGGTTTTAAAGAGAGAAATAGATAAAGATGGAAGCACGAAGTTCAAAGCGAGGTTGGTGATTCGTGGCTTCAAAGATAGGAACAAGTACGATCTGCAAGAAACCTATGCCCCAGTGTCTGGGTTGGCCCTGGTAAGATCAGTAATATCAATAATAAATAGATACAATATGGAGACTTGCCAACTTGATGTCAAGACAGCTTTCTTAAATGGATCTATCAAAGAAGAGATATATATGGAGATTCCTAAAGGCCTGCTTGATGGTGACAGGTTCAAGAAAGCTCAGGTTTGTGAATTGGAAAAAGCCCTTTATGGACTTAAGATCAGCCCTAAAAGATGGAATGAGCGGTTTCGCGAGACTGCATCTAAATTGGGACTACGGTCACATACGAGCGAGCCCTGTCTATATACATGGAGGGAAGCTGATAACTTTTTAGTCCTGATCCCATACGTGGATGATATGATGATAGCCAGCAATTGTGTAGGCAAAATGAATGAAATTGAGACTGGTCTGCAATCTTAGTTTGAGATGTCAGATCTTGGCGAGGTTGGCACATTTCTAGGCCTCAAAGTGGAAAGAGATAGAAAACTTAACACAATTTCACTAACACAAACACCATACATACATCAAATGTTAGAGAAATTTGGATTCAACGATTCAAAACCCCAAAGAACACCAATGGTGACAAATCAAGTTTTGAATCGGCAAAGAAAAGATAGAGCAGAGTCTGAAGATGCTGGAGAGTTAAGCACAACGATAATGAGACAAAATGTGCCGTACAGAGAAGCAGTCGGTAGCCTGCTGTATTTAGCCAACACAATTAGACCAGGCATTTCATACTTGGTGAATGTACTGAGTAGACATCAAATCAGCCCAACTAAAGATGATTGGAAAATGGTCAAACGGGTATTTCGATATTTACAACTTACAAGGACCCTAGGATTAACTTACAAAGGCCGTAAAGATGGATTGGAAGCCTATTCAGAAGCGAGTTTGGCAGACTGTAAAGGCTCAATTACAACAGGCGGATATCTCCTAAGGCTGTATGGGGATACAGTAGCTTAGAAAACAAGAAAGCAGAATTATGTTGCTATTTCAACCTGCGAAGCAGAATATCTGGCAATGTGCGACGCAAGTCAAGAATTGATTGGACAAGAGAACTCTATAAGTTTTATATTGTGTCGCACTTTATTGCCCACAGATCTATGGTATCACAACAAAGCTGCCGGAGCAAGTGCTAAGATAGATGGTGGCAAAAGACTGAGACACATGACCGAGATAAAGGCTCACTACGTTAAGGAATGTGTATCCAGAGGAAAAATAATTGTTAAATGGATTCCATCCAAGGAACAACTAGCAGATATCTTTACAAAACCCCTGCCATTTGAACTGCATGAAAGACTAACGAAAGAAATTTTGAATGTTTGAGCTCAAAATGAATTGAGCGCTAAATGCATGGTAACTAAATTTAAACTTGAGATGGTAAAATTAGTAAATTGATAATAGATAGAAAATAATGGTAGACATGCTGATTAATGTATTTTCTGTGTATGTTTTAGCTCGTCGGAACCAACCACAATGAGTGACCCATAAACCTACGTGCTCCACATCATTGGCAGATTAAACCTCATTTATATTTAGTGTTAATGTTCAAATATATTTTTTCTTTTCATTTTTAACAAATTTAGATACGAATGGGAGGGAGTGTACGATGTATTGTTGACGCTCGTAAGTAAATTATTACGCATGCGCAATAGCAAGAAAACGACACGCAGTGTTGCTGCACTTCAGCGTCAAGTAACTACGGTTTTTGCTCACTCTCGCGCAGTCAGCCAGTCTGTTAACACACGTATACTCTGTCTCCGCATTTCCCTTACAGTTTATCTTACCTTTTCTGTTCGATTAACTACTGTATTTAAGATAGCAAAGTGTTAAGATAGTTAAACCTTAAGATCGTGTAAATAAACGTGTCCAAGTTTAATTTTATAATTCAAGTGTATTTTATTCGCCAAGTCACTTGCCTAATCCCATACTGCTAACAAAGATACACTATATACTTTTTTTCTTTTTTTTAATATTCATCATCGCCCTCTAAGAGGCTTAGACATGGCTATTTTGACACTCTAAAGTGTATTTAGCCATACGTTGGTTAATTTACGGTAGGTGTGAAACGGTAGGAAAATCGGTAAGTTTTAATGAAGCTCTAATTCCCTCCAGAAAAAAACCTCATTCATTAATGAAAATTTTTGTCCAAAGTGGGATTTGAACTCTCGCCATCAAGATCTGTAGGCAGACACGCTACCGACAGAGCCATCATGTGGCACTCTATATACTAATACATAAGTACTGTAGTAACATGAACTGTATACAGTTTACAGTATACACATTGACACATGGCAAAAAGCTATATACCAATATAGTATGAAGTTACATATAGTTAAAAGTTATTTCAGTAGCTTGGTACTTGAGTACCTATGACTTGATAGTTACGTACACCATTAACCCATACATATACGGTGTGAATCGAAATTCGAACGACCACAATGGACACTGCGCAGCGCTGCCATTAGATAAGGAGAGAGTACTTAGGCCATATGCATACCCACACTACCATACCCCACCGTGCCTCCAAGCTACTCTTTCCTTTTTTACCGCTGGCCAATGCACAGAGTGGGCTCCCCCTCTCCTCCCACCCCCTTGCCTGTACTTTATTCTCTTGTGCTCACACACGAGTCTCTGCAGGGATCGCCTTGCTTTTAAACGAGAGCGATCTGACGCGAAACCAAGAGTTTTCCCCATACAGAATCGTCCGACATGTCTAAAAAAAATTTTCCTTCAAATAGCAAGGGCTCTGACTGATGCCTTCACGTACAAAAGACAACAAATTATTTGTCTTAAATTTTCCTTTTTTTTCTTAGTTGTTTTTTTTAAAAACAAAGAAATCAGCGTCCCTGTTGTCAGCTGCAGTAGAGAGGACTACATCATAATTGCCAGCAACATAGAGCACCACTTTATTATCAAGAGCAGAGAGTAGCGTCATTGGCTGTAGCAGAGAGAGAGAGAGAGAGAGAGAGAGAGAGAGAGAGAACAGCGTCATAGTCGCTAGCTGTAGCAGAGAAAACAGTGTTACCGTCACCAGCTGCAGCAAAGAAAGCACTCTGTCATCATCCAAAACAGAAAGCACCACAAAAACATCACTAGCAGAGAGAGATTTGATTGATTAATTTGATTTATTTATGCAAAGGATAGAGTATCTAAATGGCAAGATAAATACATGGTAAGCACAATTGGATAATAATATACATAAACAGTTAAATACAATTAAATTTACAAGTTACGGTGGCGGTATTCACATACCATTCGTGCACAGTTCTTATGTTGAATAATAAAATAATATTAAATATTGAACATTCTTAACAGATCAGCATGTACAATGAGCAACAATTACCATAGCTTTCAAACATATGTAGACAAAAGTATGTAGCTTTTATTGTGAAGAACCTTAGGTATGCCTCCGTTCGGACGACTGGTCTGAAAATTCTCAATAAGGTATTTTTTTACTGAGCGCCACAGATCACCAATGTCTGGAAAGCAGCCAGACAAATATTCGGGGACACCCATCTGTAGGATTTTGATGCGTAGAAAAATCCAAACAAAACTTTCTTTCTACAGGCACATCAAGCCATCCCAGCTAATCGTAATAGGGTTGAAGCTCCACATCAGGCCTCAAACGAAAAAAATAACTCACATCAGAGTTTATGAGTTTGGTTAGTTTTAAATCAAGATATCCCAAGAGGTCGATGTATACTAAGCAGCAGTACTGAAGGTGGGGCAAGACCAAGGCACTAGCCAAAAGCGATGCAGAAGCCCGTGCACCCTTGAACAAATGCCAAAAACATGTACATTACAAGAGAGGTCATTACAGACAGTTACACCCAGCGTCCTAATGCTGCTGGAAAAAGGTATCTCGTAACCTCTAACCATCACCTGCGGCAGTTTCTCCTTGTCAATGCGCACATGATACTGAACCGAGGCGAACAAGATCGCACGAGTCTTCTCATCATTGAGTTTCATCTCCAGCTCTCAGATCATCCAGACACAGCTTTAATATCCTCGTTTATAAGTGAAATCTTTAGGCCTTTGTCCATACCAAGTCTCATATCATCGGTGACTTTCAGCAGTGCTGTTTGAGGGCTGTGTCCTCGACAAAAGGCAGATTGCATGGGCGATATTAAAGAATTACTCTCTAAGTATTTACTAATCTATTCAGTCATAATGTGGTAAAACACCTTTTCTAGGTAAGGCATGTTTGCTGCTAGTTGTGTGTCCTTCAGCTCTAAGGGGGCGGGTATCTTAGAAAGTGGCACAATAATGACTCGCTTTTATAGAGTCGGGTAAATAGACCTTTTGATAGATTCATTGATTATATATGCCATGAACAGTACCTTCAGGAATAGTGACCCACCAAGATACTGCAATGAAATGCCATCGCTGCTGAGGCCCCTCGACAAACCCAAACAATAAGCCATTGCTAACCTCGCCTGCACTTCATTCACTGGACGAAAACGAAAGGCTGCCTCATGTGTAGAAGCCCAGCCTGGTATCATATTTACCCTAGCCATGGTGCATGATGGATGAATGTATGAAACTGAGCTATAATACTCCAGTACTACCCCCGAAGTCATGGAACATAGTGGGGAACACGGTCTACTCATAGTCAAGCCAAATCGATCCAGTATACGCCAGCGCTTAGCCTGGTTAGATTTTTTGGATGAATGTTTTCTGAGATAATGCTCTCTCTCTGCTTCAATCAGACTTTTAATAAGCCTATGCAGCCGTTTATACTTGGCAAATAAGTCGACGTTACCAGTTTTACGAGCCATTCTGTGTAGCCTATCATGCTGACAACATTTCAGTCAAGATCTATCGATGGTACCAATGCTTTTTTTAATTTTCCTCTCCTTATATGGTGGTAGTTCATCCAACAGGCCAACTGTCAAGTCCCAGAATGATTTGACAGAGCCGCTTACATCAGTCAATGGATCCCTTACGAGCAGACGATCAATGCCCTTACTCAATGAGGTGGAGAACAATTCATTGGAAAAATTTCTGAAATCACGCAATACTACAGTCTTTTCCCTTACAGTCGATACTCCGGAACAACAATCTATATAAATATAAGTATGTCCACAGATAAACGGACCAGCCAACTAATGCAACAGTTTTACTTTGTGCGCTGAGCCGACCAATATAACATCTAGCCATGTATGTGTATCTTCCTGATGATGTGTAGCGTTGAATGGTACCACATGTAGTGAATATTAAGATGTTAACCTGCGCAAATGTTTTAAATAGTAGTCTTCAGCTAGTAATTTTGAGTTTAAATCACCCACTACGATAATATTTTCATAATTAATCATAAATCCATTTAAAACTTCGAAAAATTTTATTAAAACATGACCTTTTGGTCTGCGATACATATTGGCAAGTAGTAGTTTTTGAGTTGGTGACTTTATTACCTCAATCAACAAGAATTTAGTTTTATTGTTATGCTGAATTTGGGATCAGTCCAGAAAGATCTTTGTAGATGTACATAACAGGCCCCCCCTCCATCTTGCATATACTTTCTTTTACCTGTTGGAGAGTAGAGAGCCTGATCATTTCTTATCAACTGATACCCATCTAACTCATGCATAGAAGAATCGCGATCAGGAGTGAGCCAGGTCTCAAAAATACATAGGATGTCGATATTATTACCCTTGATAAGATTGTGAAGTTCCTGGCAATGCTCCGACATCGAGTTTGCATTCATGTGTACTATGTGTTTACTCTGACTAAGCCCTACATGATTTGGATCACACACCATAGACCGGGATTGTCAAACCATCTTGGAAAGATCGGACTCCAACGCAATCGTGATTTCAGAAGCATAATCCTGCTTACATGCATACATTTTGAAATTTTGGTACCAGACATATTCATAACCGTGCTGCCTGGCCCTATCTTCAACCAACTTAAATAAACGAAATGTAGCATCGGGTAAAAAGTCGATTATCCGCACAGTGTAGTCCAAAGGAGAGTCCGGAAAGTGTGACTTGAACTTTATCTCACCCAGGTCGCATGCTGCTTTTAAAACATAATCTTGGACATGTGGCAATGTAAACTGAATGACAAACGACGTTGGCGAAGTCGTATTACTAGCCTCGTCACCAGTTCTAGGTCCAGGCTCAGCATCCTCAGTTTCTTGCCTACAATATCGTCCTTTCAGCGTAGCAGATTCAAGATTAACAAGATATTAATGGAAATATTCTTATGTGTATGTGTTGTGTTTGATGGGATACTTGACACTATAAACTAAGATCTGTTCACCATATTATCTCACTTTTTCAATAAGCCGATATACAGCCAGGATAAAAAATTCTTCCACAATCCACACGTTTTCATGCAACATTTACCACCAACTGGCTACATTCCTTACACGACAGCATCAGGCTAGCCACCAGCTATGGATTCGGGATACTGAACAATGATATAATAGTATTAATAATTAAGTAATTTAAGTAGACCCAAGCCCTGAGCTCACATATATTAATACATAGCAAGATAATAGACATTATTGGAAAACAATATCTTTCAACAGTTTTAAACAATTTAGGTATTTAAATCAAGTCCAATTTTTAAAACACAGGAATGCAATGGTTTGTATCAAATAAATGTTTGTTAAATGCTTACTGCTGAGACTGGCCCAGCTCAATACATAATAACAGTAGCACTAATAACAATAAATAATTATTATGAACTCCAATTAACTACATGGGTGATGAAAATATTAAGACTATTAAAATAGTAAGCGCTAAAGTAAATAATGATCAATAATAATAATAATAACTAACCATACCACCGCTGTAAATGAAATAGATCCCTCTGACGTACTGATCATCAGTGCAGTGAGTCTGTTAAAGAGCCCTGACGAGGATCACTAAGTGATCTGAGTATCTTGATAATACTTAAAACTTATTTCGCTAATACTGCACTACACAAGCTCTATACTATGGTTCTCGAGCACTGATAGCTATCTGCCAATTAATAAATACTATATAATAATGTCACGCTGCAGTGGCACTGAAACATGCAGAGATGTTATGGCCTTTCCTACTCCACCATATGCATCTGATTCCACAACCCGAATATCAAGCCTGGTATCAGCAGTTGAACTCTTATAAGATCGAAAACAGTCAGGTGAAGACGTAGGGATAGCTCATGGATTCCCCAGCAATGTTAGTGAGGGCGCACAGCAGGAAGCAGCAGGCAGATGATGACAATAACACACTCCGCTGTTATCTTACCCAATCGTGGTACTTAAAATATTAATCCGGGGCCCAGGAAGCCCAACCACCGAAGCATAGGTAGTGTGAGCCCTAACTGGATTCCAAAAAAAGCTTACCTACAAAAAACACTCGAACCAGAGGTATGATCGATATGATATAGCTGAAAAAAACAAAAGCAAGGACAACACATCAGTACGACTACGCACCTAGCAGCAGAGAGAGAGAGAGAGAGAGAGAGAGAGAAATTTACATAATTTGTCAAGAATTTTTCAAGCTATAACATAGGCAAAATCACAAGCAAATAATTATGCTTGCAGAATTTTCAAGAAATTAGAGAGACAGCAACATCAGGGAGGAATAGAGGAAAAAAAAGAGAGAGTAACCTAAGAGAGAAATGCGTACGAGACTTTAAAAATCCTGTAAGCAAATACGTATAAAAGTACATATGCGATTGATGCTTGCAGAATTTTTAAAAAAATTCAACACAGTATTTACATCCTTGAAAGTGGCATAACATGAAGATGTAGATACAAGGATGACAGAAAGATGACTGCACGAAGGCGAAGTGGTATAACTATATGCGTGCATTTGATGGCACTATGACGACGGTGATGATGTCTTTGACTACAGCAGCAGCAATCCAAAATAATGTCAACTCCTAAGAGCGGTGTCGATGACATCGGTAGATGTATAACAACATGCTTGCACTTGATAGCACCATGACGACGATAACGCGGCACCAACAACACCAGCAGCAAAATTAGCAGCAAAATAGCTATTCACCAACCACGACAACACCTATATCACTTATTTGCTGCTTGCTGTTACTGTGCAGTAAAATGTAGAAGTAGTGGGGTGCTGGGGAAGAGGTAGTAGGGACTTTCAACTCAGTGAAACTTTTAACTGAGTAGACTTATGCCATTGATGGTAATGTAGATCTACTTTACCATTGGTGGCATTTTTTTCTTCAATCTCAGCTAAGCAGAGTCCATAAAAAAAAGATGAAAAGGCAGTAGTGATACGGCTACCGAGCCAGAAAATCTCTATACTGATTCTTATCCAGAAAGAAGACTACGTGGATGATGTTCCTTACTGGATTATAATTTTTATAGTTAACTTACTAATAGTTTAAGTTGAAAGTGTTAAATGGTGGTTGGATATTTAAGCGATCAAGTCAAGTGGCTGGAGATAGCCATTCCTTGTAGTGTACCTGATGTAAGTATGAATGCATGTATTTGTGAGTATTATGAGGTAGTGCTGAAGGTTACAACGATTTTCTGTTGTTTTATCTTACGTAAAATAATAAACTAGTAATCTCAGAAAATCAGTTTCAAATCTATGTATTATTTATTGTACTTATTTAAAATTTGTATCGTAGACATTTTCCACCGCAACTGTTCACTTCTTAACAAGCAGTCTGTGGTGCCCTTTCTCTAGATATGAAGTTATTATCGGGAAAGCAAAGGAGAGACAAGCAAAAAGAACAGGAACTGTGTCGTATTGACAAATCATGTGTTTAAAGTTTGGAGTAGTTGAGTGCATGGCATTTGTGATAATCCCCTGTTAAAGTTGAGCTCATACTCACTCGTTCCACTAATTGCATCTTTAAGCCCAAATTTCTAAATTTTAATTCATATTGAATACAAATACTGCCAGAATTTTCTTCAGTTGATTTTCATATATAAAAGATGGTACAGTATACTGGAATAAACTTGTAAAAAAGCCCCCTTAACTACTTTCTTGAATTATCTTCCATTGTAAAAAACTTTGGAAAAAACATTGCTTATAACTTAACCATTGTTAGGTGGTTAGCGATCAGTCACATTGAAAAAAGGTCGTGGCTCATACATATGTTATCATCATTAAATGTTTAAAGTTACAGTTATTTGATAATTATTTTGTGTTTACCAGTAGTTCTTATATTCTGCGTACGAAAATCTTAAAAACAATATTTAAGTCACTTTTACTGTTATAAAATGATATTCAAAGTAGTATTACTGAGAAAATTATTGAAAACTATATAATATTTAAATACCTAGACCATTGGTTCACATAAGTCATAGGTTCATAGACTGTTTTTAGGAGAAGTAAGAAAAATAATAATAGTCTTCTGTCTATTAAATCTAATCATATTAGTTGTTTAGCTGTAAAACATGATCTATTACGTTAAAAATTAAATTGCTAAATTTTATTTAAAAAATTGCATTCAATGTTTTCGTTTTCTAATAACGAGACATCGTGAGAAAAAAGCGACTCGGGCAAAGGTTTACTCATCGACTTTTTTTTTAAATTCTAAACTATGTCGTTAAACTTATTAATAATTTAACATACCCACATTCACACACTATGATAGACTCATGTGACAACACTTATTTCTATTTTGAAACATCTTCTTGTATTATTGATTTGTATAATCAGTGAGACCAGTGAATGCTAACTGCTAATATAAAAAGCTTTATTCATCTTTTAAGTATCTTTTATATAAACGGCTTATAAAAACGGAAATACTTTTTAGCTACGTTGCATGCTGTTTACTCGGTTAAAACACTGCTTAATTTTAAAAACACATACATCTTGAGAACAAGAACTCAATTTTCATTTATGACACTTATTCTGTAGTCAGCTAGGTGGAGTACAATTTAAGCTTGTTTATCAAAACAATCAAAAGTAAACAAACAAGAACAAAAAGTAATATCCAAATGAATAGCAAAGATATAAAACAGTATAAAACAAGATGCAAACTTTGATAGTGCTTAATAGATAATTTTAGAATCACATGAAATTATCTTGAGATACCAATACGATTGACTGTTTTCTTGTAGAAGTTGAGAAAATTTAAATGATTAAAGAAACTATCTATCAAAGAAACATTTTTTACTTTGGTTCTTTTAATCCAAAACATTGTTTCATATATTTTAATAAGATACCTTTCAAATTTATTCGAGTATAAATAAATGTCTTTGATACTTGAATACTATAAATATTTACTGAGTGCCATAAATAATAAGATTATAAGGTTAAATTCAGAGACAGTATGGATGGAGCTCGTCCTGTGCAGCCATTACTGGATCAACAAACATACTTTCTTACACATTGTTTCTCAACCATTTTATACAAGTAGTTAATCTAAGAATTTGTTCTAGAATCTAATCTCTTTAAGTACTTATGGTTTATTTTGTAACCAAAACTTTCGTTTAGTTAAAACTTCTCCACTTTGTTTTGTTTTAAAGTACCTATGGCACAATACGTAAGCTATTACAGGTTTGCAGTAAATATGCTTATCAATACTACAAAACTGTATGTGATGAAACCATATGCATTAGCACCGCTAGCGTATTACTCTTAACAATAAATTACTTAGCCCTTTTAATTTTTTATTTCTTTACCATCCATCACAATAGATAAACTTAAATAAAATAACTAGTTCAACAAGATACATAAATTAATAAAGAATTTGCCTTCAATCGTTAAATTTTACAACTCACAAAGTTGAACAAACGACACCTTAGATTAACAAAATTACATTGTTGTGTTTAATTTACAGACACAGTCAAACCTTATCATTTTCAATGCTAATGAAATCTGTATTTTTCTGGAATATTTATTCATACCTTTCTTGGCATACACAGTTAGATATGACTAGATTCGGTCTGATTCATTCACAAACACACTAAATGATGTAGGAGTTAGCTAATTATCTAAATTAATGTGTCAAGGACTTTAAAAATGAATAATAAATAATCTACTTACATATACAAATCTGTACATAATTAACATTCTGATTAAGCTATAAAAATCCATGAGATCGCTTACCAAAACATTTGTTCCTTCTACTGAGAGCAGAATTTTGGTTTAAAGAACTTTAATTATAAATTTGTTAACTCACAAATGTGATTTGGAAACATCAAAGCACTTCTAGATCTTACAATTCTGCTACCATTCAAAGCTGAAGCTCTTATTCTTATTTTACTAGAAAATTAGCGTACTCTGCAATAGTTAAGCCACTCACTCACGTAATATTTATCGCAGATTTCTGTTTGAATTCATTAAAAAAAAAAAAGGAATAATAAAAATAATAAACTACATCTCAATTATTTCGGATGGCAAAGACAGTGCACGCTTATAAGTAGACAAACTTTGGATAAAAAATATTATGTGAATGCCTGAGCAAAAGTGCAAGCTTGAGAGCAGCTTTCTCGCAAAATGCTTAGAACTCTCTCTCTCTTTTTTCTCTGCTCGTTTTTTATGACTTTTTTTCTACCTGCCTAGCACTGTGCTCTCACATCGCTATGTTACGCACGTTAAATATATACCCGTGTACCTAAGCTATGAGAGGTTATTGCTTATTTCAGAATTACTTACACTTATACGTTGTGCCTGCATTAAACATACCTTATGAGCTAGCATATGGCTATATATTCAAAAAACCATTATTTTTACGACAAGAAAGATGAGTTTCTGCATAATAATATTTCTGAAACATATTCGTAAAAGGCACATCTGCTAAATATTGAATAACGTTACTAATCATTGACTACGGCTATTTTAAATATATATGTTAACCATAGATCAAATAGATAAGTTATGTTATGCAGAAACTGTAATTTACAACTGCTCCATTTTGTAAACAATAATGTTAAAGACAAAAGTTTTAAAAATGAATTTTCTTTACTAATTGTTTCTTCTAACTGTTAAGTTATGAAATAAGAAAGAGAGTCTTATTTTCTGCACCATCTTTTTCGACACGTCATGTTTTCACGTACTTGCATGCTTGATTCTATCATATACTTGCGTGCTTCAAATAAATTTGATATTTAAATCTAATAAAAAGATTCAAAAAGTTTGTTTTGGCGACGATCTTACAGTGACTACAATCTTTTTTATCAATCTTTGTACTAATACCGACTTTCTTTTTTAATTTTAAATAAATCTTTCTTATATCTATCTTACTGCTAGAATAAAACACCATACTGTCGCTCCAGAAATGTACAATGAAGGTTACCGCACGCATTCTATTCATAGACAGTAAAATAAGCATTTACACATTAAGTTACATTTCTTAAAGAAAGGTATCAAAATGTCAAAGATGGTGGGTACTCTAGAAATAGCAGTAAGTTACCATTTTATAAATATGCACAAGAAGTAAAAGAAACAATTTTCAACTATAGCTAAGTTACAATTAGGGGGTAATTATGAGCTATCATTTTGGTATTTTAAATGCGAAAGATGTTTTAGAAACGTTACATATTGTATTTTAAACTATTAAACCGGTGCGAAGTATAAATTTTCAAGAAATAAAACATTTTTAGCACAATACAAAAAACTTTAAGTAATTGAAAGGAATGAGCTGACCTCTCTTGCATACATTTGATTGTTGGCTGAAGCCTGATTTTAAGATCCCATATTGGAAGGAGCCCCTGATGTATAAGTCTTAGGTACTTTATTGTAGTATTTCTTTTATCGAAATAAATAAAAAAGCATAATATTGTTAAGAATTATCTTTATATTGACAAAATTAAGTATTCTTAATATTTCTAAAACTTCTTACAACTATACCATCTATATTTTGCAAACATTGTACAGTTTTAAATACAAAAATTTTTAGAGAGTTTTTTTTTAGTTTATGAAACATAAGGTTTATCTATACGTGGGAATTGATAGAAATAACTCGTACTACGTAGCTGTCGTTTTGTAACAAAAAATAAAATAAATCGTATGTGGTAATAATAGAAATATGGAAATAAATAAATAAAAGTATCAATTGTACATATAATCAATAGTTTTTCAATTATTTTTTCGAGGCTTAGGAGAAAAATAACCAACGAGTATTTTTTATCAGTTAGGTCGCCGTCAGTTATTGCTAATGTATGTATGCATTTGATACTATAACCATATTATTTTGTAACTTGTAATACTCACTGTGAAATACCTCATCCATGACCTTTGAACAATTATGTATTTGCTTTTTTCTTAACTGACTCTTACTTAGGTGGAAGAAATACATTCAATCATTGTGCAAAAAAAATAATCTTGTATTCCAAAGATTAAGCTCTACAGTCACTTTTATAAATGAAAGAAGTTTATTAAGAAGTGCACCATAACCTTAAAAAAAAAAAACTAAACGAAAAATAGTAAGTAATAAAGTTTGTTTTAGAAAAACGAGAATACTTTTAACTAATTAATGTTACATGTCACGAGTCATTGAAGTAATTCAAGTGGAATACTGTTTCAGTTTTCATAGAAAGTATTTTCGTATGCAGAGGCTGTACATAGACAATTTTTGAGGCACATGTATATTGAAAACTTATACCTCGAACAGTTTATTTAAAAAATATAAGTTTCATTTACATTTGTTATCTGAGGATAATCATCATTGCTCTTATTTTGAATATGGCAATGTTGGGTTTAAATATAATAGGGGTTTTGTAAAAACATGAGCTGTTACTATTAAAAAAAAACACGCAAAAAAAAGTTACAATCTACAAAAGCATATCATAAAATTTGAGATTTACCATTAATTATTTTAACATAATTTTATTTCGTAAGTTGTAAAGTTACTGTAACATACGTACGAGAAATTGTTTCTAAAAGTACAACTATAAAAACTGACTGTCAACAATTTTTCTATCTTATGTGCAGAGGAACAAAAAACCTTTGAAAAAATCTATAAGCCAGTAAAGTTTTTTAATGTATATGATCTTCACATAGTAAAGCTCCTATTCGTTTGAAAATTTTTTTTCTCTCATATTTATTAAAAATAATTCGATAGTTGGTAAATATTGTAAAATAACTATCTGTGTTTCTCAATTGACAAGTACAAGAATAGTGTATCTAACAGTGCGAATGAGAAAGCAACCTATATTGTGCACATTAATTTTATTGTGTTGTTTTCATCACTTTAGAAGATTGTGTATTTTTTCTCGTTCTTTCTCTCTCTCTCTCTCTCTGTCTCTCTGTCTCTCTCTCTCTCTCCCTCTCTCTCTCTCTCTCTGTCTCTCTCTCTCTCTCTCTCTCTCTATCTTTTACTCAATGTGAGCATGCATGAGTGTGCGTAATCAGTTAGATCTCAGAATACTAATAGTGCCACAATTAAAGAAAAGAAAAAAATCAGTGAAAATTGTTGCAGGATACGTGTTTAGAACAAGGTCCTTTCAGTACGTAGGGTTCTTGGTATAATTAATTATTAACGTGCCTGGCTCTGCTTCTTACCATATACCCCTCTCTTTAATGTGATAACGTTAACCAAGACCCCTCTTACTGTGCGCCTTGATAATTTCGTTTCCCTAAAGAAAATCCGTAAAAATTGTTATTTTTTACGTATCTTGTATTCCTTTTGATATACCTCGTATTTTTATTTTTTTGAGGTTATGTCGTCATGAGATAATTTTGTAATTAATCCTAAATAGTTACAATAATTTTCTTAGTATTTAATACAATTTTCCTGATGGCTTGATAAACACATATTATTAATTACATTGTATTAAGGTTATCATGCCACGTACGGATGGTATATACCTAGGGTTCCTACTGACTTTGCGCAGCATGGCCTATCTATCTTATCTTACTAATATATAAAGCGAAGTCGCTAAAGCCGTTAATATCGCTAACCACGAACACTACTAAGCCGATTTTGCTGAAATTTTGCATACCGATTCTTGACATTTCCTAGATTGTTTTAGTATAGTTTTTATCTTGATAAATTTAATGATAACAGCGATAAAAAAGCTTAAAGTTTTGTAAATAAACACCAACTTCTCACTCTAGTTCAGTAGGATCTGGTAGGTAGCGTTGACATGAGATAGGAGCTACCTGCAATATAATTAAATAAGTGTGCTTATAATAGGCCTGAGCGTCTCAAAGATTTCTGCAGATTCATTTAACAGACTAACAGATCAAATAATACTCGAACAAAATCTAGTTAGTAAGCAGTTTGGATTTAGAGCAGGCCATGGCACTGTGCAAACAGCTAGTCAGGATAACAAATCATGTTGCTAAAAGTTTTAATAAAAACAAAGTTTTGAACTACCTTGCCAACAAATGTATTAGAACTTCACAAAGTTGACAGAAAACAGCTTTTAGGGGTTACAAAAGTCTTAAGCATGCTAAAAGTCACAAGAGAGAGAATTGGATTGAAAATTTTAAATTTATCTAATGAATACAATTTATTGAGATTGGAACAGCAGCGTCCAAATCAACAAATTAATAAAGAAACCGTTACGTGTGAGATCAGCTTTTCTTTATACCCTCACAGTAATCTCTTACATCTTTCAGATTCTGAAATAAGTAAAAAATGTATTTGTATTTTTGTGGTCATAAAAAAATGTAGAGATAAAGCTCTAGGCCTTTTGTGCTTTAAGAATAAAGTCGTAAGATGAACAAAAAATACTTTTTTTTTTTATATATATACTTTTTGGGAATTTTTAGTCTTAACAGCTTTAAAAAAAGCCCTTTTTGTAAATTATACGGGACAAACTGCAAATAAACAGCCCCTTCTGACCAACGATAATTTTATGGCATAAGAGCCGCTTGGTACTTTTCAGCATAATTACATTTTTTTCATCAATTCTTACAGTGTATTATTTGACCAAATAAACTGTATGAATTCCGAACAAATATGTTTTTGAAGAGAAGATTTTTGTTCTGAGAAGTATCAGGAATAGATGTAAAATTTCTAACTGAAAACGTTTGACATTAAAAGTCACGACACGGTGTTTCATTTAGTAAGTCTCGGGCGAAGCCGAGACAGGGGGCCGGTAGTACTAGTATATACATAGTCAGTTAATATATATATTGAATTAGGAATCCTACCCTGTTAATTTATTTTGCTAAAGTCCCAGTTGTGCCTAGCTAGGCCGCAGGTAGCCAAGGTAGGGCAGACCTAATGCCCACATATAGGCCAATTAATCTACGAAAAAGATGACATTAGTGTTAGCAGAAAACAAAAAAATGTTAATATAAAAGAAAATGATCCAAGAAACATAGCGTTTTTTTTCGGTTATTCAGTGGCTGAGTTAACCTAAAAAATTCGTAAAAGTCCGAGAATCACTTTTTTCGTGTTTGAAAAAAAAGTGACCTCCAATGCCAAGAAGTTAAATAACAAAGTTGAAGATCTTAAAAAAACTTATTGATTGACGCGCGTTGGATATAATTAGAATGTGTACTCGCTGAGGAAACTTGAAAAAACCATCGAAAATCGTATTTTTTAAATTTGTTAATAACTTTTTTTCTTTTGAGATTCTAAGTTTGGTATTTAGTCAAATTATGAGTTTTTGGTTCACAAACCTTTAGTTGTTTTTTTTGCGAAAAATATTAAAAATTTTTCGAAATATCGCATTTTTTCGAAAAAAAGCACCTTTCGTAAAAACTTCAGTAGACGTCAGGAAATAATGCTGGAGCAATTTTTCAAAGCTTTATCTTTTCGTCTAGACTTATTCTATCATGCAATGTTTGTAGTAAGTAAAATTTTTTAATTTTTGATGCCGAAATTGGACTCCGAAAAATTACTTTTTTTTCTATCGGTTTTTTGCATTTTTTTTACGTATTTTAATAATTGCACGTATATAGCTAACTGCAATGCATTGTACTTATTTTTTTACGAATTTAAAAAAAAAAATTTTCATGATACGACCATGTGGAGCCAAGTTAGGTTTTTTTTTTTTTTAAATCCCTACGCGACGGTGAAACGCGGAGAACTCTGAAACTTGCACGCTTTACTAACAAATACCCATTTTGCATTAAAAAAATTATTCTCAATCGTTAAATTTAGCGCAACGATGGGTAACATAACGTTACAGTTAAGTCTTTTTGCGCGTCGCGCATCGACTGCTCGCTGGTATAAGGTGTGTCTGGCTGGTTGCTCTTACTCGGGCGCTCTGATACGGCTCCGAATTGGAGTCGGAGTGGTGAGAGAAAGATGTTATCCCCTCATGCAGCTGCTCCGGACTGAGAGTCTCTGGAGTACATTTGTACAGAAATGCAGTCCCTCCAGACAAGTTTTTATCGAATTGTAAAAATAAATAACAGTTGATCGATTTCTTGACGGTCAGTCTCAAGCAAGCGGGATGCACTTGTAAAATAGCAGATGAAGATGCCGATTCGCTCATTGTTGATTCTTCAATCCAATTAGCTGCAAGTAGAAATAATGTAATCTTAATTGGTCAAGATATTGATTTATTGGTGCTCCTTACTCAAAAATCGCCCGTTAAAAAAACTATATACTTTCTAAAAAAGAGCCAAGGCAATAAGCCCGATTGCTGGTATACAAATGACAGTCTAATTTACCCAAGATTGCGAAATTATGTAGCTTTTTTACAGGTCATAACGTGTTGTGATACCGTATCTTCTCTGTACAGAAAAGGAAAAAACAAATTAATAAAAATATTTAACGATACACCTAAGCATTACCAGCTGATGGATGTGTTTTATCGCACTGATGCTGACAAGGACCAAATTTCCTCTAATGGATGTAACATAATTGCCTTGCTATACGATAAACGAACAAATGTATCATTAAATGACCTTCGCTACCAACAATTCAGCAAGTCCACAGCTCGTAATACGTTTCAGTTGCTCAGTATACCGCCCACTGAAGGTGCAGCAAAACAGCATGTATTTCGAGTTTACCTGCAACTACAAAAGTGGTTGGGAAATGACATAGAACCAACCCTTTGGGAATGGAAGTTATCGAACACCGTAATTCTATCCAATTATACCGACGAAGCCCCAGTACCGGAGGAAATATTAAGAATAATTGCATGTTTGTGCGAAGGTACTTACAAAACAAAATATTATAGTTGTTTCAAGCATGGTCTGAAGTTTCCAACGTATGTGCTCACTGCCAGTACTCACAGTGCACGAATTTTGAAGAAGAAGATCATGCTATCTCACATGAGCAGTCCTTCATGAAGAATACGGATATTGGTGATGTTAGTATTGGACAATTTCTGATGAATGAAGACATGTTTTGCAATTTTTAAATACCGGCTTTTAATGATCTAGTACTGGAATGTACCAGGATTATGAAGAAAACGAGGATGTGCTTGGTGACATTAATGAGCAACCCTATAAGAAGGTGCGAACGGATAATATGAATTAGTTTTACTTTTTTTAAAAGAATTTGTATTATTGAATAAAAAAAATGAATTAAAATATATTGCTTTTTTTCGCTAACCCATTACGTATTTTTAATGAACCTGTGATAACACCCACAAATAAAGTCAGGTAACCATAATAAAGGTAATATTTACCTTATAAGTACAATGCATTGCAGTTAGTTATATACGTGCAATTATCAAAATACGAAAAAAAAATGCAAAAAACCGATAGAAAAAAAAA
>NW_019384243.1:385741-424482 GCF_000648655.2 Copidosoma floridanum | reverse complement strand
TGACAATGATAGTAATGATAATTATGATAATAATAATAATAAAGATGTTAATAATAATAATGGTGATAAAAATGATTATAATGATGATAATCATAAAGATAATAATAATAATACTGTTAATAATGATAATAATAATAATGATGATGTTTTTTAGGATAATAATAATTATCATTATGATGATAATTGTTATAAAGATTTTAATTATTGCAACTAGAGCGATGTTGATGACGATGATGGGAATAATTCAAGTTTCCTCAGCAAGTACACATTCAAATTATATCTAACGCACGTCAATCGATAGGTTTTTTTAAGATCTACAATTTTGTTATTCAACTTTTCGGCATTGAAGGTCAACTTTTTCTTCAAACGCGAAAAAAGTGATTTTCGGACTTTCACGAATTTTTTAGGTTAACTGAGCTACTAAATAACTGAAAAAAAACGCTATGTTTCTTGAATCATTTTCTTTTATATCAACGTATTTTTTGTTTTCTGCTAACACTAACGTCAAATTTAACATTGAGCCTTCGTAGATTAATTGGCCTACTAAGCTCTCCGATTGAGTGAGTACGCATTTTGGAGCACTATGTATATTTATGAAAACTTACTCATTAGGCCTTTGCATGTAAAGCGAGTGTGAGTGAAAAATAAATAAAAATAAATAATAAAATAAAACGCTATCTGTCTTCCACTAACTGAGGAGTAAAAAAGTGTAATTAATTAAAAAAAAAGAGAGCAGCTAGATTTAGGAGAGACAAACATTGTAAAATTGTCATTGTAATGCACCGCGAATAAGGAGTGTGTGTGTGTTTAAGACTATACGTGTGCGAGCTAGGTCCTATGAGAGAAGTAGGGGAAATGAAGAGATAGAGTAGGTTTCGGTAGTAGGACGCGAGCAGTGGGACTAAGGAGACTCCTTGACGGGCCTTCGAGAGGAAAGGATGTAGACCATATGCGCCATCGAGACATCGTCCAACCTCTGTCCGTTCACTCGTTCATGGAGACCTACGAGAGGCATTATCTGCAGCCTGGCTGGAGACTACACAGTTATAAGAGGCTGGATGGCAGTGAGCGACATCGTCAGGACACGACACCGACATTTATTCTGGAAATGGTGGTCTGGAGGTCTTTTGAATAGTGCTAGGTAAGGTTACGCGTCGAGTGGGGAAGTGAGGAAGAGGGACATAGTATGTGGCGCCAAGGTGAGGTTGTTCGGCTGTGGGATGTTTCGAGGATAAGGATAAAAAGCGGGAGTGTAGATGAGTGGGTGTGGTTGAAGGTACTGTTGATCTCTTCGTGATTGAGGAGAAGAGTGAGAAGTGTAAGCGAGGGGTCAAGATTGCTAGGAGAGTGAGAGGGAGTGAGAGTAAAGGAGAAAGAAAAACGTGGGTGTTAGAGCGAGGATCAGGTTATTCGAAAGGAAGACGGCTGTCAGGTTATCTGGGTGAAAAGCTGTATTACTACGCATTAAAGAGGTGTATCAAGAGTGTGTGTGTATGTGTGTGCGGATTCAAAGAGTCATCTTAGCTCAGCAGTCGGTGAGAGGCTACCTGCCCGCGGCAATAGGACGAAAAAGGTGCGAGCGTATCCATAGTCGTTTGAGCCTCATTAGTTGGCGAGGGGCCGCCTGTCCGTAGCAATAGGATTTGCTCGCCAAAAAGTGAACTCTTTCTTCAAATAAACGTAAAAAAGTTTAGATTTCGTCGTCAAAAAACGTAATATTTGAAGACGAATTTACAAAATCCAGACAGCTAGGTCCTTAAGCGCTGGTACTCGCTTGCCGAAGAGCGTACTCTTGTAAAATAAATAAAAATATTTTTGTAAGCTCGTTCGGTTAATGCAAGGGCTCACCGAAAGTCGACTCTTACAAATAAATTAAAAATTTAGTCAGCTGGGTCCTTTTTAACCAAAGCTTACTTGTCTAAGAGCTGAAATTTTAAGTATAAATTACAAAAAATGTAGAGAAAATTTTATTTCACTCTATTAATTCCACAATAATAAAAGCTTGAAAATAACTTTTTCTTAATTCAACATTATCAAATTACAACAATGGGTCAATTTTTTTAACAAGTTATTTTGTAATAAGTTTTCTATGTTTTTCCAAGGCGTTACAGGCTTGCATGAATTTCTTTGTATATTTAGGCTTAACATTTTTTAAATAATCATACTTGCTGCAATTGTTATAAATTTGAACGTTCTTCTTGGCTTTTATTACAAATCCGGCATCGTTTTCTTTGAGAGGAAAAACTCGCGCTTTGATACATTTTTTTGATACGTGGGTAATAATAGCCGGCCAAAAAGCAAATATTCCATTTGTAGCCATAACATAGGAACCCGTGCTAAACAAAAAACGCCAAAATTTAGCACGGGACATGACAGGTCGGAAAACTGATGCATGAGGCAACATGAAAGTGTATGATGAGCGTGACGGAACAGCGCGCTTTCGTAACCCCCGAGATGAGAAAGAGGAGGCGCGTGGTCGTCGAGTGGGGCCAACGGGTTCTCATAACCCTCAAGATGAGCCAAAGGAGGCGCGTGATCGTCGAGATGGGCCGGCGGGTGAAGGTGATCCTCGGGACTAGCCAGAGGAGGCACATGGTCGTAGCGGGGGCCCGGCGGGAGTCGATGATCCTCGGTACGAGCCAGAAGAGACGCGTGATCGTCGAGAAGGGCCGGCGGGTATAGGTGATCTTTGAAACGAGCCAGAGGAGGCGCGTAGTTGTCGAGAGGGGCCAACGGGTTCTCGTAACCCTCGAGACGAGTCAGAGGCGGCGCGTGATCATCGAAACGGGCTGGTGAGTGAAAGTGATCGTCGGGACGAGCCAGAGGTGGCGCATGATCGTCGAGACGGGCCGGTGGGTGAAGGTGATCTTCAGGACGAGCCAGAGGAGGCACGTGGTCGTAGCGGGGGCCCGGCGGGAGTCGATGATCCTCGGTACGAGCCAGAGGCGGCGCGTGATCGTCGAGACGGGCCGGCGGGTGTTGATGATTTCCGAGACGAGCCAGAGGAGGTGCGTGATCTATGGGACTGGCTTGCTAGTGTTGGCAACTGGCTGGTCGAATTAGAGGCACCTGGTCGTCAAAGCGGGTCAGCGTGCGTTAGTGCGATTGTCGAGAGAAGCCTGAAGTTTGCACTTTGTTATTTAAGCATTTTTGTTAATTACACGACTGGCACAATGATCCACATTTACAACATCTTGTCCGTATTTAAGCAATGCGCTTAGCTGGGATATTTTCAAGCTTTTCTAATTATTCTTCTTCTGATAACTCTTCTTCGTCTAAACTATCGTCCGTATCAGATACTTTTATTTCTGAACTATTACGTGCACTTCCTTGAGGGCCTTCTGTCATACGTGGAGCTGGTATCTTCTCAATGTAATGTCTGCACCTTGCTCGACGTTACATCCACTAAAATATGATAGTAAAAATATAAAAATAATAGTAATAATATAAAAAGGCAAAAAAGCGCATAAATAACGAAAAAATATCAGGACCACTAAGGGCGTATGCTTTTATGCGGAAAATCAATACACATCAAAATAATATACAAAGATATTTTTATCAGAAGCTGCACACTTACATAATGTTTTTTAATCGACGAGTTGCATTCTCTTTCCATTCTTTAGAAGCATCTTTATAATATTTTGTAACGTGTTTCATGACTATTTGCTTGTCTTTCTTGGCAACTGTCAGCAATCGTCTCACAGCTTTAATTTTTTCATTGCTGACAGAGCTCAGCTTTTGAATGCATTTCACCTCATTGGCGGGTATCCGGTGCTCTCCAACGCCATACAAAATGTTGAAAATTATTGCTGACGTATGCTGGTTAGGATTTACACACGATGACAACGGTATAGTTGGCGATACAACACTGAAATATTTTAAAAATCACTATTTAATGAAAAGTACTTTAATATCCATTCAACGTGTAACGTTTTTGGTAGAAAAATTACTATTCGATTCATATGAGCCATCTAACCGGTTATAGCCTACAGACCCTTAAGCCGCGAAGCAAAAACGGTGGTGATAAAACTTATGCACTTCTTATATCTAAATTACTTTATAATGTAGTTGATACGTTACTTATACACTATACTCACGCAAAACTCCACGCTAAGGCCAGAATTTTTGCATTCGAATGGTCTAATGCTACATCAATAATGTCAGCGAAATGCTGTGTGACGACAGTTTTAAAAGTAGTCAAGGCTAACGCGCCAGCACCTTTAACCTGGGCAATTGACTTTTCATACGCTAACCGCATGACTTGTCTCCCCCTTACTGTATCACTGTTCCAAATATCAATGGATCGACCACGCTTAATTAAGTGACGTCGTAGCTTGATTAACATTCCTGCGTTCCTTCCTGAGCAAAGCCCAAGTCAAGTCACCTCAGAATTAACCATTTCTGAACGAATAACTAACCGCGTGTTAGATCAAGAGAGACAAATAAAACTTTGTTACAAAGACAAGAAAGTTTTGATGACAGCACGCTGATTACAAACACGCGAGATCGTATTAAAAGATTGCAAGCAAGGGGGTTAAAGCTCAAGATCGTTTCGCCATACTGCTTCTCGAGAAGTGACAACAGAAAGATGCAACTTCAAGCCGATCCCGTTGCTGATCAAACTTTTTTATTTAAACAAACGACGATCAACATGGCATGACAACATAACATTGTATAAATAAATGAGATAAGGGCAACATCGGCCTGCCCCCGCTGCCGATAGTACATTGTTTTTAAAAAAACTGACGTAACAGACAGCCGCAAGATACAATGACATTCTACACCAATACAACACAGAAGCGTGAGAAATTTAAAATATGTGACGAAACAATAATGGTTGATTGCAAAAAATGTCTATGCAAAATGTATTTCTCGAGAATGTTAGATATTGTGAACATTGTAAACATGTTATTCTTAATAAATATCGATTGATTGCTCGTCCGTAAATTACAAAAGTCGAGATTGAAAAAAACCTCACCAAATAAAATACACCTACCGTGTACCATAAAAAGTAGAATGATATTAAAAATTACCGCGCGGGGAACTTTAACCTACAAATAAAGCTTACCAGAGATACCGGCAGGGCACTGGCGAAACTCTTTTTTGTCAGTGTTATTTCTATTAAAATAGTGAATCGATTAACTTCCGTTTGTCAAATTATGGCAAAACCCTGAAGTCGAGATTTAATGAGCTTTTCGAGGTATCACCAGCCAATTTTATAACTTTATTATACAACTAGTGTCACCTTACAGTGTTTCTCGCAAATAAACAGAAAAAAACGAGTTATCTAAGATTCCCGCATGAGAAACTTTGACATTGGCTAGGTAGCTGCTGGTCAGAAAATTTTTTCATTTCACCTCAAACCAAGCTTTTACGATTGATAATACTAGCAGCCATTCTAATCGATTTCCACATTAACTAGTCAAGTTACCACGGTCTTCACAGACTAAGCAGTTATCAATGTTTCCTGCGCGGGAAACTTTGATCTTAGCCCACGAGTCAAGCTTACCACAGATATTAGCTATGCACTGGTGAAACTTATATTATTAGGCAGTATCCCTCACAAAGGAGCAGTTTATCAACATTTCCCGCACAGGAAACTTCGATCTGGGCCCACGAGTCAATCTTCCCACAGATATCAGCTATGCACTGGTGAAACTCATATTGTTAGGCAGTATCCCTGTCAAAGAAGCAGTTAATCAACGTTTTCCGCGCGGGAAACTTCGATTTTGGCTCACGAGTCAAGCTTACCAGAGATATCAGCTATGCACAGGTAAAATTCATATTTTTTGGCAGTATCCCTCACAAAGGAGCAGTTATTCAGCGTTTTGTTCGCGGAAAACTCTGATGTTGGCCTGCGAGTCAAGCTTACCAAAGATATCAGCTATTCACTGGTAAAACTCATATTATTTGGCAGTATCCCTTACAAAGAAGCAGCTTATCAATGTTTCCCGTGCGGAAAACTTCGATCTTGGCCCACGAGTCAAGCTTACCAGAGATATCGGCGGGGTACTGGCGAAACTCTTATTTGCTAGTGTTTTTACCGAGAAAATGACTACCAAACGATTGTCTGTCGTCAAATGTTTGAAGACGTAATTTAATAAGATATTTATTGTCGTTCTGTTGAATTCCCGCATTAGTTAGAGTCACTTTGCCTATAGGACTTACGTGGTGCCCGAAACAAGCTTTTAGGGGCATATCGTTGGGACTGATAAAGCATTGTTCATTATAATGTTGCTTCTTTCCAATGCAATAATAAAGATTTTACAAATTGAATGCATTTTTACATTCTGTTTTATTATTGGCTGGCTGTTGTATTAACCCGATTTGACATATGGAGCTGTATGGATACATGGTATTCCATTTACATGACTCAAGTTAGCTTCCGTGGTCATTGAATGCCGTGTCACTGATTCAAAATGTTGATCCGATGGATTCAATAATTTACTATTTTAGACATGAGTTTATAAAAAATAATTCTCATATGACTCACCTAATACTGTGGATTAATACGTTTCAAGCATCGAGGAATTCGAATACCTAACTAATTTCAACCAACAATTTATTTTTCTTCGGTTTTTGATTCTTATCTTATACATTGTTGATCATACGTAAGTTTTGATAGTACCAAAAGATTCCCCGCTTAATTTTTCCTACTAGTTACCAATTTTAGTATGATTTATGCCTCAACACAGGTTTAAAAGGGGTGTAAAATGTCAAATAGTCACTTTGTATAATTTTAAAACTAGTCTTTCGTAAGTTCCTCATAGTTCGTAAGATATTTAGGCTATTTTACATACAGCGAGCTCCCATTAAGTAACTAAAAGTATTCACTACTTGAAAAATTTGAGAATTTATCGAATTTGAAGTCATTAATTATTCAGATGAACTATAAGTCAGTTCGTTGTTTTTATTTTAAGCTTATTCAAGGGTATATTTTAGGTTCGGGAATAAATTTTGAGTTTTTGGCGTATTTAATTCTCAATAACTATACAATAAAGGACTAATTTACTCGGATGAGTATTTATTCAGAATTATTTACGAACAAAGAAAAAGATTAAAATTTAGATCAGCTTACACGTGTATTCAATTGTACTTTATCTGTACTATGTAGTAAATTGCAATTGATTTTAATGACGTTAAGCTTTATATTGTATATTTTTCTACTAAATATTTTGTGCACAATTAATGCATGTAACTAAATTCTTCAATTCTCATTTGATTTATTTAACATCATCTTGTATCAGCTGCCTACATTATTGACCTACGATGTACAGTCCCAAACTTCTAAGATATATGTACGTGTATACACTTAAGGACGATCTTCGGGTCTTGTATTTTTCGTAAGAATTTTCTGAAATTGAAATATGTGTGGAATTAAAGTGTTATTTACACGTGTGCAAAAATTCAATAGGCATCTCTATACTAAACTGTTAACAACTCAGTTTTCAGGATTGTCAATTTGACAGTGCAGTATATCTGTAGCTATACCTTGGTAAAAAAAAGTGCACACTTTTGAGCATAACTTAGTGAATTGTCGTAGTATTTTCCCTAAAAAATTATGTCGTAGTATTTTATGTAGTAAACAAATTTCTAAGGAAAAAATAAATGAGAGTCTTAGAGCCCATTCTATAATAATTATTGAGTAACAATAACTTTAATAACCTCTTTTCTGGCCTCTACCAAGAGAGAAGCAGACGCCCCATGTAACTTGGCCACCGTTAGACATCCTCTTACTTACTGAGTACAGAACCGTTAGACAATAGTCACGAAAAAAAACCCAACTTAAATTCACGTGAGAAAACTTTTTTCTATAACTAAATAAGTAAGTAAATGAACATATGATGATGAATAATTAATTGTATGGCAAAAAAATCATGTTCGTATTTTCTTTGTAGTGGGCATCGACTTATTTCGTAAATTTATTTGTATGTACATTAATTTTTGCTCTATTTTAAAAAATAAAATAATTTAGTTGAACAGTATTTATGTGATAAATTTGTTAACATCATTTTGGTGAAATTATTTGATTTTTCAATAATAAAATTGAAAACAAAGCTGATAGAAACAAACTATTTCATATAATGTGTTTAAGCATTGTATTTACGCATAAATATTAAAACATTTTGAATAACTCAGACTTAACATAAGATTATAAATATTTTCATGAGTACAAGAAAGTCTTACTAATGAACATTAGTTGCACCGATTTTCCAAAAAATTTACAGGCTCCCTTAATAATTTTTTTTATCTTTAGTTACTTTAACTTTTTAAATGCCATTAATTTCAGAAAAAGTAATAATTATACTTTTATTTACTCTTTTTCTGTAAACTTGTAATAAAAATTTTTAACTAGTTTTGTGTAGCGCAAGTTTCCTGAGCATTACTGTGGAAATCACATTATTTAATTTAGACGCGTACCGCAAATTGTCATTAATTGTAAAGGATTCTAATAATTCGTTCTGGCACATTCTTATCGTTTTAAAATTATCAAACAATTGATTTTCACTGTCAAGTTTAATTATGAGATTTTGCAATACTGTAACATCACAAGTATCGTCGTAAAAATTAGCGACATCTTTTACTTGTAAAAAAATCCTTGGCTAACTTCTCCAAAGTAAATTCGTTTGTCCCTTTTCTTTTAGGAAATCTTTTTTTGAGTAACTTTAGTGTGTCAGAAAATCCTTGAATTATTTTGAAATTAGCAATCATGTTGTTATTGTAAATAGCTCTTGGCAATCGAAGAGAATTAAAGCTCGCATTGTGGGCTACTGATAAGACATTAACGTTGGGAGATTACGAAAATAAAAAATCTCTAAATTAACTCAACGCCTTGTTAATTTTCACAGTTCCAAGACGTTGATTTTATAAACATAAACCATTATTTCTGTGAAGAAAACCAGTAGCCGTGGAAGCACAAAAAGAAATTTTTTGTTATAATTGAACGTAGACGTTAAATAAACTATTTTTGCCGTTTGCAGCAACTTGCAAAAATAAAAGCATTGCCATGTAAACCAGTCATTTCAAGATCAAAGTAGATAATATCACAGCCATTTAGAAATAATTTTCCGACTTTTCTGCTAGCATAGATTGTTTTGATAGGAGTAGCAAGACCACATCTGATTTTGTGCATAATACCCTCTGCTTTTTCTTTATTTTTCGTTAAATTTTTTCGTTTTCTACGCAATTTTATGCTTCGCAGTTAGAAATATTTTGGTTTGACTTTTTCTGTGTGCTTAAATTTTCTTCAATTATCTCTTTCACGTAATAACGTGTATTATCACCAAGTGGCAAACTTAACGATTTTGTAAATGAGCAAGCGCTTGCTTTAAGAGTAAGCAATAGTAAAACAGAAAGGTATGACTTTTTAGAGTTTTTATTTTTAATTAGAAAATTAGCACGTGTGATGTTGACAACGAATAGATTCAGTCTGAATAAGTGAACTCGTTTTCTTTTTTCATTTTAACACAATTTTTTTCCTGCTGTCACCATGACCACGTTTTTTTTTGTCACGCAAGTGTCTCTGTGACATACCGTCAGTGAAAAAAGTATTTTTTTCCCGCTTCGTATTTAATCTTTCTGGTAGCTTCCAGCCCCGGACGATACTGAACCTTCTCACTCTAGATCACCATGCACGATGACCTCTCAGTGATTATATCTTTTTCATACTGTGGCGGGACACTCTCCTATATAACTTTAAAACTCGACCATCGCTAACATTCTCCTTTACCGAAGAACATGCTGACTTTTGTTATTCTGCAAATCTGATAAGCTTTTGCGTTGGTCTGATGAAATCACCTCTTATTGTATGTACTTAAGAAACTTAAACTTGTGTATCTGATCCTGGAAAGGTTTAATCATTACTCAAAAAATATGTGACCTCAATATGCATTGCTTGAGTGGTCATACAAGTAAAAAGTACCCCATAGCATCTTTTTGACGGCTCTCTACTTTTACGTGTATCGGACCGAAATAATATATTCTGCAATGAGTAAACAATCGTAATCATGTACCTAATAGCGTAGATGGTAATTTGACCATCTAAGAATTTGCTGGTTTTCCGTGTAGTATTTTACACTTCATACAGCTGTCAACTAGGCTTTGTAAGCTCTGACGTAACTTGACGATCCAAAATTTTTGTCATAATTCATTAATTACGCTCTCGTGATTTGCATTAAAATATTTTTCATGGTCAGATTCAATTAATAAATGAGTCAATTTTTCTTTCGCATCTAAAATTGTTGGATTTAATTGAATATTAAATTTCGATAAGTTTTCTAAACAGCCATCTGTGCGCAAAATACCTTTTTTATCGAGATACAAGATTGAAATTAAGATTCTCCTTTTTTTGATATCAGAACTTTTTGTTTCAACGTACTAATTTTTTTATTAAATGAAATGTATTGACTTAACTTTATACAATGATTTCTAGCTTTAACTCGAAATATAATATCAAAACAGGTAGCTGAGACTATTGCAGATAATGTATAGCATTAAGAACACTAGTTACTACGGATAAAAAACGTTTGAGAGAAGAATAGTGCTATAAATCTGTCAATAGAGGTTCAACGTTTGCATGTGCAAATTAGCCAATGTAAGCCTAATATTTTTTTATCCGTTGCAATTAAGTGATTATTTGTATTAGATTTCAACCCTTGTAGAACAGGGGGATAATTACTCACCTATACATGCATGACGCAATTTGCGTGTGTGTTAATTCCTATTACTTGTGAAATCCGATGTGATGCTTTTTCTTGGGAACTACAACTACCTAATAATCATTCATGCAGTAATTTTTGATTGTACTATTAGCCGCATTCAGATATTTAAATACAAATTCATTGACGTTTTTATTCTCTACGTATAAAGCTGTGTAAGGAGATGATTTAGCTCCAAATCGTAACGACGTCACTACATACTCTATTTGTTTATCCGATCTATTTTCTCCGGGCCACAATAACATTTGAGCATCTTGATGTTCCTTTCTCATTTTGATTCTTAGAAACATTCCGTAAATCTGCTTTTATCGTGGAGTAATACTGCCTAAAATGCATTAAAAAACTAAGTAATGGTCTTAATAAATTAGGACCCGTGAGAAAAAAGTTGCTGAAACATTTTCTCGATGTTTTTGCAGTATCATCGAATATTTGTTGCACTTTTCCCGGCTTATAATTATTTTGAACCTTAAACTTAAATAAGTATCACAGTCTTTGATTATTTTTAGATTCCCATGTTTTTTCAGTAAATTCATTTTCAAACAGTCTTTTAACTTCCCGAATCAACTTTGACACGTAATTTTAATCTCGATCAAGCTTTTTTTCTAAAAGATAATATCTAGATGGTGCTATTCTTTGTCCGTCAGAGTAGCGCTTGTTTTCGTCTTTTTATAATAAACCAACTGTCCAGACACCAGTTTTATAGTTGTAAGTATAATATAGTATTTCCATCGCGCGCCTATCATAGTCCGTTGCTTTAATCGATATAACACCCAGTGTATCTAAATCAAAGTACGGACCAAATCACATATTGGACCACGAAAAAACTGTTTTTTATATAAATATGATACAAATATTCTATTCTCCCCAAAAAAAAACGATTTTTTGATGGGAACTATAAAAAACTGTTCTTACCCTTAGAACTCGACGCAATTTCCTCGTAAAAAAGAGTAAGTGCAAAAATACAACTTATTCCATGGGGCCTACCATTTTTTTACTTGAGCATCCACGGCAGTGCTCATCGACTTCACAACGTTAAAAAAGGGTAAGTACATTTCCGATGTCTGCCTGGCACGATTTCCACATTTTGTGTCCCTTACCCTTTTTATTTGATTGCTGACGAAGACTGTTAGCAATTTTTCAAGTTTTTGTTAAATAATTACAAAATCACGTTATAAGATATTTAATTTGTAGATATGCTATTAGACGCAGAATTTTCTGATGAATCAATTAGTATAAATACCTCATTTTCGACAAAAATGTCACGAAAACCTTTTTATCCGTTGGACGGCAGAGTTGCCCGTTCGAAAACTCTCGCCAGGTTGTGAATGTATGTTGTGACAGGCTACTGTATCGCAATAACTACTTGTATAGTTCCATTTCTGTTTAATTGACTAAATCAATTGCCTTTTTTATGTAACTCGTTACTAAAATTTTTTTGACAAATGATTTAAATTTGCTAGTGTATAAAATGTTATGTTTGGATCGTCTTTTTTTTACAGTTCCTATCGTCAAGCTATTTTCATCGCCAATGATGAGTTGAACTTGCAGACCAGCATCATGTAAAATCTTACTATGGTTTTTTGGTTGCACTCCAGCATCTGATTTTATGGCTTTGGCATTACTTTGAAAATTGACGTAACAACTGTGCTTACTCTTCTAGTGGCGTTTTTAAAATTTGATGCATTTTTTATTCCTTGTAGCATTGTAGCATAGTAAAGTGTTTTTCCAGAAAGAAATCCAATGATAATGGTATAGCAATGTCATAAGAAACAATGATAGTAGGTAAATCATGGCGGTTCTGGCATCCCCCCCAGCTCCCCCCCTGAGGTAGTGGTCGGGGGAGAGGCTCTAGCTATAGCTGTGGGTGAAGAAGAGGCGGTGAAGGAGAGGCGATGGTGGGGGGAGAGGCTGATCGGGCGGTGGGAGGAGGGGGACGGGTGGTATAGGTAGTAGGGGTGGTGGTTGGTGCGGACTACTCGGATGGTAACGTCAGGGGAAGGTGGCCTCTTCCAGATGCTGTGACGTTAGAAGGTACTGACAGCTCCCTTTCTTCTGATCGTGAATCGAGCTCCGACGTCATCAGGATGGGTCCAAAAGGTGTAGGTGACAAGTCAAACGTACAGCTCGAGAGGAAGATGATCAAGCATGAACGTGTATTTCTTATCAGTGGATGTAGCGGATCGCGTATCCCGTTTAGCTGCGACCAACGTTGGCTTACTCGACGCAGTACCTTGCCAAAGAATTCAGCCAGCTTATCAATTTAAGTTTGAGATTTTTAGGATAGTATGTTAGTTGGTTTCAATAATAACAAAACTTTAAATTTAATACACATATATTTTTGGTAGCTTAAAAAAAAAATACACAAGAATTTCATGGTTAATGATTTTTTTTTTCAATATATCATATCCATCTTTATTTGGATAAGAGCGAATTTTTTCGGAATGATAATTTCCCTTCACTTTTGGTTGAGATGCCTCAACGTGCTTTTCTAAAAGAGGTTTTCAGCTATTTTTATCTTCCTCCTTCTTCTCCTTCTTACTGAGGCTCTCATATTTTGGTTTGCTAAAGATTGGACCCATGTTGTTGATGTTGCCTGATCAATCGTCACAGGATAACTGAAGCAATACGCAAATTCTCATCAGCTTATGAGACGGCGCTTTTTTCTTTGAACTACCACACGGCAAGATGTGCTTTAATTTTTTGATCTCTAATTTTATGCTTACTTTACTCTTTTTTTTTTTTCCTACACACAGTCATCGTTTTTGACACCAACACTAGTATCAGTTTCAGAGTCACTATCAGTATTTGTATCATTAGCATTAATTCCATCAACAGTATCCCAACTGGTAAGCGTTTTAGAAAATTTCTTCTTATAACTATTAAGCGCGTCTAAAAAACATTCTGAGTCTGGTTCAATGCTACTTTCCACCAAAGAGCAAAGCTACAATTTTATTTGATGAGCTTTACTAAGTGTGCAATATTGCTTTCTACGTAAAATTTTTTGTACATCATGAGTACCACATATTAACGCCTTTGTTAAATATCCCATATAAAGAATGTGACACAATGGCACCATATACTTCTGAATGTTAATCACAGTATACCCCATGGTCGATTCCAAATAAGTGGCTGTATTATCTCCATAAACGTAAATTTGATGTGCATTTTTTGCTACAGTGTACAAATGTTGCTGTAACTTTCTAATGGAACAATTACCCTTAAACCAGGGAAGTAAATGCACTTGCTTTGACTGAAAGTCGTTGTTTTGGCGCACATCCATAGGTAAGGTGGATAAATTGCACGGGGGCCACACAATCCAAAAACTGATTGCTGGTCTCATAAGTGACACCACAGCCACTTCTTTTGGTAAAAACTGTCGAGAAGCGTCCAGAAAACCTCTAATCTCAATAACATAACCCTCGTAAAACTCCATTTTTATTTTGCAGCTCGTAAAAGCGTCGTACTAACTGCGATATACACTCGTATCCGTCGCGTTTGATGCTGCGTGATGAACTAAGCAGCACTCTGCAACGAAATAAGTTCATATTCACGTTAGTGTAGGCACTGTACAAGAGTGTGTTTTATCAGAATGAATCATCGGTTCCTCATATTTTAATCTTAAACTAGTTCTGAGGGAAAGGCTACATAAATAATAACAACAATATAATTCAATACATTTATTTATGACATAATTTAAAAAAAATACAGTTTCATTAAGTTTTTTTATTATACATCTTCTTCAGAATCAGTAACATCTTCCCATTCCATATAAAAGTAAAATTTTTTCATTGGTTTGACATTGTGGGTGGCACACATAGATCTATACGCACCATTATGGTGAGGACATGCAGTATCTAATGTTGGGAGTTCAAACTTTGGATAATCAACCATATCATTAACTTGAAAATTAAACCTTTCGAGCCACCTTTTCTTCACTTCTCCAATCACAAAAATCTTCTTAGCCTCTTTAAGATTCTCCCGAAGAACATTACTAATTTTTGTGTAGTCGATAACACCTGATTGCCAATCTAATCCATGATAGGATAGCTCAAGCCATAAATTTTCACGTTTGTATTTATCATTTAGTTTGCGCCAAGGAAATGGCGGCTTGAAGAGAAATACTTAAGGCTTATCATCTTCATGGAGTGGAAGAATCGCCAACTCTTTAAGCACATAATCGTTGCCAGGCTTCTTAAAGCCCTGCATGTCCACCATGTACTCCATCATGATAAAGACTGACTTCACTGCTAGTATTTTTTTTTCACTTTTATATACGTGCTGAAACGAGTTTTCTTACGTCACCACTAATGAAATTGTACTCTACGATGCGATTGTGCAGCATGAGACAGTTAGCAGATACATTTTCCGGGAAATTCTCTCGTGCTTCAAACTCCAAGCGCACGTCCACTGGCTTGCTTTTCAAGGCTTCATTCTGCTTAGAGCAGTCAATTACAATAAGAGGAATGTGTGTGATAAGATCTTTTTTATCCAGCATAGGTTCTGGTTCTTTCCCGTAATAGGTGGCTTGAAAGTTCTGATGCATATTATTTAATGTTGATAACTGATTTTTATTAATATCAAGATTAAGATTTCCATAAGGATAGTACTGTGAGTTTAAGAAAAGCTTTACATTGCTGATATTACAGTGATCAAAGAGACTGGCATTAAAAGCAGGATCATTTTGTCGCTTATTCTGAAAGCCCAAAATAACAAAACAAGGCTTTTCCAACTGATTGAAAGTTTTGACAGTCCACACATGCCTAGAAGTTTTTGGCAAAAGAGGATACTCATACAACTCCCAATTACGAAAACTTATAGAAATAGGCTTGTCTTTTGCAATAACATTAAGCAAACGAATTTTTTGTCTGTCTGATGCAGTTATGTAAGGCACAAGCCACTCAATCTGAGTCAATTTAAGCTTATACTTTTCGAAAATTTGATTTTCAGGTGCTTGTATAACGTCGCTAACATCATCTCTTGATCTTGTGAGAATTAATTCATGTTTTGCATTAACCACAACTTTGCGATAGTCCTCAGCGAAACCAAATATCATACTCAAAGGTATTGACATTTCAAAATAAGAATGATCAAATAGATTTTTTCTCTTCAACGTCTATCCAACCACCATTTTCAAGCATTAAACTCTGACTGGGAGAAAAAGATATCCATCCTTTCATTAAAGTTGTTAATCCAACATTCTTACACCTATCAATTTCTATACCATTTAGTTCATGTCGTTTTTCTTCAAACAGATGGCAGATGGCGTTATTAACTAGTTTTGTTTTCTCAAGAGGTTTATCATCCCCAGTTGTTATACGTCCAGAAATACGTAGGGAACTTTAAGAGACTAAAATACATAAATCTTGATGTTGAATTAAGATGCGAATTTCATCACTGCTGTTAAATGCTGATGCAATGTGGGGTCGATGTGCATGAATTTTGTAGTGTGCAACCAACTCATCAAACACGACACCTGACTGAATCCCAAGAATCTCTTTCATCACAACTTTTTCTCGTTCGCAGGCAGCAAAAAAAGCACAAGTTATTTGCCACCAAGAGCTCTTACTTTTAGGCCTAGATTTTTTCTGAACTGCACGTTGTGACGTGTTAACGCTTCGAGCGTTCGTCGACGACTGATCCGTCTCATCCATTTTGGTCCATTCTTATAGCTTCGTCCAATTTTGTTGTCTCGTGGATAACTATTCGTCCTCACCCTCGTTAATTTGTTTTCAAAGCCTCGTCCAACTTTACTATTGTACACTATGCCCATTTCAGTTGAGTTGTTTCAAGTGTAGTCTTGTATTTATAACTTTTCCACGAAAATTATTAAAGTTACCTTCCTGATCAACAATGCGTACTTAAAGATGATCTATAATTTTAACAGCAATGGGTAAATAAATGATTTGCGATGGAACTTTGACAATCTTGTATCACGGTAGTACAGCAGGAAAAAACTCGTGGATGCTATGAACTTTTTCTCCGTTTATATGGGCTCCACTAGTGATATTACACTCAACTCTCAATGTGTTAACCTTGAGAATAGCAACAGGTGTAAGTACTGGAATATCTAAGAATTCGTTCAGTAAAGCCTAAAAGATGGCCTATAGAATCTTTTGGCCTGAAGTCAATAGTATGACTACACGTTATCACATTGCAAAGAGTATTATTATTTGGTTTGATGCTCATAGCTAAATCTTCGGGTTGTAATACGTCGATCAGAAATGACTCAATATCTTGAATTTCGTAGCTGCCAGTTGGAAAAACAACCACTAAATCGCCTACGTAAAATTTATTATTACCTTCGTCGATATTTGGAATTGAATTGAAAGTTAGGAGTTCTACTAGACCAATAACGTAGTTATGTGCTGGTGACAACTCGATAGGTGGAAAATATTGTGCTGTAAAAATATATGATGTTCCTGATAAACTTAAAATCAATGATTCTTCCATGACGGTTTGTCAATGACTAATGTTACTTGGGTATTGGGATACATTTATATTGGCTGATAATGAAGTTTTTTACAAAGAAAGCTTAAGCAAAGATAGCCGCAGTTATATGTACCAAAATCTTGGAACCTTTCATAATTATATTTGACACATCTAACACCAAGATATAGCAGTAGATCAATCGGTGGCTATAGGTTACCAAAACTGTCGAAATACGTCACGTTATTGCCTCGCTTTCTATAGGCAACCCAGTGAGCACCAGGACCATCCTTATCATCGAGATTAACTATTGGTGATTCGGAAAAACGTGGTCAATTGGCTGGCAAAGCATTTCTCATGAAAACTCCACGGAAATGCGGTATTTTCAAAATTTTTGCATACTTGATGAGGTCATGGTCTGTGAGAGCTCGGTAAGGCAGTTTTACGTAGAAATTTTTTTTTTTTTTCTATCTTTTAAGCCTTTTCCAAGCCTTAAATGTAGATCTAAGCCGTTCTTATGTGGTTTTAAAAACAGCCCCTTTCCAAGTAAAAGTGCTTCCATTTCTTTATTATACCTCTCACCCTCCTCTAGCTGTTTTTGGGCAACTTAAGCATCATTAATAGCCTTGACAACTCCAGTTATACCATTAGTGATAGTGCCTATAGCACTTAGGCCAGAAAATGCAGGAATAAGGTATGGTAGGAATCCTCCAGTTTTCTGCGGGATAGGCAATACTCGAGGTATTACGGTATTTTTCCTACCACCAGCTTTTTTCACAGCATCCTGAGCTCCCTTTAACGCCAATCTTATAGCTTTTCGAGCACAACAATTAGGAATTATGGACTTTGAAGTACTTCGAATCAAGCTTTTCAAAGTAGTTTTCTTCGGCTTCATTTTATTCTTACTCTCTTTACTAGAATTCGTACTAAGGAATGCTCCTATGCCGAGTTCGGATTTCAATTTCATGGCACTGGTAATAGTAAAAGCAGCAGATTTTTCTCCTAAACTAGCGTCCGTGGCTTTGAATCTTTGCCATGCCTTTTCAGCGAGAACTTTGTCAGCGGTGCTTCTTGCTGTAATATTTTTTCGATCCTGAGTATAGGCTATATCGTGTTGCTTGCACGCCTGATCCAATGGATTGATACCCAGATCTCCGTGAGCTTATCTCTTGGCTAGTATAGTGCCTGGTCCATAATATTGATATCCTGGTACGTGCAGCTCTATAGGCAGTTTATTGATAAGTGTGTTTATAATTCCACAGCCTTTGCGATGATGAATGATCATTACTTTTCAAGTGCTTAACGATGAATGAGCTCTAAAATATATGTAGAGCACTATTTATAGTTTCATATTTCAGCATGCAGTCATCACGAGCTCCGAGAAACAGAATATTTAACTTCTGGTCATAAATTTCAACAAACTGATAAGCAAGATTAGGAAATTCGATGACAGATAAGTTTCAAAATATATAGGCAAACCATTTACACTATCATGTTTCAGTCTCAGTTAAGTCAGCATATAGTAAACATGAGCTTCGTAGATCAGAATATAAAACTTCCTGTCGTGAATTTTGACGGAATCGCTAAGCAAGATAAGAAAATCCAACGCCATGGTGATTTGCTACCCGATACGATTAGAGCTGTTCTTTGTGGTCCGTCAAACTGTGAAAAAACAAACAGCTTGCTGGCTTTAATTACTCACCCCAACAGCTTGAGATTTGAGAATGTTTATCTATACTCAAAGTCACTGAATCAGCCAAAGTATAAATTTCTAGAACAACTGTTGGAGCCCATAGATAGTGTAAAATATTTTTCATGCAGCGATCATGAATCAGTCATATCTCCGGGTAAGGCACTACCCAACTCCATAATGATATTTGACGACATTGCCTGTGAAAAACAAGATAATGTGAAAGCCTTTTTCTGCATGGGACGTCACAAAAGCGTTGACTGCTTCTGTTTATGCCAATCTTATGCTTGAGTTCCAAAGCACTTAGTCAGAGATAATTTAAACCTTTTAGTAATATTTCGACAAGATGACATGAATTTAAAGCACATCTATAATGATCATGTTAATACTGATATGACGTATAATGAATTCAAAAAATTATGTGTAAACTGTTGGAGAGTTAGAAAACATAGATTTGTCGTAATAGACAAAAAAAGAGATGTTGATAATGGTAGATATAAGATGGGATTTGATTCTTTTGCTATAAATATTACTCATGCTTATTAAGTACGTATTAGTCTCTTGTTAACCATCAAGCGATCAACATGGACACTTTTCGTGAGGAAAAAGATGTTCTTAGGCAAGTTAAAACAGCTAGAGAAGCTGTTCGACGTAAGCATCGATTGTTAAAGTCAGGAAGAGAAAATTTTGAAAAGCAGATTGAAGAGACTTTCAAGCCTATTACTGATCCACTTCTTAAAATTATCGATGATACAAATAAAGTCAAAAACGTGCCACTTAGCTCTGAATCTTTACTTAAAAAACGCTTCAAGCCTTTTAAGTCAAAAATTAATAATACCGAAGCATCAATGTTCCAATCAGCTAATAGTAACAGTGATGATGAAGAAGATACTTTTTCGTCGAATGATACTATCAAAGACTATGATACCGTTGTTGAAAAAAGTGACGATGATGATTCAGCGCATGACATGGATTAAAATGAACCTATGAATCCATACTTACAAATACTTGATAAAAAGGAGTCAGAACTGGATCGAATTTATGTTATAAGAAAGGAAAAAAACGGACAACATATACTTGGTGATTTGCCTATATATTTTAAAAATAATCAAATTAAAATAAAGGATCTAAGATATCCAATGACTGATGGATTAATGGAGTTACTTATAAAAAAGCATCCTGATAAAAAGCACATGACACCAGATAATTTAGTTAAATACAAACAAATCTTGGAAACGTCAAGTGCGCTTAAAAGAAAATTTGACAAAAATAAGACAATTAGTCCATACAATAGTAATAAATTTAATAATGTTATTGCCCAATTATTTAACCTCAGTCAAATTAAGAAAAAAGGAGGGTCGATACCTTCATTTAAAATTGCTAGGCTGAACATGCAAATGGACTACGTTTACTGGGACGATCCTAACGAGCTGGTCAATCGGCTAAGATTACTAGTGGCAGAAAAATCAGCCAGTAATCCTAGTCACACTAATGAAATAAATTCAATCGTTGAGGAGCTTCGTGAAGCTAACATTATATATTTAGCATCGTTATCAATTCTACTTCAGTGTAAAAATGAGCATCGACGTGTTTGGACATGGATCAGCTAAGTCGAAAGGTGGTAGTCGAGGTCCTTGAGGAATCGGATATAATCTCACCACAGATGGTTAATTTGACTTGGAAAATAAAAGGTTGTGCAATGTTGCACCAGCTATTTAACCTTGCGATGCTGTAAATCTCACTACTTTACAAAAAGAAAAAAGTTTCATTTTGGATGAACAAGAGAAAATAAATCTACGATTGAGCAATTTAAGCAGATTGTAGCTCATATATCTAGTATAATTCCAGAAGACAGTTAAGAGAGATGGAAGCAGTAGTGGAAGAGCTTCATAAACCTGCGAGACGCAACTACCTTCGCTGAAAGTTTGATGTTTGAGGCTTGGATGAAACATGGCAAGCTGATCTTGTGGAGATGATACCTTATGCTCATGAAAATAGAGGTTATAGGTATTTGCTTACAGTTATAGATGTATTCTCCAAGTATGCATGGGCTGTGCCCATAAAGAATAAAACTGGTAAAGATGTGACTGCAGCTATGAAGTCGATATCAACAGAGGTAAGAGTTTCAACTAATTTGCAAACAGATCATGGCAAAGAGTTTTACAATGTGAATTTCCAAAGTCTTATGTTAAAGAACAAAATTAACTTGTACTCGACTTATAGTAACCTTGAAGCGTATATATGTGAGCAATTCAATCGGACACTAAATCATGATATGTGGAAAAATTTCAGCTTGCGTGGCAGAGATAAGTGGATTGACATCTTACCTAAGTTACTGACGGCCTATAACAATCGGAAACATCGGACAATAGCTGTGAAACCAAAGGATGTGTCAGTTGCTACTGAAAATAAAATTTTGAAAAAAATGTCATCAAGAACAATGGGGATGAGAAAACAACTGAAATTTAAAGTGGGAGATAAAGTGCGAATAAGTAATGCTAAGCAAGTATTTAAAAAAGTATACACACCTAACTGGTCGACTGAGGTATTCACTATAACACGAGTAGCTCTAACCAATCCACCAACTTACCATTTGAAAGATTACCAAAATCAGCCGATTTCTGGAGGCTTCTACGAGCAGGAACTGCAGAAAACCAAGTATCCTGATACTCATCTTGTTGAAAAAATTCTCCGTCGATGAGAAAATCAAATATTCGTCAAGTGGTTGGGCTTTGACAATACACATAACAGTTTGATTGATAATAACAAAGAATAAAAGTAATATGTACTTTAAAAAAATTATTAAAATTCAGAAGTTGTAAAAAAATTTGTATGAAACTTGTTGTGGTCTTTTAATGTCATCAATTATGTTTGCAAATGAAATTTTTTTACCATGCATGGTAATGTTATATCTTACATGAGATTCATTGAGATAAATAAAAACTCTAAACATGTAATACATTGAATTACTTATTTTTTTCACGTTAAACTAGTTTTACAAAAATAACTTTATTTTTTTTGTATTTGTATAATTCATTATGTATTGGTTAAAAAATTAACACTATCACCATTATAGCGAGCTGACAGCTTCTTTCTTTCAATAGATTCCAACAAACTATCAAATGATAGTTCGTTATTCACAAGATACTCAGATACTTGATTAGGTCAAAATATTTAGAAGTGATCGTCTAGTTCAGCAATAGCTTTCGTGCCGAATTTAGTGTTAGCTTTTCTCAGCTTCGACACTACATGACTTTGCCCCTTGACCATTTCGTTGATCTTCTTTGTTGGAAGGAATCTTCCACAGGCCAGCCAATTAAGTGCTGCTAAATCAGCCATCTGAAACATAAGAAAATTGTATGAGTTTTATAAATAGTAAAAAAAAAATATATGAATAAAAAAACACGTTACAAACCTTTATTTCTGAGCTTTGCTGTTCCAAACAGATCTGCTTATCTCTGTAGAAATTTTTCAACTCCAAACCTGTTTTTGTTGTTGACCTCAGCTGCTTGCGTTGGATGATGAAGCAGTCGATACTTTTATTTGCTCACTACAGCTCTGACTGAGCTCTGCTGGTTGATGCTGCCGATGATATAGGGACTTTCCCACTACTGGAGAAATTTCCCCCTCTACATTGGCTGCTTTTTTATTGGCTGCTGGTCTGCTATGATTTTCTACACACTCTCCAGCTCTTTGTTCTTCTATTATTTTAATCCTATAATGGCCCCAAGGCAGCGTATCTGTAGGGTTTGATAAAATATATCGTTCATCATCTCGGGAACTAAGAGCAATTTTATTTTGCCTCTCAGTGTAGAGCTTATGATGACGTGATCTTATATTAATTTGCTCTCGAATAATGTTTATAATTTGGTCACGTAGGCACTCAGTATAGTCGTTGAAATCGATAGTTGCTTTTACGACGTTACTTTTAACACCCTTTGCGTTTTAATCACATTTTTATTTTCAAGAAGAATACTATACATCTTACTTCTGAGCCCAATAAATTTCAATACATTATTTCCATTGCACTCATCTTTCATGAGCCCAACAATTTTTTTATTTTTTAACGGCATCGTAAATTTATCATTTTTTGGAAAATCTGATGTGACAAATTCATTAATATCCGATTTCATCATTTTATAAATATCGTGGTTTGTTACCTCATATATCAGACTGTCTGTATCAGTGTATAAGAGTTTCATTTTTGAGTTTGGAGAGCATATAATCGTAGTGAAAACGATACACAAGTGTCTTTGATAAATCTAAGACACTAAGCCCAATGTATATTTGCTTTTTTATTGTCACTTCTGCACGTTGTAGCTGTATGGCTACAAAATTCTCATCAAAAATATCACAGCTATGAAAATTTGGCTTTGCAATGTACGCATGCACCATAGCGTCTATTCCAATGTTCCAATGATTGAGAAGTTTGACATCGATACGCTTTCTCTCATTTTCCATCGTTTTTCCAAAAATATCATTATTAAATAGTTTGAAAAGCATTTTTTCAAACTCATTCTTAGCCTTTTTACTCTAAATGCTATTGAGATCAATATATTCTTTAAGCCATGCACTTTGCCAGAATTTTAAGGCTTGATATATTTTTGTCAGTCGTAATCCATGATTTGTGCCTTGCTTGAGGGCTTCATAATGAAGTACATATTCATGCTTGTTACTTAGTGCTGTCATTAATTAAGACTGCTTCGAACCTGGTGATGAAATGTGTTTGGAACAAAATGGTAAATCTTTATGAGAATCGTAGAGCTCCTCTGGATACTCCAAATCCACTTCTAAAATATATCCGTAAGCTTTTTTATTTCCAATATTATAAAAATCATGAGGCTGTTGCTTAACATTTTTGACCCACTGAAATCCACCATAAGAAAGTTTTTTAGTCATTGCCCAACCATACAAATAATGCTATACATCTTTTAGTTTCATCTTTTTTGTAATTTTCCATATAATGATTATTAGCTTCTGCATATCTGTTACAGCACTGGCTTATTCCACCTCGTATGCCTTTTTCAATGAACATAAACATATCTTTATCAGTAATGAGTTCTAGTGAAATCTGAAGAAAATTCTCAATTAATAACTAAAGCACAATTGACATTATATTCTTATGCATAATACTTACTTTTGTTTTTTTTTAACATGGCATCCCAAGTGAAGCCTGGAGTAGTGAGCAGGATCTAATTTATAAACCTTGAGGCAATTATTTCTAAAGTTTTCAAATACTTCTGTTAACAGATGTACATCAGTTTTGAGGTAAAGATCTGAATACTGTCCAAGAGTTATAATATCAAGAGTTTTCCATACTGTTTCAGCATGTATATAATCTTCACTACTTATGTGTGCATTATTTAATTTACTATAAAAATCATCTTTAGATGGGAGCCCGATTTCTTCAAGTTTTTCGAATGATGCTACATAATCGTATGGAAATACGCCCTTTCTCTTCAGCATATTGATTTGCTCGAAAGAATATTTATTTTCTTGACTGAAAACCTTTTCTAGAGTATCATACTGCTCTAAGTAAGATCCCAACTTATCAAGCGACGACGGCAAAAATCTATACGAGTCAATAAAGCGTAAGTTTATGCGTGTCCCTTTAACATACTTCGTAAAAGAAATGTATTTTTCTTTAGTTTGAGGAATAACTTGTACTCTCCCGGTAAAGCAAGTTAAAAGTTCTTGTATAAATAAGTGGGCATCATAATTGCTGAGATTATGGAAAATTATTGGTACTGCTTGCGAGTCCTGATGATACTTGAGATTACGTACATTGTGAGCTGGGCCTCGATATCTGAGTAAAAAAAAGTGAATTTTAGTTTAAAGGGAAAAATTCTCTCAATTACAAACTCATAAATATAATACTTACTCTCCAGTAAAATGGCAATGATCGTCAACTTTTTCATCATTTTTAATAGACTTCTCACATATGTGACATATTTCAGCATTGAAAAAATCAAAGTCCTCTTTTTCAGTTAATGATCTCATTGGCACTGGATTGTTGTACATTCTATGTAAATCTAAGGCAAGATCTTGCATTTCTTTAACAAACCAGGTAGCTGGATTCTCACTGCTTTCAGTTTTTTTTCTGTAGAAAATGTATCGTGATTTCGCGTTATCAAAACTGCACTTTACATAATATCCAACACTTAATGCTTCATGGTGTTGTATTGCTCGCTCACTACTATGCACAGGTTTTAATAAACACTCAAAGTCTGTATATACTATAAATGGTACACGATTTTTATTTATGTGATTTTAAAATTTTATTATTATACCTTGGCAAGCTTATTTTACACTTATTCACTTTAACGCACTCCACCGTATGTGTTTTTAACATTTCATCAGTTGTAAAGTAATGAAGACAGCGGTCACAAATATATATTTTATGTTGATGTTTTGTTAAAGAACTTCTAACCAACCTAGATAAGTCTTTAATATATACGTAGTGGTATTTTATATCATTATCAGCTCTATTATTACCATCTTGGATTGCTTCTTAATATTCTTCTCTATCTTCTTCTACCTTATCTTTGTACATTGTCTCAGCATTAAAAAAACATTCTCGATCTTCTTCTACCTCATCTTCAACCATTGCCTCAGCATTAACGAAATCATCACGTTCTCCGTCAATATTTTTTTGTTTCTTTGATTTTCCCTCACTATACGTATCAATATAATAATTTTGTATAAGCAGCAAATTAATATGTTTATCCTTGTTTTCTGCTGTCAAGTGAAAGGGTAAAGTTTTATAACTATTTTTACTTTTCTCCAAAAAATATACGTTAATAGACACATTATTCTGTTTTTTAAATTTTGTAACTTGCTTAGGCTGCACTGGAAAGATGATCCCCTCGAAACTATAACTGTTTTCGTATTGAGTATAATTTGACACTCGTTGTGCATTTTTATTCACTGGATGTAAAGCTGACAAAATGGCCCATTTGAAGCATTGCTGATCTGTGTTCTGTACATTCACGCAAGCTTTTTTTTTTCGATAGTAGTAGGAAGTTCTATGTAAGAACTACCACTCATTGCATTGCACTTATTTACATTTACTACTAAATTTAAAATTGAGCGTAAAGTCCATCCAGAATCGCGCTCCTGAAGCTCTTCTATATCTGTAGAAATAGGCTTCTGGACATTCGTTTTAAACCATGCATGTAGGTCTGTCGTATCAAAAATGGAATCAGATTTAGTATTAAAATATTTAACTTGAACAGTCTCTGATTCATTTTTTACTGTCAAAAACTCTGCTGCTAAAACTGTATTCATTTTTAAAGCATTTTGCTCGTCGAGAATTTCGCGCACTTTTAAAATGAATATTTTTTCCGCAGACTTAAGAAATGTTATTCAATCTAAATGCCTACTATTTGTTATAGTAGCCGTTTTTATGCGATTTTTAAAAGCACTAATAAGATCTTTCCATGTCACAAAATTATAATCATCTTGATTGTCTAATTTTTCATTGAACCCTGACCCTTGCACTTCTAGAATTTTATAAAATGCTGCTAAAAACGTTGATAAAAGAAACTAAATATTCAACAACTTATTTTCCACTGGCGATGACAATTTTACAGACAGCTCATAGTTGGAAATACTTTTAAGCACTATTTCACTATTATCAATAAAATCTCGTATCTCAATCATATTATCACAATGCAGCAAGCGTTGATGTTCTTTTCGCGCTATTTCACAGAAAATCACGTAACGCTCCACGGCGTTGGCGTTACCAAAATTCTCGCGGAGTTGCTCCATTATACTTACAGCTCGCGTCAACGTACTCAAATGAATGACAAGCTGCTTGAACTTTTCTTTTATACTGATTTTGCTCTGCGAAAGCGATACGAGTGATAACTAGCGGTGACTAGCAGTTGTATATAAAGAGATGACACATCGATAGAGGGGTTAGTTAACTTATAATCGTCACAACGTTAAGATGACGAAGTACGTGGTTGATGTTCAAGGCTTTAAAACCATGCACAACGAATTTATTTTTAAAAAGGTCACTATTATACCTCTACAAGAAAATGCTACACCGTCAGTTTTTCTCTTTAAGCCCCCATATTCTTGGGCACAGCTCTTACCTAAGAAAAAATGTAAAAATCGATGGTTGGAGTTTAATTACCACGGTCTTTAGTTGGAGCTCAGGAGAAGTTCCCTACGAGGATCTAGCTACAACCTTTTGAGCCATTATTAAAGAAGATGATGTTATTTACGTAAAAGGTCTTGAAAAAATCGAATGGTTGCGCCGTGTGCCCATTTAATAAGTACATTACTCAAAGTATGATTAAACGCTTTACTAAATTTTTGCATAATATAATTATTTTTATAGGTACATTTATAATATCAAGCAATTTCCAGCTTTAAAGAAAATTAGTATCGATGATATCGAATGCATGAATCACCAATTTAATTCAGCTCATTTTGCTGTGAAGAATGCTACAGCTTCAAAAAAATGGATTTAAAAGAACAGCAACGACAAAACGATATTTTTTAATCAACAAACACAATACTTATGCAATAAATTAGTTCTTTATGAATCTATGTCAATTTTTTTCATTCACGCCTCCTTATTACTGCGCCGATTAAAATTACTTCATCGTATTAACTGACTCTATTTGTTGGCGAGGTACTGCGGTAAAGAGAAATAAGCCAAGCAATGTTAGAATACGCTTTCGGTTATGAAATGGTATACATGTTCTCTGGCAACACGCATCACTCGATACGCCCGCTCTTGAGGAAAAAATATGATGCTGGTACATTATACGCCTAAATAAGAAGCGAAAAGTCATCGGCCACGACTAACACATTCGTATGGATAAGAAATAATAGCTCCATAACTTGGCAAGGTACTGCCTCGAATAAGCCAACGTTGGTCGCAGCTAAACGATATACACGATCCACTACATCCACTGATAAGAAATACACGTTCATGCTTGATCATCTTTCTCTCGCGCTGTACGTTGGGCTTTTGTCACCTACACCTTTCGGACCCATCCTGATGACGTCGGAGCTTGATTTGCGGTCAGAAAGGAAGGGGGTCGTCAGTACCATCCGACGTCACAGCATCCGGAAGAGGCCCTCTTTCCCTGACGTTACCATCCGAGTAGTCCGCACCACCCACCTTCCCTACTACCTATACTGCCCATGCCCCTCCTCCCACCACCCGATCAGCCTCTCCCCCACCACCGCCTCTCCTCCACTGCCTCTTCTACACCCACAGCTATAGCTAGAGCCTCTCCCCCCACTACTACCTCAGGGGGGGAGCTGGGGGGTGCCAGAATCGCCATGGTTTACCTACTAATGATATTTATTATGTTTGACAAAGATGAATTAAAAGGACAACTCATTGGGTTTGGCCTACTCTTTAAACATAAGGAGATATTAAGGAGGTTCATGCTTGGCTAGATGACAGCAAAAATTTCAGAATGCCTGGAAAATTTGCGAAGGATTTATTTTAGATACTGTCATAGTAAACAATTTTTTTTTGTATTGAGACTGGAAATTTTTTAAGTACATTGCATCAATGTCATTTTTACAAGCAGGATTAAAATACGAATTACATAATCGTATATAGGTTTGAATAATTGAGTTGGAAATAACAATTATAACTGCAGCTCATATAATAAGCAATATGAATGTGACAATAAAATTCATTAGCTATCCTCACTTGTCAATGAAATGAAATAAAAGTAATACCAAAAAAGTCAGCATTAAAAAAAACGTCTAAAGAAAAAAATCTTCACAGAACTCCTTCATCTCAGATATTACCAGCTTACGTTCTTCCATTACTGCTCTTTAACAGAAATTTTCAGCTCGTTTTTCTACAGCTTTTCTAACGATACTTTCTGATTAAGAACAACAATTAATTTTAAAAGCAACCAAGGACCAATGACGTATTAATGTTTGGAATGATACTATCCAATTTTGCGGTGTGCACTGTTGTAATGATTTCACACTTCGTACACTCGATTGTTAACACAGATTGGACTCCAATAAACTATTTCCCAAGGATGCTTTGTAAACTTAAAATACCTTGACACTTGGTACATTTTACATTTTTGCTAAAACTATTATGCGTATGCCCTTAAAATGAAGATACTTTTTTCTTTCACCGACTCTTAGACTTTTTTTTTCTTCGGTTCTGTCACAGTTTAATAAGCTTTAGGATTTTTAATTGCTCCTTCTTTGGAAATCACCGTTTTTTACATTTCTTACTTCAATTGGCATTTCTGTTGTCGTATACATAACTTGATTGTAAATGTAAGCACAAGCAAGAAGCCTTTATAATTGCCTCGCGTCACCTAACCCTATCGGCCATAAAACATGTATTTATAGTGAGATCGGTGATGAAATGATGCAGTGTCACCAAATATATTTTTGTGTCTGCGCACCGTTTGCTCATGTAACAATAAATGAAGAGATTCTTAACATATATAAATTTTTATTACATATAATACGAAAAAAATGTTAAGGTGCTATTCGCCAATACTTTCATGATATCCTATATTTTATAATTATTATTAATTACTTTTAAACAAATACTTTAATTCAAAAATTATAAAAAGCCAATTCTCAGTGATCTCCAAACATCGAAGATTATAACTGTTTCTGCAACTGCATTGTAAATTAGGTACTTCTTTTAAAACAAACTACCTTCGCAAAACTTGAACTACGCGTGTAACCTCCAACTAATCTTATAAAGCGCTCATCTGACAACATTAAAAATAACGTATATTTCTTCTTCATCAAGAAGACTTACCGCTGGAGAGGAAATACCGTGATAAATCACTCTTGTACGTCTTTACTCGATGATTCGCGCTCTTAACTCTCCTTTCACTAGATCTATCTGAATAGGGGATTCACAATTACTAGCAGCCTGATAAAAAGAAGCAGCCTAATGATTGTCATTACCGCAAGTACTCTCGTATGGAGTTAGAATCATCGTTGCGGTCAATCTTTCACTAAGAAAAGGATTTGTTAGTAACTAACTATTTGTTAGTAACTATTATGTTAACCATTATCTTACGTATAATATGTACCCCACGTGGTGCCATCTAATGTGGCGCAGGTTCAACGTAAAATATTGCATGTGTACCGTTAACATGCCGTCCGTATCAGTTAAAACTTAAAAAGTTAGAAAGAACATGTAAGCTAATTTTCTGTTAACATACATGTATGTTGTCAGTAAACAGATCATTTTTCAGTGCGTATGATTTTCTTTTGATTTGCTTAGATTTAAATTACCAACAAAAAATTCAATGAATAACGTACGACATAAATCCTTACAAGAACGTGAAATAAGGATTGAAATAAGTTATGCTACCACAGCCTTGCATAAAATATGAATTTACACAGAAGGTCAACGCCAGCTTAGCGTACGACACACCAATACCACTCCACTAATCTTATTTGATGTTTTCACTCATTTAGTCAGACAAAAGCGTGTCATTTATGTCTGTCATAAATGTAATTAATATTGTGCATTATAATACAAAACGTATTTTTGATTTGCTACAACTTTTCTTTCAATTGCATGCATTGTAATAGTTGTGTAATTTTTATTGTGCTGTAATAATATTTTGTGAAGTTAATTTATTCATGAGAAATTAATGCAAAAAAAGTTTTTTGTATCCTTTACTCTTTATAGCCTTGTTCGTATTCTGTATACTCATAGCAGNGTGCTGTAATAATATTTTGTGAAGTTAATTTATTCATGAGAAATTAATGCAAAAAAAGTTTCTTTTATCCTTTACTCTTTATAGCCTTGTTCGTATTCTGTATACTCATAGCAGGAACAGGTAAAAAACGGGATCTGTATTTATTACAGAACACTTGTCATTTGTGTTATTTATCTCGTGAATATCACTAACGAATTTAAAATAGTTGAATAACCCAATTACACCATAAACAAATAAAACAAGCTTTTGCACTTAATTATATAAGTAACAAAGTATTTAATGATCTCTTAAATTCTCAAAAATTAACAAAATAACGTAAAAACGATTTTTATTCCTTAGTATGTTACAGTTGGACATAAGTTGAAACTTCGTTAGATTTTGGAACCTTTTTACTCACTATAACTGTTATTATTACAATTATTATTATTTATTGTCTAATTTATTTATAATTTCTTTGTTAAATACTTTCTCATACATAGATTAACTTGACAAAGTATTATTACAGCGCAATAAGAATAAAGTAACTATAATACAAAGCAAGTAATTAAAAGAAAAGTTGTAGTGAATTTAAAATACGTGTTGTATTATAATGTTGGTGTGTCATACGCAATGCTGGCGTTGACCTACTGTGTAAATTTATATTTAATTCAATGCTGTAGTAGCATAATTAATTCAACTGCTTACCTCACGTTCTTGTAAGGAACTTTGTCGGACGTTATTTATTGAATTTTTTGTTGGTAATTAACTTATTCAAAAAATCAAATCCAAGCAATTCAAAAGAAAATCATACACACTAAAAGAAGGATTTGTTTACTGACAACGTACAAGTATAATAACAGAAAATTAGCTTACATGTTCCTTATAACGTTTTAAGTTTTAACTGATACAGATGGCATGTTAATATTACACATGCCATATTTAACGTTAAACCTGCGCCACATTAGATGCCACCACGTGGGGTACATATTATACGTAAGTTAATGGTAAACATAATAAAAAGGGTTTTTATAGTACATGGCATTCAAAGGAAATGCTCGATACCTTGGCTCTAGCTGATGTAGTCTTAAATAATCTCTAGTAAGCACCAGCGATACTAGCGCTACCTAAAGCAATGCGTCCATATAGCATCTGCCAGCATATGCCAGCGACTGGTGACTTCTGACATGCCTCAGACCAATTCATCTAGTGATATAACGACAAATTTTATGTAAATAGTAGCAGCGATTAAAAAGTTTACCAGCACAGACCTTTTTGAACCTCCTATACGCTGTTGGCGTGAGTACTGTTGGCACATGTAGTGTATACATGCTCGCTGAGTATAACGCTTTGAAACTCGTTGAATCTTATGTATACCAACAACCGGCTTCATTACAACATGTATGTCAAACATACACTGTTAAAAACAAGTATGCCACCACGTGACCTGGTATTACTCCTCTAATAGCTGTAGTAACACCTTAATTGCCTGATTCGGCTCAATACATGACGAGTTTGCCCTGAAATACGACGCCCATGTCTCCGAAAACTTTCGTAGCGCTGGGTGCGCCATCTTACATGCACGAGTTTGTTCCCGTATTTAATTATATTTTTGACTGACGAGTCTTGCTCTCACAACTTATTGTCTCGGGTAAGAGTATCTTACCCGCGTTTACCCGCGTTTACCCACGTTATCTCGCGTTCACCAGCGTTCCCCCGCATTTACCCGCGTTACCCCTCCTGATGGCACGTTAACACGCGTAAAGCTGTGTTCTGCCGTAGGTTACCGCTGTACACCGTGCCCCTCCCCACGCTCCCACTTCTTGCCACTCCTCTACCTGCCCTGCCCCGCTGTGTAACCTATAGAGCAGCTACAAAGCCGTTTAAAGCCAGGCGAAAAGAAAAGCGAGTCTCGGCCCTGTCCATCGGCACACGTGCTTTGGGCTACAAGCTTTTTTGCACCAGGAACTTTTTTTTTAACACTAAACTCATCGTTAATACACGATCTGGTAAGTTATCAGTTATTATTAAATATTAGTATAGGTCTATTTACGCGGAAACCCGAGTATTTAACATTCGTATATGCGTAGTTGCTAATTTCTAATTGAACGCAAAAAGAACATAAAATTACTGTAAAGCTTGAGGCTCTTTGAGGAGTACATAGACAGTGTTTATGGCGTACAATGTACGCAGGCTTATATTTATTCACATGCGAATAGATGATTCAAACATATGATTCAAACTTTTTTGTTAATTCAATTATTGTATCATATAATCAGTGTGAATATGCGTTTTTCAGTGATGTAATTGTATTTCCTTCCTGTCCCCTCTGATCGTTATACCGTGTATTAGGGTACATGGAGTCAATCTAATGAATCAATCGACAGAAGAGCAGCTTATTCAAGAAGTACAAGCAAGAACAATTCTGTGGGACAAATCTCATGTCCAATATTTAAATTCAGGGCTGAAAGCAAAGCAGTGGGATGTTGTTGCAGGAAAGCTGAAGAAAGAGATCAAGCACATTTTTTTACCACACAAAAGTTTCTTTTTTAAATATATACATTCAAGAGTTAGAATAAAACTTTTGCTAAGTCTTATATATCGGTGTTCACAAAAATAATGGATAGCTTGCAAAACTGTAATTGGGATGATTGTGAAGTAGACAAAATTTGGTCATAGTACTTTTGTTAATTGCTTATTTAAATGCATACCATTAACAGTTGTAGGTTTTTCTTTGTTTGTTTTTACACTGATAAGGGCCAATGGATTATGATAAATTTTTGGGCAAAAAGTTCATGTTTATCAATCAGCCCTTGACATTGAAACATTGAATATTCTACTTGTTTTCTTCTTTTTGTTACTCATTAAGTATTACGAATGAAACTGTGTTAGCTGTTTTATTATTCTCTCACAGGAAAATTCATAATTCTATCTTTTAGGGCTTTTTGATGAGCATAAACTTTTTTTCTTACTTTTTAATGGGATTTTCAGTAACATGTCTTGTTGTAAAATAATAGTTAAAACGTATTCTTTCTCTGATACTTTGAGTTTCAGTTGCTTGGAAAAAAAATAAGGAAATTTTTTTGTCAACACTTTTGATAGTTTCAAGCAGCCTGACGAATTGAAACTAAAATGTGCCATAACTACTGTCATACTATATCAAGTTTTGAAAATACAGTTTAAAATTAGTCCTTACACTACTGGTCAGTTAGTTGGTCATTAAAACATCAATCTTGAGTTTTGAGAATCCATATCTTATTTTCATTTTAAAATTATTGGTTTTAATATTTTACAGTTTCCATATACCACCTTCATAAGATCCACTTTAAAGTTCCATTTTATATACTCATAATTATTAATATATTTGAGAAAAATATATAACTTAATTCTGGTTTTTCAACAGAAAACGTTGTCTACAATAAATGGAAAAGTTTTGTGGCCAAGTATAGACAAGAGTATAATTTGGAAATTGCAACGAAGTCGGGAGATGGGCTAGATAGCTTTTATTCTTCTTAGTTGAGTTACTTCAAACTATTACATTTTTTGTCGATAAAGTTACAGCTAAAAAGTCAATTGGGAACCTTGACAAATTGTTTCAAGGAACAACCACACCTAACCAACCAAAAGTAAGCTTGGTTGAAAATCTTTGTTCCAACTCAGCCTCAACTCAGTTGGCATCCAACTCAATCAAAGTCGAGACTGTACCACACATACCATTTAGTTTCTGTAACTCTACCTTCACGATGTCTGAAAACAAGTCACGGCAAGCAATCATTTCTCCGCCAAACGATGACGCAGCTCACACGACGTTTTTCTCAACATTCTTACATTATTTGAACAAAATACCGGAAGATAAGCTTCTTATCTTTAGGAATTAGGTGACTGATTTCGTCATGCACTATGCTCTTCCTGACAGGATTGAAGGAAACGTTTCATTATTACGTGCACCAGAAAATTGTGCTCCTCCCAGACGAAAAAAAAAGTTGACGATGATGGTAAGCTTCTCTTTTGATGCATTTTATTCCTGTACATTTGCAGTGCAATTCATTTCATTTGTTTCAGACTGTCTTGTTGTTGACGTCAAACTTATACGCTCACAAGCTAACAAAACGACAGCTAAGACCGAATCTAACTGGAACATGGGAAATTAATCAAATCCCGTTTACAATCAAAACTACATCGATGGTAAATTTTTTTTCGTTGTCTCAATATTTACATGCTTCTTCTGCATTGGGTGGAGTGATACGATATTTAGTTGTTCAGTAACATTTTACTATGGCTTTCATTTATGTTTTTGTTTCAGTAAAACCTCAACTACCAATTCAGCCAAGGGTTGCGTCAAACCCGTTCCACGCCACTCCACCGGGACCCTCACCTGGTGGTACACGAATAGAATTGCCAAGCAACCAGTCTAATTTTCAGCGTATTGAGCAAAATAAGATTCCACAATACAATCCACAGCTGCACCAACAAAATCAAAACATGCTGGTGTACTCTGCTCAAACTGCCCAAACTCACACTCGGCCACTGGTCAATATTCTGATCAGATAGTACCTACTTATCAAACAGGTGATATAAGAGTGTCATCCGACTCACAAACAGAAAGCATGAGTAATTATCCCAGCGGGAATATTATTCAACAAGATGTTAACTGTGCGGCTCCACCAAGTTTTGATCTTCTTTAAGTGTTGTACCACCATCACGACTGTTAAACAATTCTGCTACAGTTAATATCCCCACAACTCCTTGCAAAAACAGTTCTATGGATACGATTCCGCCTGAACAGTCGAGATCTCAAGATCAATCCTTGATTCCGATACAAAGTTTATCTACAAGGAACGAGTCCCTTGAAGATGCAAATGCAAGCGTAATGAAAGATTGTTCTCTATCCATCCGAACTTTCGGAGGAACAGACAGCTTTTAAAGATTTTCATAAAAAGTACCTTACTTCTCACTATTTTGACGTTTATATAATTATTCATGACTTAAAACTTTGACGTAAAATTTGGATTTAGATTTAAAAAAAATTGTTAAACATAATAATAACGTCAAACGACCTAAGTCATTTTTTACTATCGTAAGTTTTGTTTTTATAAAGTTCCTTGAAATTTCTTGAGCGTTGCATTTTTGAAGAAAATCTTGAAAAACTTTGCTCGTTTTACAATTGTTTTCTTTTCATAACTTTGCATTAGAACTGAGTTTTGTAGAAGGGCAACTACAGATACGTTTTTTTAGTTATGAGAACTACTTTAAAAGTGCTACTTTTTGTATGAACTACTTTGTCATTTAGTTTTCAACGTAAAATATGTAAAACTCCTAATAACAATTTGAGTAAATAAACTCCTTTTTGAAATTTGACTTTTACTTTTATCATTTTACGTACAGGGGTCCAATGAAACAGTTTAAGTTCAATTTTTAATATAGTCTATACTTGTTACTGTTGAGTTAATACGATGGTACGATTTTCTTAATGAAAAAGGAGAGTTTAATGAAAATGATAAAAATATTTATTAATATTAGCATATCTATTGTGATGTTAAATATTTTGTTAATTTGTGCAATTATTATAACAATGTCAGCTATGTAAATTAAAGGAGAACTTAAGCCCTGCATTACTATTATGAACTTGTATGTAACATTTGTAAAAAATTTTGTATTGATAAAAAAAATCATGGTGAAGTATCGCTGCTTTTTGCTATAAAACTTTTTTAAAGAATTTAACGAAATCCAATTTTAATAAGTACGACTTGTATGTACGAGTACAATGATTGTAACCTACTTAATATTATTCAATTCCTTAGTGTATAGCTTTTGATTAATAAAAACATCCTTCAATCATGACTACATACGTTTTTAATAAAAAGTTGTTGCAACGCTGCCCCATTACTGGCCCATGCTGCCCACATAGTAATATTGTAAAATATTATTTAAAAACATAAGCACCTATCACCCAATGATCTGGGGCGTTTACCTATTAACTAATAAAATATTAACATTATATTATTTAATAAAGTGGCCAGTAAGCGCCCCGGTTCATTGGGTGTTAGGCGCTCGTGTTATCAATAAATATTTTATCAGTTCATAGAGTGGCCAGTAAGCGCCCGGGTCATTGGAAGATAATGACTAGAGTGATTTGCCCTCGTTTTAGCCTTTTTTGGTCAAGGACTGTGTTTACTGGAGCTTACTGTGACTTATTTGTAACATCTTCATTGTACCTTTGTTTATCATTGCACATTTCTTATGCCCAGAATGTTTAGCAACAGCAGAAACGTCTTAAACTGAATTTTAGAAACTACTTTTAAACTTTATTACATGATTGTCCATGCTACAATTCAAAAATGTTAGTTCTATCTAATTTTAAATTGACTGGTTGGATAAAATAAAGACAAACCTCAGTACTTGTGAATCAGCAATACATTTTTTTATTAATTAACTCTGTACATGCACGATAAATATATGTTTCTATGGGTCATTCCACCGAAAATAGTCTATTTCGTGTTCCTGTCAATTACAACATCGTGAAACAAGATCTGATAATATACTATGTATAATCAAAGTCATTCTATGCTCAAGGTATGACAAAATTGAGATCACCGAAAAGTATTCCTAAAATTTTAAATAGAAATAAACAATTTTTTCCGATTTTTCTGACTGAAAAAAGCCAACCTCTCAGCTTTAAAACGATAATCTTGCCAATGAAAAGAAAATAACAAATAAATGCCTATTTTAAGCGTTTGTACATTCTAGCTCTTACAATATGCCACATTTTGTGGAATGGCGCGTACACGTACAAGAATAATGCACAAATACAATATATATTTATATGACTGTACATAACTTAGCATTTACTTAACATGTAGTCAAATAATTTTTCAAATTTTTGCGCACTTTAGCTGCAGATCCTAGAACAGATTCATTTTCTGTAGTACTAGTATGAACAAACCCATGATTACTCGATGATAATTCATTCAAAAAATTTTCTTTTTCTACATCGACGAAAATGTTGTGTACTTAGTAAGCAAGTGCACTTGATGATCAGAGATGCAACATCTGGCGATTGCTGAATAGTAGTATAAAATATTCGCCACTTTTGGCACGTATGTCCAAAAGCATTCTCTACAACTACTTGAGCTCGTGACAGTCTTTTGTTAAACAAAATTTGTTCTCTAGACAAGTTTTGACCAGGATATGGCTTCATCACGTTAGGAATTAAAGCGTAAGCACCATCGCTGACAAAAAAAAAAGGGTGACATTATATTTGAATTAGGAAGAGGACTTTCAGGGGGGATTTCTAATTTTTCTTAAACAAGAGCTCTGTACAAATTCGATGCTCTAAAAGTGCCAGGGTCATTTTGATGGCCGTAATTTCCAACATCAATGAAAATGTAATTGAATTTAGCATCTACAACGGCCTGCAGAACAATTGCAAAAATTTCTTATAATTATAGTATTATGACGCTGAGTGAGCAGATTTTTTTATTCTCACGTGTTGACCATCAAGAGCTCCCAAGCAATGAGGAAATTGCCACTTCTCAAAAAACTGCTGGGAAATTTCCCAAAACTTATGCACATTGGGTATAGGCATGTGCACATGTTCAAAAACAATCCAGATAACGTTCATGCATTCGTTGACGATTTGACTGACAGTTGTCGCTCCCATGCGAAAAGAGAAGGCTAAATTACTGTACGACGATCCAGTTGCAAGAAATCTAAAACACATTTTATTGAAAGTATAAACTAAAAACACTATGTATGTGCATGTGTTACTTCGTATTATAGACACATAGGATTTTTTGCAATGTTGGATGGATGGATACTCTAAGACTTCATTATTGCTTTCAGGTATGTGTCAGTAATGTGATATATGCATTGTACATGCGTATAAGTTACCAGAAATTATATCATAAATTATTAAAAATCTAAAAAAAAATCTATTTTCTTACATTGCATAAAAATCTTTCGTACATAATTGCACATACATTTCGTACACAAAAATGCATCGTACGAAAAGAAGTTTTCCAGCCCAAAATATGTGACTACAAAAATTACTCAAATCTAGAAGATTCTTATCAATTCAGTGTTTCTATGCTGAAAAAAAATTTTTCTACGACACACCTGATTCCCCACGAATGTGCTTTTAAATTTTTTAAGTTTTGTAACAGTTTATTCGTTTTTTTACTGATCATATTAGGAACTATAAAACTTTTCTTTTTTATTTATAAATTAGCAAAAAAT